>CM053026.1:480928294-480950878 GCA_028564925.1 Lithobates sylvaticus
ATCTCAGGAGCAAGCAAGAGAAGAACAAACGTTATACAAGAATACAGTACATGCTTGATTTTTGTGTTTAACCGGTTCCCGACCGGCGCACGACGATATACGTCGGCAGAATGGCACGGACAGGCAGAAGGGCGTATATATAAGTCCCTCCTTTAAGCCGTCCGTGCCATCGGGAGCGCGCCGGGAGCGGGGCGCTCCCGCGCCGGTCGGGACCCCCGTGAGGCCAGTCGCGGGTCCCGCGGACTCGATCGCCGAGGGGACACCCGCGATCGTCTCACGGGAAGGCAGAACGGGGAGATGCGGAAATAGACAGCATCTCCCCGTTCTGCCTAGCAACTAGTGACGCCGATCTCTGCTCCCTGTGATTGGAGCAGAGATCAGCATTCACTTGCTGACAGCCACCCCCCCCACAGTAAGAAACAAACCCCTAGGCATACTTAACCCCTACACTGCCCCCTTGTGGTTAACCCCTTCACTGCCAGTGTCATTTATACAGGAATCAATGCATTTAAATAGCATTGATTGCTGTATAAATGACAATGGTCCCAAAAATGTGTCAAAAATGTCCGATGTGTCCGCCATAATGTCGCAGTCACAATAAAAATCGCTGATCGCCGCCATTACTAATACTATTACTAATATCCCCTATCTTATAAACGCTATAACTTCTGTGCAAACCAATCAATAATCGCTTATTGCAATTTTTTTAAACAAAAATATGTAGAAGAATGCGTATCGGCCTAAACTAAGAAAAAAAAAGTTTTTTTATAAATTTTTGGGGGATATTTATTATAGCTTTTTTTTGTTTATAGCGCAAAAAATTAAAACCGCAGGGGCGATCAAATACCACCAAAAGAAAGCTCTATTTGGGGGAAAAAAAGGAACGTCAATTTTGTTTGGGAGCCACGTCGCATGACTGCGCAATTGTCAGTTAAAGCGACGCAGTGCCGAATCGCAAAAAGGGGCCTGGTCCTTTGGCTGCAAATTGGTCCGGTCTGAAAGTGGTTAACTAGAGTTTGGTGTAACTTTAAGGCTTAAAATTTCCCGTGCCACCGACATATGTCATACACCGGCAGCAGCAGGAGATTTTAACTGCTTCCTACCCCGCCTATTGTAAAATGAGGGGCCGGCAGGAGCCCTGTTATCCTGGGTGGATGTCGACACAGGACGTCCTCCGAGGATCGCACCTCGTACAAGCCCCATGGGCCACCATCCAGCATGATCTGTCACCCACTGTGTCCATAGGACACAGCAGATGGCAGATCAGTGTACTGGCCCGCTGCCAGTACCATGTGATTTCTGTGACAAATCACAGCAAATCACAGCAGACCACATGACAATTGTACACAATAAATGTCTTTGATTCATGTCATTCATTGTGTACTATTGTTTTGATATTTGTGATTGGTCACAGTGATCACATGGTACAGAGAGTGCCAATCACAGCCCATGTGTACCATATGATTAGCTGTGGCCAATCACAGCTAATCACAGTAGTAAACACTAGATAAATAGTGATTTGTCATAGTGATCACATGACAGGGCCATTAAAGCCCATTTGTACAATGCAATTAGCTATGGCCAATCATAGCTAATCACAACAAAACACACTGAAATAGTTTCATTCAGTAAAGTGGTTGCTTATACCAATGAAATAAGCAGATCACATGACAATTGTACACAATACATGGCTTTGAATCATGTAATTTATTGTGTACTATTGTGTTAATCTCTTTGATTGGTCACAGTAATCACATAATACAGAGAGGGCCACTCACAGCCCACTTGTACCATGTGATTAGCTATGGCCAATGATAGATAATCACAATAGTAAACACTGAATGAATAGTTTTCATTCAGAAAACAGAGGTTGCTTATAACAGTAAAATGTACTCTTATAAGCAATCAGAGAGGGTTATTTACTAAAGGAAAATCCACTTTGCACTGCAAGTGCACTTGGTAGTGCAGTCACTGTAGATCCGAGGGGGACATGCAAGGAAAATAAAATACAGCATTTTAGCATTCACAGGATTGGATGATAAAATCAGCAGAGCTTCCATTCATTTCAGATCTACCCCTTAGATTTAGAGCGACTGCACTTCCAAGTGCACTTGCAGTGCAAAGTGAATTTTCCTTTCGTAAATAACCCCCATAGTGTGTAAAAAAAAAAATTAAAAATCCTGATCACCTTCCCAGAGTAGTACAGTGTACTATGGTAACACTGTATTGCTCTGGTCACTGTATGTAAAAAAAAAAAAACAACTTAAAAAAAGTCACAATGCTCCTTACTAAATACCTTGGCTGCTCTACTTTTCAAAAATGGATAATTTGGGGGATATTTGTACTGTTCTGGCATTTAGGGACTCAAGAAATGAGATAGGCCATCAGGAATGATCGAATTTAGATATACAGGTGCATCTCAAAATATTAGAATATCATCCAAACATTAATTCATCTCAGTAATTCAATTCAAAAAGACAAATTCATATTTTATATAGATTCATTACACACACAGAGTGAAATATTAAATAAAACCAATTAAAAAAAAAAGGATTTTTAATACTGAAATGCTTGCTCACAGAAAAGTATGTCCATGTACAGTATAGTATGCACTCAATACTTGCTCTGGGCTCCTTTTGCGTGAATTACTGCATCAATGCGGCGTGGCATGGAGGTGATCAGCATGTGGCGCTGCTGAGGTGTTATGGAAGCCCAGGTTGCTTTGATAGTGGCCTTCAGCTCATCTGCATTGTTGGGTCTGGTGTCTCTCATCTTCCTCTTGACAATACCCCACAGATTCTCTATTGGGTTTAGGTCAGGCGAGTTTGCTGGCCAATCAAGCACAGTGATCCTATGATTATTAAACCAGGTATTGGTACGTTTGGCAGTGTGGGCCGGTGTCAAGTCCTGCAGGAAAATTAAATCATCATCTCTATAAAGCTGGTCAGCAGAGGGAAGAATAAAGTGCTCTAGAATTTTCTGGTAGAAAAACGTAAATTTATTTTATTGGGATTTTATGTGATAGACCATTGGCACATAATTGTGAAGTGGAGGGAAAAAGATAAATGGTTTTCAAGATTTTTTAGAAATAAATATCTAAAAAGTGTGGTGTGCATTTGTATTCAACCCCCTTTACTCTAAGGGCTCTTTCACACGGGGTGGATCAGTGCTGATCCGCCCCGTGGATAGCCGCTTGCTCAGCGGGGATCGCCGGAGCGATCTCCGCTGAGCAGGAAGATGACAGTTCCGTCTCTGCACACAGCGCAGGGATGGACCTGTCAGAGCGCCGCTCTCCCTTATGGGAGATCAGGTGATGACGGACCGTAGAGTCCTTAGTCATCCGATCCGCTCTACAGACGGATGAAAAAAAAGGGGTTTTCCTCCGTCTGCAGAAACGGAGCATAGCGGGCACGGACGAGAGCGGGTGTCAGCGGATGCTCATCCGCTGACACCCGCTATCCCATAGGGATACATGTATGTCCGTTCTTCATCCGAAAACGGATGGATGAAAAACGGACATACGGACGTGTGAAAGAGCCCATATACTCCTAACTAAAATCTAGTGGAACCAATTGCTTTTAGAAGTCACATAATTAGTAAATAGAGTCCACCTGTGTGTAATTTAATCTCAGTACAAATACAGCTGTTCTGTGAAGCCCTCAGACACAACAGGTACCACTTTGAATCCACTTTGGATCCGACTTTGCCCTGCGACTTGCGTCCGACTTCATTGAAAAGGGATCCGACTTTGATCCCAGACAATACCAGGCACTATGTCTGGTATAAATCTTTAGGGGGAACTCCACGTGAAATGTTAAAGAAAACAGCATGGGGTTCCCCCTCCAAGAGCATACCAGGCCTTTCGGTCTGGTATGGATTTTCAAGGGAACCTCCACGCCAAAAAAAGGGCGTTGGGGTCCCCCCCAAAATCCATACCAGACCCTTATCTGAGCACACAGCCCGGCAGGTCAGGAAAGGGGGAGGGGAAGAGAGAGCGGAGAAGAACCAACAGAGGCAGAAGATGTCAGCGGAGAACACAGAAGAGCCGGAGAGGAGAGAAGAGATCAGAAGAGATGACGGAGCTGCCATAATAAATTACTTTAAAAACATGTGTAATGTGTTTTATTTTTGACATTTTTGTTTAGGTGAATCGGTAGGGGTTCAATATGCCCCATAGTCATTCACATAGGGTGGGGGGTCGGGATCTGGGGGCCCCCTTGTTAAAGAGGGCTTCCAGATTCCGATAAACCCGCCACCCGCAGACCCTGACAACAAATGGCTAGGGTTGTCGGGAAGAGGCCCTTGTCCTCATCAACATGGGGACAAGGTGCTTTGGGGTGGGGGGCCCCCCTGACCCAAAGCACCCACCCCCCCATGTTAAGGGCATGTGGCCTGGTAGTGATCACTTGCTCATCCCCACTCCCTCAAGGGTGCTGTTAGCCACCAGCCTGCCACATGGACGTAGATGTGGATGATGTTCTGAAGTGCTGCTGGCTGCTGCTGCTGTCCGTTGACCCAGTCACTAGGTGTGTCCCTCTTTCCCTTTTTTTTGTCATCCTCAGTCAGGCTAGCTTAGAACTGCAGTGCTGCAGAATTTATTCCAGTCATTCTACTGGTATCTGAGATTGTGGCAACTGCTGGCAAAGTTGGTGATTGAGGCACTGGAGTGAGTCTTCCATAATTGCTGTTGTGTTAGCCTGTTAGGCACATGTAGATGGATGTGGATCACGGGCAGAATATTGCTGTGATTCTGCCCACCACTGTGCCCTGATTCCAATTCACACTGCAATGCTATCAAAACACAGCCCATGTGTTTGTAGTCCATTCATTTTTACTGGCACCACAATGTGGTGTCTTTTTGCTGTGATTGTTGAGCGATTTATCACACAACAAGCATCGAAAATTACACTGTGTTTTGGTACCACTAAAAATGAATGGAACACAAACACATGTGCATTGCAGTGTGATTTGGAATTGTGGACAGAATCACAGCGATTCTGCCCACCATTCCAAATCGCTACATGTGTACACTCAGGTCCTAACAGGCTAACACAACAGCAATTATGGAAGACTCAGCCTAAACATATTTTATAGGTACATGGAAGCCCAGGTTTTGTTTAACTGTGTCCCTTAAGACCGTCCCACTATCATGTTTGGCCACACCCACTTGTTTGCAACGGTGCGCTACATGCGCTGCATGCGCTGCATGACACTGCTTCCATGTCATGTTCCTCATTCTCAAGCTCAAAAGTTTATAGGTACGTTCTGTATGCATGGACTCTGCACAGTACCACTTCTCTTGTCCAGTATCCTGGGTTAACAAAAAAAATCAGTGGTGGGGGAGGCCCCTGTCAGAACACAATAGTACTGACTGTGTTTAGTACATTGATCCATCAGGTTTTTTTCATTTTTCGTTCAGCCAGTACCAGGTTTTAGACTGGACAATAGCCAACCTTACTGGGCAATGTTCATAAAAACTGGAAGAAGGCAAAACTGAAATCAGGTTTGATTTTCAAGACGATCTAAGAAAAAATTAAGGATGTGATTGCTTTTTCTTTTTCCAGTCTTTATGAATTTGGCACAATTCGTTTTGTTTAAAAATACTTTTACTTAGTACCTGCTGCTGAACCCCCCAGAGCAAAAAATTATCTACAGCCCTTCCTTGGATTACAAATGTGTGCTGTGTGGGGTTAATAACGATATGCTGGAAGCCACTTCACTTTTAAAGAAAAATCTTATTGCTAGTGGAGAGTATTCCTGCTGGCTGTACTGCTGAGCTTTTGCTGGACTGAATGCTGCTGGCAGCTACAGGGAGTGCCCACTTGAGTCATTCTGACCAGTGCTCTAAAAGTTGCCAGTGTGCCTCCCTCTGAAAAGTAATCTGTTGATGTGATGTTCTGCAGGTTTGTTCCTTAACTAATGAGGAAGTCTTCATCAGTCCCTGGCTGTCATGTAGACAGACTGAGGCTACTATTGCAAGGGGACCTTTGTCCAAGAGTGTGGCCCCTTGCACCATGGCCGGGCTGCTTTTTGACTGAATGCAGCTGTGCCTTTTTGTCCCTGAAGTTACCCTTAAAGAGGAAGTTAACCCATCTAAAAAAAAAAAAGTAAAAATAAACCCTG
This sequence comes from Lithobates sylvaticus, assembly GCA_028564925.1. Classification (NCBI taxonomy): domain Eukaryota; kingdom Metazoa; phylum Chordata; class Amphibia; order Anura; family Ranidae; genus Lithobates; species Lithobates sylvaticus. The sequence continues at coordinate 480,934,418 of CM053026.1, forward strand.
CAAGGCAAAGGCATAATGAGCTAGTATGCATAGCATACTAGCTCATTATGAATAACTTACCTGAGAACGAAGCCCCCGAAACGGTCCTCCTTCTTCATCTCCCCCACTGCCATGTATCCCGGAGTGACTTCCTGGTCTCGCGTCTCTGGCGCTGTGATTGGCCGGAGCCGCGATGACGTCACTCCCACGCATGCGCTCGGGAGCCATATCGCCATTAGCAGGGGCGTGCTAAGTGTGCCTGTTTGCTGATGTCTACGGAGCATGCGCAAGGTGCATGCGCTGTAGACAGTGGTGCTTGTATTTTTGCAAATATCTCCTAAACCGTGTAGGTTTAGGAGATATTTCTTGGACCTACAGGTAAGCCTTAATCTAGGCTTACCTGTAGGTCAAAGTGGTCTGTAAGAGTTTACAACCACTTTAAAGAAGAAAGGGAACTGCTGGGAAATGTTGTTCTACGTCACATGAAAAAACTTTGATGGACTGTGAAACATCAAGGACATTGGGGTCTTTAGCTAGTTAAGTGGAATGAGCTTTGGCAAAAGGGCAAATTCTCACCTTACATTTGAATGATGGACTGATCAATATACCAGAATTTTTCTTGTGCTGGTCATCATGACCAACACAAGAACGGTGATCAGCACAATGAGCAGTGCTGACCTGAGTAAACCTCTATTCATGTTATAAGTAATTGATAGAATATGCTAAGGAAAGTTTCTGTAGACTAGTTATGGAAGGGGGTGGCATCTTCGGATGAATATGGGGCCCACTTTCATTTACAGGGGGCCCCCGGGTTACGAACCCGCTAGGGACTTTCCTCCTGTTTGCAAATCGGAAATGTTCGTAAGTCAGCCGTGCATGCGTAGAACGACTATTACGGACATTCCCGATGTTCCGTCGAATGCCGCTCTGTGCATGCGCGGCAAATTACGGACATTTCGCTGTTCCGTTGAATGCTGCTCTGTGCATGCGCGGCAAATTACGGACATTTCCGTCATTTTCTGTGGCCGATTTCCCCGCAGAACAGCAGAGGGTCCCCGCAGCGCCCGATTCGTAAGTAGGGGTTGTTCATAGGTCGGGCGTTTGTATGTCGGGGCCCCCTGTAAATGTGTGTAGTTTAGACATTTAGAATGCCTGTTATTTATCTACCCTGTGTGAACTACCATTCGTTTATGTATGTTTATTTATCTATTTATATGTGATATGCCACGTGCATTACTTGTTTTTATTATTCCTTTCCTGTTTCCCCACCCATCCCAGTTTTTGCAAGGACATTCGCTCTCAGGCTTGAGAGCTCAAATTATTTTTCTGCAAACTCCGAGACATAATTTTGTAGGCAGGGGGAGAATGAAGCACCCTAATTTTTAGGCAGGGTTGCTAGTAAATTTACCTACCGGGTATAGTTTCCTTGGCCAATTGATAGGAGAGCAATTGATTCCTTCCTAATTCAGGAATTGCTGCACTTCTCTCTTCTGTCACTGTAGATGGCCGGGTATCTGGTGGCATTAGATAAGATAAGGGCATAGCAAGGACAGATTAGGAATAGATGGGGTATTTTAGCCACTGGGCATGGGATCTTCTTGGGTTCCTTTGGCCTGCTGGGAGAGCCTATTTATTTGGGTGAGGTAAGGTGATCAGCGTTCTGTGCCACCTGGATGGCTGTCTGGGTGGACGTGTGTTGTATTGCCCCGGGCTGCTAGGCCAAAGCCTGAGGTCTATCTCGGGGACATCTGGCTGCTGGGCTGTCTGAGGGCCTATCCAGAAGCAGGAGAGCAGCGCAGGGTTGGGACTGCGGCTTGCAGTCCAACCAGAAGTGATGATTCTGCCGGCCAGGGAACCTGTCATGGTCAGAAGTAGAGGGGAAGCTGTCGCTACTAAGGGAGCATCCACCTCATTACCAGGGACCACCGTAAGTAACTGAAGCAAGAACCAGAGCAGTATTCTCACCAACCGGAGACGTTGAAGAATTGGGAATCTTCAGCAGGTGTCAAAACAGGAACCCAGCCAGTGGAGGTGATACTTGCAGAGCAGCCTTGTGTGCCAAGCCAGGGACTGAGCAGGCCAGTGGGGGGACGCTTGAGGAGTATCTCGGATGCCAAGCTAGGGACCCAACAGGGAAGCGGGGGTTGACGCTTGAGGAAGATACTGAGAGAGAAGGTTGGAAGAACTCAAGAGATCCAGTGGCAGTGGATCAGCAAGTTTAGTGAGAGAGACTGGGAGCTCAGTGAAGATCTATAATAGGAGATTTATAATGAGTGATGATTTCGCGCTGATATGCAGCAAAATGATGTGAATAAATATGATATGAAAGTGAAATAAGTGGATATGTATAAAGTGCTAAATTACATAATCATAAATCCTAACTAATAAAAATTCATGTAAATACACACACTATGCCCTTTAAAATGAATATATAAAAATATATAAAAAAATAATATAAAACGCTAAGAGTGCACAGAGTGCTAAAATTAGTGATGATAAACAATTGATATCAAAATTATATAAATAAATTATACGAATCAATAATACCTATAAATAAATAATATAAAGTGCATAATTTGCCAGTTATCCTAAACAACTGGACTACAGGTGGAAATGTACCAATAGAAACACAGTGATCCTAATAGATATCCAATGGGTGGGTGAGAGATAAAAGTGCAGACTAGTCTATAGTAGGGATGATAAACAGTCCATACACTAATTGCACATGGAGTCCATATGATGGTAGAGAATAATGTATAAAAATGGTATAATCCAGGTAGTGCATAAACTCGGGAACCGTCTCTAAATATAGAGGGGGTAGCTGAGATGTTGATAATCTTCTATCTCCAAAGTGAGGGATATTGGGTGGTGGGGACCTTATCCTAAATTGTGCTCTCTAGCCTCTCACCTGTAAATAAACATACACGGGCATCCAAACGTCACAAGGGGTCTGCTCCACTCCCACTATCTCTCTCAACTGGCTCCAAAGGTTCCTGCTCCTCAAAGATAGATCCACTTGACCTCCTTCCGTAATGTCTCCCCTCACTACTTGCTTCTAATGAGGATATCGCTCCAGCTTCGGTTCCAAAAGGTCACCTTTGCCGGTGCACTCTTAGCGTTTTATATTAATTTTTTATATATTTTTATATATTAATTTTAAAGGGCATAGTGTTTGTATTTATATGAATTTTTATTAGTTAGGATTTATGATTATGTAATTTAGCACTTGGTGCACTTTATACATATCCACTTATTTCACTTTCATATCATATTTATTCACATCATTTTGGTGCATATCAGCGCAAAATCATCACTCATTATATGTCATTTGTGGGATTGTGTTTACCCTTAGATTTTGCTGCTTTTTTAGGGATTTTACCACACACAGCATTTGAGCTGGCACCTTATTTATTTATTTTCATAATATTCACTTATTTATTTTTCTTTTTGTGCACATTATCTAGTTCATTAACAGCGCGAAGGTCACCCACACTACAATATAATAGGAGATTGTAGAGGAAGTGAAAGAGTTCATTGCAATCTTTGTTAGGAACTGTTCAATATTGTTGCCATATGAGACAGCGTGTCTACACATGTAGATGTGGTGTCCGGCTGGGTGCCTTTCCCTGCATGGCTGTCTACCTATAGAAGTCTCGGAGTCTGCCAATTAACATTGCAACTACTAAAGGGTGTCCTGGCTCTAAACGATCTCTCCCACAGTTCTGTTAAGAGAAAATAAATCTCTTTGCATTCAAGAAGTGTCTGGCGCCCATGAATCTACTTTGCATTACACCCACTCTACATAGAAGGATGTCAGCTATCCCCAACTCAGGAGGTTCTCAGGACTTGGCTAAACAAATATCTTACTTGAAAACTTTAGTCATTGATATTGTATTACTGTATTGTTAACATTCGTATGCTACAAATCAGCCACATTGTCCAATCTAAGCTCTCCAAACATTTTAGCTGTCCTCTATTTTGCTGTTCTGTGTTGTTGAAAACTTATAGTATGTACTTTATGTTCAGTGTATACCTAAGGGCTCATGCACATAGTTTTGTATGTACACCACCCAGATCAGTATATTTCTTCGACAGGTACAGCGAGGTGTTTCTGATCAGTTACAGGCAGGAAACCTGTACAAATAAATGACAGGCTGACATTGCTAACATCTGTTTGCTTGTAATCACAAATGAAGTGATTACCTGAATTTTGGGGCCGATGTGGACCTCTGGATGTGAACTGTCTTTTTGCAGGGGCTCACATCAATCCCTAACAGCATGTAATCACTTCATGTGTGAATACATATGAACATCTGCAGACAACCATAGACAGTGTAAGCCTGTTATTAATTTATACAAGCTTCCTGTACACAGTTATTTAGAAGCATCTGGCTGTACTCTTTGTAGAAATATGCTGATATGGATGGTGTATAGTGAAAGTGTATATCAGCTGAGTATGTGAGCCATAAAGAAGAGACTGGACATGCTGCTGACATCTGTGTATAATGCCCCGTACGCACGGTCGGATATTCCGATGGAAAAAGTCAGATCGGATTATGTTTTTTTTTTTTTTTTTGAAAATTCTTTTTATTGAATATTTTTGACATACAACAAACAACATTTACAATGCCATCAACCGACAGCTACAACAACAGATATAACCCCCCCCCCCCCGTCCCCCTCCCCCTCCCTGTACTACGTTCCCTTCCCCCAACAAAAATTATATTATTTGTGGGATAACAGCCCTTTCACATCTCTAATCCCCCAGAATATATGTCGTTTTACTCTTCACCCTGTATAAGGTATCTGATGGCTACATATAGGACCCTCCCATTCTTCTGCCTAGGATCATCCCATCACACTGTTTGGTCAGACTCATACCAAGCTCTCCAGACTTTTTCGAATTTTTTGCTGCATCCTCTATCCCTATACGTAGCTTTGTAATACGGGAGCCCGATCGGATTATGTTGTCGGAAAATCCGATCATGTGTGGGCTCTAGTGGGCTTTTTCCGTCGAAAATTACGACAGAAAAAATTTGAAAGCAGGATCTTAAATTTTCCGACAACAAAATGTAGAGAATTCCGACACACAAAGTGCCACGCATGCTCAGAAGAAATTTGGAGACGAAAGCTATTGGCTACTGGCCTCTACGTACTCCCGTCGTACGTTTTCTACATCACTTCATTCGGAACGATCAAATTTTCTGACAACTTTGTCCGACCGTGTGTATGCAACACAAGTTTCGGACAAAATCCGTCTGAAAAAATCCTACAGATTTTGTGGTCGGAATGTCCGACCATGTGTACAGGGCATTAGTGTTACTAAACCCACAACAGTAAAATCAGTCTGTATATGCAGTAGAGCATGCTTGTTATACTCACTGTGGAACCTAAGGGGTTAATCCTCCCCATTGTGTAAAAAGGCTGTTTGATCCTGTCTATTCTTATCCTCCCCTTCATCCATTGTCCCCAAACCATCTCCTGATAAAACAGAGCCTTGGGGCAAGTTGCACATGCTCAGTTTGGTGTGTATTGCCAGAGAGTTTTTTTTTTTCTTAGGAGGGTGCATGTGATCAGCACAGGATCAATCAGCACTGTCCAGACAGAGGGCCAGGGGTCCTGCAGCCTCATAGGACAATCAGGGGTGAATTAAAACGTCTCCTACAAGCTTTAACCAGGCACTGATAGAAGTCACAAGACTGCTCTGACTGCTGAATGAGAAAAGGTATTTAGCAGTTTATATTTATTAAAACTTTTGCATGCCCATGTTCTGTGTACTGCGGGAGACCAGATATAGTGAATACAGGGTCCTGGGTTTAGTAACACTTTAAACAACGGTCCTCAAACTCCACGACACCTAAGAACAATCTCTCAGAAGAAAAGGTCCTCCATGGACCGGGGGAAGGGGAAGCCTGTCAACACGGGGGGAAGACTTAAAGCGTAACTTCCCCATTTGGATTACGCTTTAGGCCCCTTTCACACGGTCGGACCGTTCAGATCCGCCTGTCAGTCTATGGAGCGTCGGATGTCAGCGGAGACATCTCCGCTGACATCCGACCCGGTCCGATCCGCCAAAAGCAGACGTATGGCTCTACGTCCAGATCCGTCGCTGGCAGGTCGGATCGGGTGAGATCTGATGAAAACGGACACACTGTCCATTTTCATCCGATCTCTCCATAGAGACCCGCGGCGCTCGCAAGCCCCTCCCCACTCAGTGAGCGGAGAGGGACTTGTCATCCGCCGGCTCAGCGGAGATCAACGGAGAGATCTCCCGCTGAGCCGGCGGACAGAGGCGGGCTCCGTGCAAGCGGAGTCCACCTCGTGTGAAAGGGGCCTAAAATGATATACCTGTTCTGCATTAGCTGAGTGTCCAGTCTATTCTTTGGATAAATTGTAATCTTCAATGATTATGACCCTAGCAGCCTGAGCACTTTGACCAACAAAGGTGCCTGGTGATAATGTTTCTGATTATAAATTTGCTCTATACCCTAATATAACACATGTAGCGCCCTGGGGTTTAGTCAGGGAGCTCCTCACCAAATTCCTTAGCAGGGGTAGCTACCATAGTTAAACTGTTAGAGATCCACTGATTTCTTCTTAAGTTTGGCCTTGTTGTACTTTTCTCTTCTACCACTAGGTAGCTTTTATTGCCAAAGCTTAATTGAACAAGCTGAGGTTAAAAGCTGATTGGTTTGTATACAGAAGAGAACCCATCTTTGCACTCTCCAGCTTTAGTAAATAAACCCCTATGTCTTTTCCCTGAATAAAGGTTCCTTTTCCTATCTGCAGTTAAAGGAGTTGTAAAGTCATAAGATTTTTTATCTTAATGCATTCTATGCATTAGGATAAAAAGCCTTCTGTGTGCAGCAGTCCACCTCAGCTCCCTTATGACTTATCCAGCGATGTCCATGAGTCCCTCGGCTGTCTGGGATTCTCCCTCCTGATTAGCTTAGACACATTTTCTCCCGCTGCTGTCAATGAAAGTCAGTTAGCCAATCAGGAGAGAGAGAGGGGGCAGGGCCAAACGGCAGATATGTGTCTGAGTGGACACACGGATTTGTAGTATAGGTCGGGTGCCCCCAAAGCAAGCTGCTTGCTGTGGGGGCACTCGAAAAGGAGGGAGGGGCCAGAAGCAGCGAAGAGGGACTCGAGAAGAAGAGGATCAGGGCTTCTCCGTACAAATCCAGTGCACAGAGCAGGTAAGTATAACATGTTTGTTATTTTAAAAAACAAAACTTTACAATCACTTTATACTGCAAAGCCCATGTGGATTGTACACTGTCTGTTCTGTAGTGCTTTATACAGAATTTCTAACAGGAAGCCACCAGGGGGAATTCTGCTATTTGGGAATTGACCTGAGATTAGTTAGTGTCTTGGACGAGCAGATGTTTTGTTTGCTTTATGTTATGGGCTTGCTGTACAAAGTCCTCCTGTTAGATTGCTGCCTTGCTAAATAAAAGTGCAGGACAAACTAGCTTGAACTGTTGCTGGGTGTCCCTGTCTTGTGCATAGTTTACCACTGAAACTACCAGTTGCGTCTGACCCCTTTACAATATATACACAGAATATTTTAAAAGAGAAGTTAAGGATCCCCCCCCCCTAATTATACTTACCTAGGTGGATGCAGCATCAATCCGATGCTGCATCTGTCCCCTGGCGCCTCTACACTGAGAACCGAGCAATCAAACAGCGCCAATCACTTGGTTCTGACAGCTATCTGAGCAGAGAGCTGCTGACTCTCAATCAGCAGCTCTACGCACTGCCTCCTCCACGTTCACTGGAACACTGAGCTGTGGCTCGCTGAGAGGCTGAGAAGGGTGTCAGTTTAGGCCCCCTGCGGTCTCCAGTCTCCAATTGTGGGGATGACGCGGTGCCTGGACTGATTTCTGTGACGTCAGCAGAGAGCGGGCTGAAGTCCCGTTTCTTCCGCTCTGTCATTAACGTGGGGTCACAGGTTAGCGTCAAAGAGTGACGCGGCCGCGTCACTGTCAGATTGTCTAATCTGTGTTCACTACCGCAGTGGTGTGAGAGCACACCGATTGCGGAAGTGACACATCACATTGCGCTGGCGGGAATTTAGGTAGATGTCCTCTAATGGGTTTGTTTGAGCGATGTTTGGCAGGAATTCCGCTTGCTGCCCTTTCATTGGCCACCCACTATGGCATTGATCATTCCATGGACTGTTGTATTCACCACAATGAGGGTAGATGCATTCTAGATATATCAGCATTAGTGATTATGATTACTCTGCCTGATCCATCTCACACACATTTCATTCATTTTTCTATGACCATGGTTTCCCTGTACATTTGTGGCTGTTTTCAATCAATGATGTATGTAATGTTCAAGGGCTAGCTGTTATTAGCGCCCCTGTTTTGGTTTTTGGTTTGATCTGGGGGTGGGTACTTCCGGTTCAGAGCCATATGGGCGGTACCTTTTAGAGTCCGTGGTCTATCTATAAATATCTGTGGCAATGTGAGGAAATCAGAGATATGCCCCAGTAGAAGACCGTATTGTGTCGAAACGCGTCGGGCCAGCTGTCTCATGTTTCTCACATTGCTGATCCAATTTTTATCCTTTATTCTAGAGATTTTATTATCACATGTAATGATGTGAATAAATTTTAGTCAATTTTTGACCTGCACTATCAGAGTCGCTTCCGTTTCTTTTTCTTTTTGCCTTGGGGAGTCCGTTGATTGCATTGTGTGGAAGTTCCAGGTTCTGCTGTATGCTGTTCATTGGCCGTGCTGCTCTTCTGCCCTGCTGCTTTGGACCTGCCTGATCCGGTATCCTCCAGCGCAAGAGGCTAAGCGCATAAGCCTACAAGATACAATGTCGTATGGCAGTTGTATCCAATTATTGTGGTTAGAGTGTTTAATCTCTCTACATCGTTTGATATGTTCCTTGAGACAACATTGTCTGGTCTATACACGCTCCTGAGTTGTCTATAGAGATCAGTGGACATCAGTTCCTCACTTTCTTCACTTTGGGACTTATTATTTAGCTTATCTTGGATTCATTTTTAACTCATTTAGTCTTTAATTGGACTTTATTTGGGGTCACTCCCACTTACATGTTATATGGATTTTTTTGTGTGTTATTCACTGGTTTTCATTGTATGATCAGTGCTACATTTTTCATATGGATAAGGTACACATGGGCTCACCCTCACATTTTTTGCTTATTTAATTTTATATATATATATATATATATATATATATATATATATATATATATATATATATATATATATTTATATATATTTTTTGATTATTCCCTCAAATATTACAGTTATTTATGATAACAATTATACATATGTAGATTAATTGTGCCCATATGCGCTTGCTGAGCGCACACATATATAATTTGTGATTTTTGATATTAGTTCATTCTGATGTGCATGATTGTCCTTATTTGCACAGAATTGTATGTATGAGGAAATCTAGAGCAGTCTCCACTTGTTTGGAGAAACTGCTGATTGTATATATATATTTATTTATTTATTAATATATTTACCAGCCATTCATCTATCTTTTTATTTATGTATCTATACATCTTCATATGACATTAGTGCATTTTTTTTGTGATAAAGAATGCACTTTTAGGGCATCCCAAAAAAAGAAATTTCGTAAAAAAAAAAAATTTCGGCAAAATTTTTTTTTTTCAGCAGTATCATAAAATAAAATATACACATATATTGCTTATTATGTATTTATCATAATTCTTTCCACCAATAGTTCTTTAATATATACTTTTAATGACAATATAAATTGATATATACGTTCCACATATTTTAGTTTAATTTATTCCTGGATATTTATAATTGATGTATTAATTTGGTAGTCGGTTCTATTAATTATTATTATTTCCTTTATATATATGTATTTTTCCTAATACCTATATATATATATATATATATATATATATATACTTTTTTATATTTTCTCTTTATAATAATAATAACTTTTTATTCATTAATTTTCTTCTATATTTTTCTATATGTGTATATTAACTAGATATTTTTTCATATATATTTCCTTCATATTTTCTTCATATATATCTTTTCTAATTTTCGAATTCTTTTTTACATGCTGTCCTCCCCTTTTTTATATAAATTTTAGTGCCAATTCCCGGTCATTAACTTGCTTGTAACCTGCACGTAATGCTTGTAAATTGTCCCGCCCACGTCCCCTCCCCATTCCCTTATAAGTTTTGTTCCCCGCTTGGTTTGTATGTCCTATTGTTGAGAAAGGAGCGCGACTTGAGATACCAACCAAGTGTGCATGCTCACGAAACGTGTCCATTGCCGATGACAACATCCCCCTGAGCCAGCCACATCCTGCGCTTCAAGCCTCGTTCTGAGGCCGCCTTCCGTAGCCGGCTTTTACTATCATACGGAAGTGCCTACCCTATTAGCCTGGATAGATGGTCAAAATACAACGCTGGGGAAAACGTTCATCAGAGAGACACATACCATGCCTGTTATTTTCTTCAAAATGTGAGTGCATATACTGATTCATACATTTTGTGTGTTAAACTACTGCACCCAGAGGCGCCTCTCTATTTGTTTTTTTAACCTCCCTGGCGGTATTCCCGAGTCTGTCTCGGGGCAGGAACTTCCGTACCAAAATCGGTAACCCCGAGCCAGACTCGGGCTTGCGTTGCAGGATACAGGGGGGGGGGGTTACCTACCTTGTCCCCTGGATCCTGCGATGTCTCCCCGCTGTGTGAGCGAGCTCCTCCGCTCGATTCACACAGTGCCCGAGTGCCGCTGATCTCCGTTCTCTGCGACGTTCCGACGCACGGGAGCGGAGATCGGCGCCAAATTCAAAAAAGTTTAAAAACACAGTACACATACAGTACTGTAATCTTACAAAAAATACACATCCCTTTGTCCCTAGTGGTCTGCCCAGTGCCCTGCATGTCATTTTATATAATAAAAATATTTTTTTCTGCCTGGAAACTGAAGATTGTCCATAGCAACCAAAAAGTGTCCTTTTATGTCAAAAGTGGTTTTAGGCCAGCTAGAAAACACCGATAATAAATTAGAATCACAATTTATCATCAAACACTAAATTTAATGACAGCGACTATTCTGCAACTGAGCAAATTTGAGTGTTTTTGATTTGATTACATTATTGAATCATTTTTATATATATTTTTATTATATTATAATTTATGATTTTGTGTTTCAAACTTTATCATACCCGGGATGTCTACTAGACTCTGGTTCGGACAGATTTAAGTGAGTTATTCATAAGAATTGCATGCCTACAATATAAAAAAACGCCAAATTTCCATGCAAAATAATTGTACCGCTTTCAGCACAAAATTCCAGACAGAATCATACCGCCAGGGAGGTTAAGTATCGGCCTAAACTGAGGTAAAAAAATGTTTTTTTATATATTTTTGGGGGATATTTATTATAGCAAAAAGGCCAAAAATATAGACTTTTTTTGTTTATAGCGCAAAAATTAAAAACCACAGAGGTGATCTAATACCACCAAAAGAAAGCTCTATTTGTGGTAAAAAAAGGACGTCAAAATTGTTTGGGAGCCAAGTCGCACGACCACGCAATTGTCAGTTAAAGCGACGCAGTGCCGAATCGCAAAAAGTGGTCTGGTCTTTGGCCAGCCAAATGGTCCGGGGCTTAAGTGGTTAAGAAGTTGTGATTGAGATGAGTTAGACCCCTTTCACACTGGGGCAGTTTTCAGGCATTTTAGCGCTAGAAATAGGGCCTGTAAAGCACCTCAAAACTGCCTCCCCTGTCACCCCAGTGTCAAATTACGAACGTAGTGACATACAAGACATACGTGATATCTCCATTACGAATGCTTGTTTTACAAGACCGATCGCTTCCAGCTCGTACTTGATTCCGAGCATGCGTGGACTTTTGTCCGACAGACTTGTGTACACACGATCGGAAAGTCCGACAATAAACATTTGTTGGCGGAAAATTTGAGAACCTGTTAGCCAACATTTATTAGCAGAAAGTCCGACAAGAAATGTTCGATGAAGCATACACACGGTCGGACTTTCCGCCAACAAGCTAACATCCAAAATTTGTTGTCGGAAAATCCGATCGTGTGTACTGGGCATTATACTTGTAGGTATGCAGTTTTTTTTTTTTTTTTCAATATGTTTATTAGTTTTCAAAGTTTAACAAAACAGGTAAGACAGTATGATACACATATTTTGTTGTCATATAGCAGCTATAATATTAATATCCATCAAGTAATATATTATTGATTATTGAATCTATTCGTCCAAATCTATCGATCAGTTTGCAATGCATTGGGGGTTATTTACGAAAGGTAAATCCACTTTGCACTGAAAGTGCACTTGGAAGTGCAGTCGCTCTAAATCTAATGCCGCGTACACACGATCGCAAATTCAGCCAGCAAAAGACCGATGAGAGCTTTTGTTCAGAAAATGCGACCGTGTGTATGCTCCATTGGACTTTTGCTGGCCGAATTTCCACCAGCAAAAGATTGAGAGCAGGTTCTCAATTTTTCGGTCGGAAAAAGTTCTGATCGGAAATTCCGATCATCTGTACCAATTCCGACGTGCAAAATTCCTACGTATCAATTTGACGCATGCTCGAAAGCATTGAACTTCTTTTTCTCGGCTCGTTGTAGTGTTGTGTGTCACCGCGTTCTTGACGGTCGAAAGTTCAGCAAACTTTTGTGTGACCACGTGTATGCTTGAGCGGAATTCCGTCGGAAAAAACATCCAAGATTTTTCCGACAGAAAATCCGCTCCTGTGTACGTGGCATAAGGGGTAGATCTGAAATGAGTGGAAGCTCTGCTGATTTTATCATCCAATCATGTGCATGCTAAAATGCTGTTTTTTTAGTTTCCTTGCATTCCTTGCATGCCCCCCTTGGATCAACAGCGACTGAACTTCCAAGAAAATAACCCCCATAGAGTTTATTGCTATGAGGCGTTCAAAGATGTAATTTCTATGTACAGCTTTTATCACATCCGAGAGCTTAGTAGAGGTAGTGTCTTTCCAGTGGCGGAGTAGTAGGACCCTAGTTTCTAAGAGAATGTGGGTAACCACTGATCTAAAGTGTGGTGGGAACTTCTCTAGTAGGTATGCAGTTCTAAACTACTGAGACACCTAGTGGTTATCTGTAGAACTTATGTTGTTACTCTGAATTAACTGTTTTAATGTATGTGTATGCACATTGTAGCTGTACAGATGTACATTTTCATTGTAATAAAGGAATGTAATATAAGTCTCATGCATGTAGAAATGAGTTTGTTACTAGCTCAGCCACATGTTTTATCCTTAGTAAGAGACCAAAACACCAATTCACCTGCAATAAACTAATATTACACCTGAGTTTGTCCAAGATAACTCAGTAAGGATATTTTGGCAGTCATAGAAAAGTAAAGCATTAGGTTCTAGAATTTACATGAAATTTGCTATTCTCTGCAGAGAAATTACAGTTTTTGTACTTTCATACCTAAATCCATCTGCTTTACTGATCTACCTTGAGTGGAGTTGCTGTTTAAAGATTGCAAAAGGGAACAGATCCAAACAACATGCCAAGATTGTGTAGTCAATGCAGGAGATACAAGGCTTCAGTCCCACGCCACTTAATTCTAGAATGATGTCAAATCTTTAAAATCATCTGTTTCTCTAGAGAAGAGAACAAGCCAATTACATACGGCGATACTTTATCTCTGTCTACGTTGCAGGTGTGCATGCACGCTTTGTCATAAGCAAAGAAATGTCTTGGCAAGTAATGCACATTTATCAATCAATTCTGTGATGGTGTAATGTAAACACTATAAAATATTTAGTATAATTATTTTATCACACATACAACTAGAAATGTTTTGGCAGATACACTGGTCAATGTAACCATTTTCTAGCTACACAGACCGAGTTCATATTTCCGCTATGACAACATCTAGTGACTGACCACTGACTTAAATCTTTATTTCATCTGCAGACAGTCATACAACAGGATGCATCTGGAGTATGTTCAGTGGAAGACTAGACAAAACAAATGTCCATAGTTAAAAGCATCATCTCTTTTCCCATAAAGTTTATCTTTGGGACATAGTATAATAAGATCATAGGAGCCGCACTAAGTATCTGATCTATATTAAAAAGGAATCATTTATTTTGGCTGATAAAATTATAGAAGCTTGAGGAGGTTTAATAGTTTGGAAGTAAATCATTGTGTGTACCTATCTGCAGTTGCCAGGTTTTAAACTGAAATGCCTTCAGTCCATAAAGATCAACCGAAAGAGCTTTTGCAATAAAACTCTGTGAATTGTAGAATTATAAAAATAAAAAAAATTAAAATTTTAACTAACCCATTTTTTTTTGCAATGCTTATCAAAAACCACTGTTAAACATGAGCTTTTTAGCTTAAAAAAGTCTCAGTGGTGCATGATCTGCTCCAGTCTGCCTTTGAGACCCTGCTTTTCCTACAATGGGCACCACCATCTTGCCTATTGTATAGAATGTAGAATCCAAAGAATAGTGACGCGTACACACGGCCAGACTTTCTGGCAGAAAAAGTCAGATGGGAACATTTTTATTATTTTTTTTATTTCTCTTTATCTACTTTCAAAGAAATAAGCACAAAACATAACCTTGGGGCATTCCCGGCTTAGAAAAACAAAAAAGCAAACAACTTGATGAACAAGTAGCTACTGCTATCTAATGCCGCGTACACACGACCGGACTTGGTCCGGCGGGATTAGTCTGACCTAGAAATAGAACATGTTTCAAATCTATCCGACGGACTCAATTCCGACGGACTTAAATTGGGAAAAACGTTTGTCTTTGTGCAGGTCCGACAGACCAAATACGACGCAAGGGAAGCTATTGACTACTGGCTATTGAACTTCCTTGTTTAGTCCCGTTTACTTCATCATGTTCAAAACGAATGGACTTACGAACGGACTTAGTCCGTTCGTGTGTGGCCAAGTCCGTTCGTTCTGAAAGTCTGTCGGAATTTTCGGCAAAAGTCCATCGGTAAGACCGTCAGACCTAGTTTGCCGGAAAGTCCGGTCGCGTGTACGCGGCATTAGTGATGGCTTACTATTTATCAATTGCTCAGGTCAGGGCTGTCTTTAACCTCTTCAAAACAGGGCATTTTCACCCCCTTCCTTCCCAGACCAATTTTTAGTTTTCAGCAAGGTCGCAATTTAAATGAGAATTGCGCGTTCATGCAACACTGTAGCCAAATTACATTTTTATGTTTTTTTCCCCACAAATAGAGCTTGCTTTTGGTGGTATTTTATCACCTCTGCATTTTTTATTTTTTGCGCTATAAAACAAAAGAAGAGCGTCAATTTGGAAAAAAACACAATATTTTTTACTTTTTGCTATAATAAATATCCCAATTTAAAAAAAATATATATATTTTTTCCTCTGTTTAGGCCGATATGTATTCTTCTACATATTTTTGGTAAAAAAAATCGCAATAAGCATATACTGATTGGTTTGCGCAAAAGTTATAGCGTCTACAAAATAGGGGATAGATTTATGGCATTTTTATTTTTATTTTATTTTTTTTACTAGTAATGGCAATGATCTGTTTTTTTCATGACTGTGACATTGCGACGGACATATCGGACACTTTTGACACATTTTTGGGACCATTCACATTTATACAGCGATCCGTGCTATAAAATTGCACTGATTACTGTGTAAATGTGACTGGCAGGGAGGGGGTTAACACTAGGAGGTGATCGAGGGGTTAATTATATTTCCTAGGGAGTGATTCTAACTGTAGGGGGCGGGGACTCACAAGGGGAGGAGACCGATCGGTGTTCCTCTGTACTGGGAACACACCATTGTTCTCCTCTCCTCTGACAGGACGTGGATCTGTGTTTTTTAAAACACAGATCCACGGTCCTGCTTGGTTACCAGGCAATCGCGGGTGCCTGGTGGATATCGCGACCGCCGTGCATGCGCACGGGTCCCGAGCAATGCAGCATGCGCGTGCGCGCCCTAGGCGGCCGGGAACCTGAGGACGTCATATGACGCCCACCCAGGATGGGAGATCCCTCCTGCGGACGTCATATGACTATGGCCCGGTATTGAAGTGGTTAATATTGATTGGACCCTGGGCAAACATACATTTTCTTGGGCCCCTTTGAAACTCTAATGCCCCATACACATGAGCAGAAAGTCCGCCAGCAAAAGTCCGATGAGAGCTTTTGGTCCGAAAATGCGATGTGTATGCTCCATCTGACTTTTGCGGAATTCCAGCCAGCAAAAGATTGAGAGCATGTTCTGAATTTTTCGGTTGGAAAAATTCCGATCGTCTGTACCAATTCCGACGCGCAAAATTCCTACACATGCTCGGAAACAATTCGACGCATGCTCGGAAGCATTGAACTTAATTTTCTCGGCTCGTTGTAGTGTTGTACGTCACCGCGTTCTTGACGGTCGAAAGTTCAGCAAACTTTTGTGTGACCGTGTGTATGCAAGCCAAGCTTGAGTGAATT
>CM053026.1:480951378-481044862 GCA_028564925.1 Lithobates sylvaticus
GTAGCTCCACCTCCCTTCTCCATCTCTCTTTCCACAAAACACCAGAACATTCTGGAAAGAAGTGGGAGGTCCTGGTGATGCTACCTGTGAGTCACCCAGCACTACCCAGAGCCTTTCCCAGCCCACATCAAAACACACACAGGCTTGGCTGCCAGACAAACCTAGAAATGTACCTACTCTCACAAACATGCACTATTCTTCTAACACACTAGAGAGTGCTACACAAGCATTGTGAAAGAAAAGGTAGAAGACCATTTCAGGGAGAAATGATAAACTAAAATTAGTTGCAACAAGTAGTAAGGAATTTGATAGATGAGCTAAGTACAACCTAATGTTAAACATGAGAGTAAATCTAAATACACATTAGCTACCTGGTTGGTCAGCATACAATAATAAAACAACATTACGGTATTCAAAACTGTCCAGTAGATGTTGGGGGTGTTCACCTAAAAAAAAAAAGCAGGTTTGAACACTTCCAGAAGACTGAAGGAGGTACACAGCTGCTGGCTGATTGCTACATTGAGAATTTGATGGATTGTTTCACCTAACCTTCTTTTCTCTTCCCTAGCACTAAAAGACAAATACATGATTTGTTCCTTATGTCTTACTTTCTCTATTTCCTCAGAGGCCCTTGTGTGCTGGACCCTTCTTTCTTGTTTCATTGTCTCTTATATATAAGGTAATCCTTGTATATGTCTGTTCCATATAACTCAAGAGATTAAGTGAAATAATTAAAGGGGTTGTAAAGGTTTGTTTTTTATTTTCTAAATAGGTTCTAAATAAGCTAGTGCATTGTTGGTTCATTTACCTTTTCCTTCGATTTCCCTTCTAAATGTTTTTTTTTCTTTGTTTTCTTTGTCTGAATTTCTCACTTCCTGTTTCTCCTCGGTAAGCTGTTCAGTAAGCTGTTTTGGCTGACTAAACACCACTCGGATGATGGTGTGAAGTTTACTGAGGAGAAACAGGAAGTGAGAAATTCAGACAAAGAAAAAAAATATTTAGAAGGGAAATCGAAGGAAAAGGTAAGTGAACCAACAATGCACTAGCTTATTTAGGAACCTATTTAGAAAATAAAAAATTAAGCTTAACAACCCCTTTAAGCAAATTTAGTTAGTAGGGGCAGAAAGCTGATTTTGCCTACTTGGAATCTTGTAAATGCACAGTAGTAGGATTTTATATCCAGTAGGAATTTAGTGGCATTATTTCCTTCTCAGTTATTTCACTCTAATGATGAGAGTACTTCTACAACCATACCTGGACATTTTAAAAAGAAAGAAATAATTAACATTTCTTTTTTTTTTTTTTTAAGTACATGTTATTAGTTATCTGGCAAAACTGTAAAATATTATTTTTTAATGACAGAAGCTGCTGCAGTCCTTTTAAACACTGATTGAAACATAGAACAGATGTACTCAGGATATGGAAGCACTAAGGACTGTACTGATTACATACATATGAGTACACTGATGGGGTAACATTAAAAGAATGTATTGATAGTAATCATTACATAGTTACTCAGGTTTAAAAAGGACACAAGTCCATCTAGTTGAACTAAAAAAAAAACTACAATCCCATATGCACAATCCTATACCCACAGTTGATCCAGAGGAAGGCGAAAAACCCCAGCAAAGCATTATCCAATTTGCTACAGCAGGGGAAAGAATTCCGAGAGGCAATCCGAGAGGCAATCGGATTTTCCCTGGATCAACTTTACCTAAAAAGGTTAGTACCCGGTTATATTATGTACATTTAGGAAAGAATCCAGGCCTTTTTTAAAGAAATCTACTGAGCTTGCCAAAACCACCTCTGGAGGGAGTCTATTCCACATTTTCAAAGTTCTAAAGCCCCGTACACACGAACGGATTTCCGACGGGAAATGTTCCATGTCAGGCTGTTGGCGGAAAATCCGACCATGTGTATGCTCCATCGGACAATTGTTGTCGGACTTTCCGCCAACAAATGTTGGCTAGCATGTCTAAATCAAACCAAATCAAATCATTATTCAACCCAAAAAAATATGTTGAATTAATAACTCCAAGGCCAATAATAAATAACATGTCATCTCATCCGATTCCGCAACATGGCTGGTTGACGAACGGCCGTTCAGAAACAAACTGAAAAGCGCAAAATGAAAAGTGCGAAATGAAAAGCGAGAATCAACACTCACCAAACTTCTACTAACACAAAATTAGCAGAAGGAGCCCAAAGAGCTAAAAAAAACACATAGTATGTCTAGTACGTCACTACGTTCGTAATTGTTGGCCAACAATTGAGTGGCCGTGTGTATGCAAAACAAGTTTGGGCCAACGCCCTTCGGACAAAATTCCACGGTTTTGATCACTTAAGGTCACAGAGGACAAGGGGGAACTCTTTACATCTGGAGGAATAAAGATTTCATCTCTGAATCCGGAAAGGTTTCTTCATAGTAATGCCTCGTACACACGATCGGACTTTCTCACCTGTGTTTCTACTCATTATATACATGTTCTGTTTTTATATTCATTATATTTGAGATTGATTTTTATTACAAAGTTTTTATTATTTACACACAATACTTGATATATTGTTTAATGTTTATTGTTTTATATTTTTAGCGCTACATTTTTCACTGAAATATACAGATTAACCACTTAACCCCTTCAGATCTGCACTATAGCCGAATGACGGCAACAGCGCGGATCTGCTTTGCCGGGAGGGCGTCAATAGACGGCCTCCCCTTTGCACACGCTGTGTTCACAGAGTCAATGGGGGTTATTTACAAACGGCAAATCCACTTTGGACTACAAGTGCACTGCAAGTGCACTTGAAAGTACACTGAAAGTGCACTTTCAAGTGCAGTCACTGTAGATCTTAGGGGGACATGCAAGGAAAATAAAAAACAGATGCACATGCACATTCAGTGCATTTTCAAGTGCACTTGCAGTGCACTTGTAGTGCAAAGTGGATATGCCTTTAGTAAATAACCCCCAATGAGACTCAGGTGATCACAGATCAGAGTAAGGGGTCCATCCCGGCCCCTTACCATGTGATCAGCTGTCAGCCAATGACAGCTGATCATGTGATGTAAACAGAAGATCGGTAATCGTTTTTTTTTTCTTCTCACACTAACAGCGTGAGGAGAAAAAAAATCCGGTCACCGGCTTTTGTTGAAGGGACATTGGTCCCGAAGAGGAAGGGGCGAAGCCGCCTCATATGTGCCCACCAGTACCACCTGCCAGTGCCAAGAATCAGTGCCCACAGTGCCATGAATCAGTGCCCACCAGTACATAAGTGCCAGCAATCAGTGCCACCTATCAATGCCCATGAGTGCCACCTATCAATGCCCACCAGTGGTGCCAATCAGTGCCTCATCAGTGCCACCTAGCAGTGCTGCCTATCAGTGTCACCTACCAGTGCCAATCAGTGCCCATCACTGCCACCCATCAGTGCCACCTATTAGTGCCCTTCAGTGCCACCTATCAATGCCCATCAGTGCCACCCATTTGTGCCACCTCTCAGTGCCCACCAGTGCCACCTATTTGTGCCCATCAGTGCCACCTTATCAGTGCCCATCAGTTGCGCCTTACCAGTGCCCATCAATGCAGCCTAACAGGGCCCATCAGTGCTGATCAGTGTAGCCTCATCAGCGTACATCAATGAAGGAGAAAAATTACCTGTTTGCAAAATGTATTAACAAAATATAAAATGGTTTTGTATTTTTTTTTTTACATGTCTGTCTTTTTACATTTTTTTAACAAAAAAAAAAAAACCCAGAGGTGATCAAATACCACCAAAAGAAAGCTCTATTTGTGGGGAAAAAAATGATGATGATTGGGTACAGTGTTGTATGACCACGCTATTGTCATTCAAAGAGTGAGAGCGCTAAAAGCTGAAAATTAGTCTAGGTAGGAGGGGGGTTTAGGAGCCCAGTAAGCAAGTGGTTAAGGACCGCCCCATGTACATTTACTGTGGCAGGGCAGCCTTTAAGTGCAAAATTGCGTACCTGTACTTGATTCCTGTTGTCGGCTCTGGGGCACACATGCCACCGGAGCTGCGCTGTCACTGTGATTGGACACAGCGGGAGCCAATCAGTAGGAGCCAATAAAGGAGACAAGGTGCTTTGGGGTGGGGGGGAAGCCTTCCATGCCCCAAAGCTCCCATCCCCCATGTTGAGGGCAAGTGGCCTGGTATGGTTCAGGAGGGGGTATGCTCCCTCGTCTGCCCTTTCCTGACCTGCCGGGCTGTTTTTTTTTAAACATTTTTATTGTAGCCATGTTTTTTTTTACATTCAGCTGCAGGGAACCTGCTGACAGCTGATGAGTCATCCGTAAAGGACTCGGCGGCCATTTTCCCACCGCGCTCCTTAGCAACCAGCTCAATGCTGTAAATGAATGCATTAACTAATGCAGTAATTACCGCTAAATCAAATACCGCATTCAGTATTTAATGCACAAGTCTTAGTGAATTGCACTTTCACAACTGATTTGTCGCAGGCATTCTTTTCCTGCATTTTTTTGGCCACTATTTAATGCTTAGTAAATTGACCCCTTAGTCTCTTACTAAACCCAGGGTGCCCTCTTCTAAGTCTCCAGACACGTGCTCTGACAGGGATAGAAGTTGCTGTGATTTCTCTTTCATTCCTGGTGATTAGGGATGAGCCGAACACCCCCGGGTTCGGTTCGCACCAGAACCTTCGAACCGACCGAAAGTTCGCGCGAATTTTCGAACCCTATACGTTATAATGGACGCGAACGTTCGAAATCAAAAGTGCTAATTACAACGGCCAATATGCATGTTAATGTCATAAAACAGGTTTGGGGACCCGGGTCCTGCCCCAGGGGACATATATCAATGCAAAAAGAACTTTTAAAAACTAACGTTTTTTCGGGAGCAGTCATTTTAATGATGCATAAAGTGAAAAAAAAAAAGTGAAATTTTTCCTTTAAATATGGTACCTGGGGGGTGTCTAAAGTATGCCTGTGAAGTGGCATGTGTTTCCCGTGTTTAGAACTGTCCTTGCACAAAATGACATTTGTAAAGGAAAAAAAGAAGCCATTTAAAACCACTTGCGGCTTTAGGTTTGTTCTTAAGTAGAATCTGAACAGGTACATTATGAAGTGTAGCTCCATCCCAAAAAAATCTATTTTTAAGCTTTTTGGAGAACATAGGGAGGGGTTATCACCCCTGTAACATTTGCTGTCTTTGCACATCTGTTCAGAACATGTCACCTAACTTTCCGTCCCAATGACAAATGTTTTTGGAAAAAGTGGGGTTTTAATTGAAACAAGGATTGGTGATAAAGTATCAGTAGAGAGGAGATACCTTTTTCCCAAATTAAATCTAACAGGATAGAATTTCCCTTCCTAGGGGTAGATTTCCTCTCACTTCCTGTTTTCTCTTTCCATTTGCAAGTAGGAGTCGTTTGTAAGTTGGATGTTTGAAAGTAGGGGCCTGGCGTATATACTCTGCAGAAATTTGCCCTATTAGATGTTGGTGTAGCCACAAGACTGGTGGGCACAGGAATGGGCCCTGCTGTGAGTTAATAGATCAAGATTTGTAATTGCATGCACCTGTTGAACAGGGCAGAAAAATTGGGGGTGGTGGTGGTGGTGGTGGACGGTGTTGCCACAAGACTGTAGGCCCTCACAGTTACTCTTGGTGGGCGCAGGAATGGGCCCTGCTGTGAGTTATTAGATCAAGATTTGTAATTGCAAGCACCTGATGAACAGGGCAGAAAAAATTGGGCCTTTGGCGGTGGTGGTGGACGGTGTTGCCACAAGACTGTAGGCCCTCATAGTTACTCTTGGTGGGCGCAGGAATGGGCCCTGCTGTGAGTTATTAGATCAAGATTTGTAATTGCAAGCACCTGATAAACAGGGCAGAAAAATTGGGCCTTTGGCGGTGGTGGTGGACGGTGTTGCCACAAGACTGTAAGCTCTCACAGTTACTCTTGGTGGGCGCAAGAATGGGCCCTGCTGTGAGTTATTAGATCAAGATTTGTAATTGCATGCACCTGTTGAACAGGGCAGAAAAATTGGGGGTGGTGGACGGTGTTGCCACAAGACTGTAAGCTCTCACAGTTACTCTTGGTGGGCGCAGGAATGGGCCCTGCTGTGAGTTATTAGATCAAGATTTGTAATTGCAAGCACCTGATGAACAGGGCAGAAAAATTGGGCCTTTGGCGGTGGTGGTGGACGGTGTTGCCACAAGACTGTAGGCCCTCATAGTTACTCTTGGTGGGCGCAGGAATGGGCCCTGCTGTGAGTTATTAGATCAAGATTTGTAATTGCAAGCACCTGATGAACAGGGCAGAAAAAATGGGCCTTTGGCGGTGGTGGTGGACGGTGTTGCCACAAGACTGTAAGCTCTCACAGTTACTCTTGGTGGGCGCAAGAATGGGCCCTGCTGTGAGTTATTAGATCAAGATTTGTAATTGCATGCACCTGTTGAACAGGGCAGAAAAATTGGGGGTGGTGGTGGTGGTGGACGGTGTTGCCACAAGACTGTAAGCTCTCACAGTTACTCTTGGTGGGCGCAGGAATGGGCCCTGCTGTGAGTTATTAGATCAAGATTTGTAATTGCAAGCACCTGATGAACAGGGCAGAAAAATTGGGCCTTTGGCGGTGGTGGTGGACGGTGTTGCCACAAGACTGTAGGCCCTCATAGTTACTCTTGGTGGGCGCAGGAATGGGCCCTGCTGTGAACTATTAGATCAAGATTTGTAATTACCCGCCCCTGTTAAACAGGGGCTGAAAAATTGTGCCTTAGGCACTGGTGCTGGTGCCACAACACTGCAACCCCTCACAGATACTGTACTTGGCGCACAGCAGTCACACGTGTTGCGAAGCATTTTTTAAAAAAATTGTAATTACCCGCCCCTGTTAAACAGGGGCTGAAAAATTGTGCCTTAGGCACTGGTGCTGGTGCCACAACACTGCAACCCCTCACAGATACTGTACTTGGAGCACAGCAGTCACACGTGTTGCGAAGCATTTTTTTAAAAAATTGTAATTACCCGCCCCTGTTAAACAGGGGCTGAAAAATTGTGCCTTAGGCACTGGTGCTGGTGCCACAACACTGCAACCCCTCACAGATACTGTACTTGGAGCACAGCAGTCACACGTGTTGCGAAGCATTTTTTTTAAAAATTGTAATTACCCGCCCCTGTTAAACAGGGGCTGAAAAATTGTGCCTTAGGCACTGGTGCTGGTGCCACAACACTGCAACCCCTCACAGATACTGTACTTGGAGCACAGCAGTCACACGTGTTGCGAAGCATTTTTTTAAAAAAATTGTAATTACCCGCCCCTGTTAAACTGGGGCTTAAAAATTTGCCTTAGGCACTGGTGCTGGTGCCACAACACTGCAACCCCTCACAGATACTGTACTTGGAGCACAGCAGTCACACGTGTTGCGAAGCATTTTTTTAAAAAATTGTAATTACCCGCCCCTGTTAAACAGGGGCTGAAAAATTGTGCCTTAGGCACTGGTGCTGGTGCCACAACACTGCAACCCCTCACAGATACTGTACTTGGAGCACAGCAGTCACACGTGTTGCAAAGCATTTTTTTAAAAAAAAATTGTAAGTACACGCCCCTGTTAAACAGGGGCTGAAAAATTTGCCTTAGGCACTGGTGCTGGTGCCACAACACTGCAACCCCTCACAGATACTGTACTTGGAGCACAGCAGTCACACGTGTTGCGAAGCATTTTTTTATAAAAATTGTATGTACACGCCCCTGTTAAACAGGGGCTGAAAAATTGTGCCTTAGGCACTGGTGTGGTGGCATGGATCATTGAGGAGGAGGAAGAGGATAGTCAGTGAACATAAGAGGACAGTCACTCAGCATCAGCATAGGCAGTCTTGAAGGGATGTGACATTATAAATTATTCGGTTATATCCGCCTCAGGTGCCTGGTAGCTGGTGGTGATCCAAGACTGATTCATTTTGATGAAGGTCAGTCGATCAACCGAGGCGGTGGGCAGGCGCACCCTATGATCGGTGACAAATCCTCCAGCAGCACTGAATGTGCGTTCGGAAAGAACGCTGGAGGCAGGACAGGCCAGTAGCTCAATTGCATACTGTGCAAGCTCTGGCCAGTGATCCATCCTCAGGACCCAGTAAGCCAGAGGATTTTCGGTGGGAAAGGTGTCCAAGTCTGACCTTGCCCCAAGGTATTCCTGCACCATGTATATCAGACGCTGGCGATGGTTGCTGGAACCGATCATACCTTGGGGCTGCGGACTAAAAAATTGTCTGAAGGCATCGGTCAGACGTCCACCTTCCCCACCGCTCCTTCTGCTACTGACCGAAGCCTCAGCAACTCGTCGCCCAGGACCAGGAGTTTGTAGCCTCCCAGTTTCTGGGAACGCGTTGCACAGACCTTTCTGCAAGGCCTCCCTGAGTCATCCTCTGCTCCCTCTGCGACGGCAAGATAAGGTCCGCAACCTTACCCTTGTACCGCGGATCAAGGAGAGTGGCCAGCCAGTAATGGTCCCTCTCCTTGATCCGAAGAACACGAGGATCCTTCCGCAGGCTTTGCAGGATCAGGGAGGCCATGCAGCGTAGGTTAGCTGAGGCATTCGGTCCGGAGTCTTCTGGGTCACTGAGGATGACATGATCGCCAGCCACCTCCTCCCAGCCACGTACAAGTCCACTGGTTTGTTGGGACTGTACATCATCCCTAAAAGACTGCTGCTGCTGATGCTGAGTGCCAGGCTCCACCTCCATGCTCACACAATCCTCCTCCTCCTCATCCTCTTCCTGTGTGATGGGTGGGACAGAAGGAACACTGTCCGGATAAAGGGGGCCTTGAGAGGCAAGGAAGTCCTCCTCTTCCTGCCTCTGTTCTGCCTCAAGTGCCCTGTCCATTATCCCACGCAGCGTATGCTCCAACAGGTGGACAAGAGGGACAGTGTCACTGATGCATGCACTGTCACTGCTCACCATCCTCGTGGCCTCCTCAAATGGTGAGAGGACAGTGCATGCATCCCTGATCATGCTCCACTGACGTGGGGAAAAAAAACCAAGCTCCCCTGACCCTGTCCTGGTGCCATAGTCGCAAAGGTACTCATTGATGGCCCTCTGCTGCGTGTGCAGTCGCTGCAGCATGGCCAACGTTGAGTTCCACCTGGTGGGCATGTCACATATTAGGCGGTTCTTGGGCAGGTTCAGCTCCTTTTGCAGCTCAGTCAGCCGAGCACTGGCATTATAAGATCGGCGGAAATGCACACAGACTTTCCTGGCCTGCCTCAGGACATCCTGTAAGCCTGGGAACCTGCCCAAGAACCGCTGCACCACCAGGTTGAGGACGTGAGCCATGCAGGGCACATGGGTGAGCTGCCCCTGTCGCAGGGCGGAGAGGAGGTTGGTGCCATTGTCAGAAACGACCATTCCTGGCTTAAGCTGACGTGGCGTCAACCACCTCTCGGCCTGCCCCTGCAGAGCTGCCAGAACCTCTGGCCCAGTGTGGCTCCTGTCCCCCAAACACACCAGCGCAAGCACGGCATGGCATCTTTTTGCCTGCGTACTTGCGTAGCCCCTTGTACGCCTACGGAGCACCGCTGGTTCCAAGGACAGAGCACTGGAGGAAGAAGAAGAGGAAGGGGTGGAGGAGAGAGGTGTGTCACAACCAGTAGCAGTAGTAGCGTTTTGGAGGCGTGGTGGCGGAACAACCTCCAACACTACTGCACCTTGTCCTGCATCCCTCCCAGCTGCCAATAGAGTGACCCAATGGGCCGTGAAAGAAAGGTACCGTCCCTGTCCATGCCTGCTGGACCATAAGTCAGCGGTAATATGCACCTTACCGCTGACCGCCCTGTCCAGCGAGGCATGGACATTGCCCTCCACATGCCGGTAGAGAGACGGAATCGCCTTCCGTGAGAAAAAGTGGCGTTTGGGAACCTGCCACTGAGGAACCGCACATTGAACAAACTCACGGAAGGGGGCAGAGTCTACCAACTGAAAAGGCAGCAGTTGAAGTGCTAGCAATTTAGCCAAGCTAGCATTCAACCGCTGGGCATGTGGATGGCTGTACTTCTTTCTACGGTCCAGCAGCTGGGGCAGGGAAATTTGCCTGCTGCAATCGGACGTCGGTGTACTGCAAGTACTTGGTTGTGACACACCTAATTCTACACCTTCAGTCCTCTCAGAGCAGCTTTCAGAGAGGACTGAAGGTGTAGTGGGGATGGAGATCCCAGCTGATGAGGAGCAAGGAGAGGTCCGCTTAGTTCTTTGGTGTGGGTCTTTTATGTGTGCCTGCCAACGAGCTGCATGGCAGGTCGACATATGTCTGGTCATGCTTGTGGTGCCCAAGCGGCTGATGTTTTGGCCACGCGAGATACGCTTGAGACAAATATTGCAAATAGCAGTGGTGCGATCTGATGCACTCGTCTCAAAAAAGGCCCACACCAAAGAACTTTTCTGATAACGTGCAGAGGCAGCGCCCTGCACAGGCGGAGCTCTGCGGTATTGTACAGTTGCTGTGCTGGCCTCTACCTGGCCTCCAGGGGGCATCCTGCCTCGTTGGACATGTGACGCCGCATCCTCCTCCTCCTCGTCCTCCTCCTCATCCTCTCTCCCTTCAGGCACCCACGTGGAGTCAGTGACCTCATCATCCCCTCCCTCTTCACCACTAGAGCAAACCTGGCAGTAAGCTGCAGCTGGTGGAACAGTACTGCCAGATTCCTCAAGCTGGGTATCATCATCCGAGCCTTCGAATCGTTGGGCATCCTCCTGGAGCATGTACCCAACACTGTGCTCAAAGAGTTCGGGGGACTCCTCAGGAGGACATGGTGGGTCTAGGGAAGGGGTGGCTGATGATGCTCTGCCAGTACCCTGAGCCTGGGTGAGAGAGGATGAGGAGGATGAGGAGGGCTTGGTCATCCATTCTACCAAGCCTTCAGCATGATGCGGCTCCACATGTCCAGCTGCCGAAAACAAAGACGCGCGTGTCCCATGGCCACGTGCTGATGACGATGCACGACCACGTCCACGGCCACGGCCACGGCCACGTCCACTAGAAACAGAGCCTGCCTGCCCTGTGTTCTTGGCTCTGCACGCTCTGCCTCCCCTTGGCGGTCTTCCAGCCATTGTAGTCGGTAGTCCTGTGGGTGCTGCTGAGAAGAATATATAGGAGCTCTGTGTGATGCCACTAACACACTAGAAGTCCTATGGGTGCTTCTGCAAAGAAAATATAGGAGCTCTGTGTGATGCCACTAACACACTAGAAGTCCTATGGGTGCTTCTGCAAAGAAAATATAGGAGCTCTGTGTGATGCCACTAACACACTAGAAGTCCTATGGGTGCTTCTGCAAAGAAAATAGAGGAGCTCTGTGTGATGCCACTAACACACTAGAAGTCCTGTGGGTGCTGCTGAGAAGAAAATATAGGAGCTCTGTGTGATGCCACTAACACACTAGAAGTCCTATGGGTGCTTCTGCAAAGAAAATAGAGGAGCTCTGTGTG
This sequence comes from Lithobates sylvaticus, assembly GCA_028564925.1. Taxonomy (NCBI): domain Eukaryota; kingdom Metazoa; phylum Chordata; class Amphibia; order Anura; family Ranidae; genus Lithobates; species Lithobates sylvaticus. The sequence goes on from CM053026.1 coordinate 480,962,825, forward strand.
ATGCCACTAACACACTCGAAGTCCTGTGGGTGCTGCTGAGAAGACTATATAGGAGCTCTGTGTGATGCCACTAACACACTAGAAGTCCTATGGGTGCTTCTGCAAAGAAAATATAGGAGCTCTGTGTGATGCCACTAACACACTAGAAGTCCTATGGGTGCTTCTGCAAAGAAAATATAGGAGCTCTGTGTGATGCCACTAACACACTAGAAGTCCTATGGGTGCTTCTGCAAAGAAAATAGAGGAGCTCTGTGTGATGCCACTAACACACTAGAAGTCCTGTGGGTGCTGCTGAGAAGAAAATATAGGAGCTCTGTGTGATGCCACTAACACACTAGAAGTCCTATGGGTGCTTCTGCAAAGAAAATAGAGGAGCTCTGTGTGATGCCACTAACACACTAGAAGTCCTGTGGGTGCTGCTGAGAAGAAAATATAGGAGCTCTGTGTGATGCCACTAACACACTAGAAGTCCTATGGGTGCTTCTGCAAAGAAAATAGAGGAGCTCTGTGTGATGCCACTAACACACTAGAAGTCCTGTGGGTGCTGCTGAGAAGAAAATATAGGAGCTCTGTGTGATGCCACTAACACACTAGAAGTCCTATGGGTGCTTCTGCAAAGAAAATAGAGGAGCTCTGTGTGATGCCACTAACACACTAGAAGTCCTGTGGGTGCTGCTGAGAAGAAAATATAGGAGCTCTGTGTGATGCCACTAACACACTAGAAGTCCTGTGGGTGCTTCTGCAAAGAAAATAGAGGAGCTCTGTGTGATGCCACTAACACACTAGAAGTCCTGTGGGTGCTGCTGAGAAGAAAATATAGGAGCTCTGTGTGATGCCACTAACACACTAGAAGTCCTATGGGTGCTTCTGCAAAGAAAATAGAGGAGCTCTGTGTGATGCCACTAACACACTAGAAGTCCTGTGGGTGCTGCTGAGAAGAAAATATAGGAGCTCTGTGTGATGCCACTAACACACTAGAAGTCCTATGGGTGCTTCTGCAAAGAAAATAGAGGAGCTCTGTGTGATGCCACTAACACACTAGAAGTCCTGTGGGTGCTGCTGAGAAGAAAATATAGGAGCTCTGTGTGATGCCACTAACACACTAGAAGTCCTGTGGGTGCTTCTGCAAAGAAAATAGAGGAGCTCTGTGTGATGCCACTAACACACTAGAAGTCCTATAGGTGCTTCTGGGAAGAAAATATAGGTCTGTGTGATGGGACTAACACACTTCAAGTCCTATAGGTGCTTCTGGGAACAAAATATATGATCTCTATGTGATGGGACTAACACACTTCAAGTCCTATAGGTGCTTCTGGGAACAAAAATATATGATCTCTGTGTGATGGGACTAACACACTTCAAGTCCTATAGGTGCTTCTGGGAACAAAATATATGATCTCTGTGTGATGGGACTAACACACTTCAAGTCCTATAGGTGCTTCTGGGAACAAAATATAGGAGGTCTGTGTGATGGGACTAACACACTTCAAGTCCTATAGGTGCTTCTGGGAACAAAATATATGATCTCTGTGTGATGGGACTAACACACTTCAAGTCCTATAGGTGCTTCTGGGAACAAAATATATGATCTCTGTGTGATGGGACTAACACACTTCAAGTCCTATAGGTGCTTCTGGGAAGAAAATATAGGTCTGTGTGATGGGACTAACACACTTCAAGTCCTATAGGTGCTTCTGGGAACAAAATATATGATCTCTGTGTGATGGGACTAACACACTTCAAGTCCTATAGGTGCTTCTGGGAACAAAATATATGATCTCTGTGTGATGGGACTAACACACTTCAAGTCCTATAGGTGCTTCTGGGAAGAAAATATAGGTCTGTGTGATGGGACTAACACACTTCAAGTCCTATAGGTGCTTCTGGGAACAAAATATATGATCTCTGTGTGATGGGACTAACACACTTCAAGTCCTATAGGTGCTTCTGGGAAGAAAATGTAGGTCTGTGTGATGGGACTAACACACCTCAAGTCCTATAGGTGCCTCTGGGAACAAAATATATGATCTCTGTGTGATGGGACTAACACACTTCAAGTCCTATAGGTGCTTCTGGGAAGAAAATATAGGTCTGTGTGATGGGACTAACACACTTCAAGTCCTATAGGTGCTTCTGGGAACAAAATATATGATCTCTGTGTGATGGGACTAACACACTTCAAGTCCTATAGGTGCTTCTGGGAACAAAATATATGATCTCTGTGTGATGGGACTAACACACTTCAAGTCCTATAGGTGCTTCTGGGAAGAAAATATAGGTCTGTGTGATGGGACTAACACACTTCAAGTCCTATAGGTGCTTCTGGGAACAAAATATAGGATCTCTGTGTGATGGGACTAACACACTTCAAGTCCTATAGGTGCTTCTGGGAAGAAAATGTAGGTCTGTGTGATGGGACTAACACACCTCAAGTCCTATAGGTGCCTCTGGGAACAAAATATATGATCTCTGTGTGATGGGACTAACACACTTCAAGTCCTATAGGTGCTTCTGGGAAGAAAATATAGGTCTGTGTGATGGGACTAACACACTTCAAGTCCTATAGGTGCTTCTGGGAACAAAATATATGATCTCTGTGTGATGGGACTAACACACTTCAAGTCCTATGGGTGCTTCTGGGAAGAAAATGTAGGTCTGTGTGATGGGACTAACACACTTCAAGTCCTATAGGTGCTTCTGGGAACAAAATATATGATCTCTGTGTGATGGGACTAACACACTTCAAGTCCTATAGGTGCTTCTGGGAACAAAATATATGATCTCTGTGTGACGGGACTAACACACTTCAAGTCCTATAGGTGCTTCTGGGAAGAAAATATAGGTCTGTGTGATGGGACTAACACACTTCAAGTCCTATAGGTGCTTCTGGGAACAAAATATATGATCTCTGTGTGATGGGACTAACACACTTCAAGTCCTATAGGTGCTTCTGGGAACAAAAATATATGATCTCTGTGTGATGGGACTAACACACTTCAAGTCCTATAGGTGCTTCTGGGAACAAAATATATGATCTCTGTGTGATGGGACTAACACACTTCAAGTCCTATAGGTGCTTCTGGGAAGAAAATATAGGTCTCTGTGTGATGGGACTAACACACTTCAAGTCCTATAGGTGCTTCTGGGAACAAAATATATGATCTCTGTGTGATGGGACTAACACACTTCAAGTCCTATAGGTGCTTCTGGGAACAAAATATATGATCTCTGTGTGATGGGACTAACACACTTCAAGTCCTATAGGTGCTTCTGGGAACAAAATATATGATCTCTGTGTGATGGGACTAACACACTTCAAGTCCTATAGGTGCTTCTGGGAAGAAAATATAGGTCTGTGTGATGGGACTAACACACTTCAAGTCCTATAGGTGCTTCTGGGAACAAACTATATGATCTCTGTGTGATGGGACTAACACACTTCAAGTCCTATAGGTGCTTCTGGGAAGAAAATATAGGTCTGTGTGATGGGACTAACACACTTCAAGTCCTATAGGTGCTTCTGGGAACAAAATATATGATCTCTGTGTGATGGGACTAACACACTTCAAGTCCTATAGGTGCTTCTGGGAAGAAAATATAGGAGCTCTGCCTGCCTGCCACGAACACACTACAAGTCCTATAGGTGCTTCTGGGAACAAAATATAGGAGCTCTGCCTGCCTGCCACGAACACACTACAAGTCCTATAGGTGCTTCTGGGAACAAAATATAGGAGCTCTGCCTGCCTGCCACGAACACACTACAAGTCCTATAGGTGCTTCTGGGAACAAAATATAGGAGCTCTGCCTGCCTGCCATGAACACACTACAAGTCCTATAGGTGCTTCTGGGAACAAAATATAGGAGCTCTGCCTGCCTGCCACGAACACACTACAAGTCCTATAGGTGCTTCTGGGAACAAAATATAGGAGCTCTGCCTGCCTGCCACGAACACACTACAAGCCCCTCTTTCTAAATCAATCTTTGTAAATGAATCTATCTAACTCAATCTCTCTAAGTAAATCTCTCTAACTAACTAAATCCAGCAGTGTCACAGAACTATCCTGCTCTATCTACGCCGGAACAGCATGTGACCGGCGCAGACGGCGTGGCGGCCTTTTATAGGGGGGGGCGTGTACTAAAGCCCCTGAGCTGTAATTGGCTACAGGCGTCCTGCCTGTAGCCAATTATGGCTCTTCGAGTTTCCGGCGCTGTGATTGGCCAAGCATGCGGGGTCACAGTGCATGCTTGGCCAATCAATGCACAGTGCGCCGGCCGCAATGCATTGCGGGGCCGCTCGCATCACACGAACGTGATGCGAACGGCCAAAATAGTTCTGGGCTCGCCGAGCGAGCGAACACCCGGTGCTCGATGCGAACATGGGTTCGCATCGAGCACCGGGCCCATCCCTACTGGTGATACAGTCCCTCTTTTCCTTCCTTACAAGCAGTGGGAGAGGGTGTCTCTCTAGTACAGACTGATCACAACTGTCATTCAAATCACACCTTACACCCTCCCAGGATAAAAGTTCCTGGGCAATGAGAAACTTCTCTGAGGTCTCTCCTGATTGTGCTCAGCTATGGCAGGGTTCTTTTCAGCCAGCAACCCTGTCCCCTTTTCTGACCCCTTGCTATCTTTTTGTCTGTCCTCCCTATTCCTCCCAGTCACCAGCAGACACACTTCTCCTTGCTTTGTTGCATCAACCAATCCCTGTCCTCCAGGATCAATCCAGACACAGACAAGATGGCTATCCCCTGCACTGGGGACACATCTATAGACAAACATTGCAAAGTAGTCTCCTTAAAGATGGCTGCTGCACTTCTGCATTATGAATATTCCGTTTAACCCTGTCCACATTTTAGAAGGATAATACAGCAGCAACAAAATAAGACAGCCCAGGTTACACCTATATTGGGGAACCCTTCCTCCACCTAGGTAAGAATTAAGTATGCAATAGCTGGCACCCTCCTGGGATACCCACAATGCACATGCCAGGAAGTCTTAGGATACTCTACTGTACATCATCAGGAGGCCAGCTATCTCTTCCATGTCCTTGAAGCAGGTCCCTGATAATACACCATAATAGCACTTTTTTACAACTTTTTAAACGTGGCTATGTATTCTTGTTCGGTGTTAAAGAGACACTGTGACCTTATACTCACCTTACCTGTGCTCCTCTGCTCTTCCTCTACAGAATACCCACTTCTAGGTATAGAGGAACATGTGATATGTTTCCCTGTGTAGGTGCCAAAGCCTAGCAGCCAATCTCACTAAATCGTCACATGACTGGGGAGTGGCATCACTGTTCCCATAGGTTGCTGCCACAACCAATGTCAGCGTCAGCAAGTTGCTGCGAGAGAGCAAGGGTAAGATGAGTTTAAGAAGATGGACTGTCATCCACATGGGCAAGGTAGCAGTGGGTCTGAATTCAGGCAAATATTATTTTATACGGGAATTTTTACCTAGTTTAGTGAATGTGGTGAAAAATCACTTTGCAAGCAATACCCAATCCTGTGCAAGGAAAAAGAAACAGTATTTTTGCTTGCACATGATTGGATGATGGAAGCCAGCAGAGTTTCACATCATTCACTAAGCTATAGGAAAGTTCAATTTCAAAATGAACAGCTTATTTGCCTTTGGTAAATTAACCCTAAAATCTTATAATGCAATTTTTGCATGGATTCACCTCAAAGATATGCAATTTTCATGCTGCTTTTTATTTGTGATGGATATGAACTTTATTAACCTTAAAACTGGAGTAAAAAGAGCTATCAACTCATTGTAACCAATGAGTGCATAGAGAAAAGTAGCCATGCATTCTCTTTTTGAGAACAAAAACAGCAGTAGATAGTACTATAGAGTATTCACAGATAAAAGCTAACTAAATGTACCAAACATATTCTATCTACTGATGCAGTGAATACCTAATAAAGGTCAATGCCTGAGATAAAACAACACATTCTTGGCAACTGGTGCATTTTTGAGATCAACAAAACATCAAACACCTCTCAAATGTATATAACATTTTACTTTTGTTCAGCTTCAAACAGTTTCCTCCCACACTCCAAAGACATGCTGGTAGGTTAATTAGATCCTGTCTAAATTGTGTACTGTATGGATGTGAGTCAGTAACCATAGATTGTAAGCTCCTTGAGGGCAGGGACTGATGTGAATTTACAATATATACGTAAAGCGCTGGATAAATTGATGGCGCTTTATAAGTACCTGTACTAATAATTATGAACTACATCTGCTCCAGTTATAAAATAACATACCTCTAGTCCATGAAAAAGATAGGATCTGTGTAGACAAAGCTAGTAATGTAGGAAGGTGGCATTTGGGTGTATCATAAAGCACGATGAGGTGCTGCAAGGCTGAAATGTTCGAAATTGGCCAATTTTGGAAATATAATTAAAATTAAAAAACACAGTGGATGCTATGGACACACGGAAACATGCACTGAATACATTTCTTTCAACAATTTTATCTTGTAACAACAGGTGCAAAAAATTGTCCTTTGGACAAAAACAAGCGTCTAAATACAGTAAATTGACAACCCCAATAGACTATATTGTCAAAATCGATAATTGCCATACAAATAATAAAAAAATATCAATTTTATTTTTTAAATTGACCCTTATATGTAAATCATTTTTTTTCTATCCATTTTAAAGATAACTTGTAAAGAATACTAGCTGGAAATATAATATTGTAAATAAAGAACATTACATGTTAGAAAAAGAAAAAAAAAAAATAAGTGTTGCATAACTGTATAATGGAAGCCAATGAAACACAGGTTACATCTCACTGGGGGCTATATATATTAAAATACTAGAGCATAAAATCCCCTATAGCTTGCAGAGGTCCAGCAATCTACTCCTAATACATCCCTAAGGTTCCATAAAACTTTCAGTGCCCCCAAACACAAAACTTGGCCTGCAGTGAGCCTTTGAACAAAACAATTGAATTTTGATTTTAGCTGGAAACTGTGTAGTGGGATATTGCGTTTCATAACTTTTCTTTGTTTTTAATAAATGGTGTAGATGATGTATATTCAGAATCAAAAAATGACATACAGGATCATATGTAATCTTACTTCATCCAATTTTACTCAAGAATAGAAATCAAGCTCTGTTGCTATAAAGTACATTATTTTGTTTCCTGACATCATTAGCACATTCTCATAATACAGCAGCTCCTTATTCTGCCAGAAATACATTGACTGTGATCTACGGTACAGTTTGCATAGTGTATAGCAACGGTACTTTAATATTTCCACTTATAAAAATATTTTTTTAAGGGAAGGATAGCTTTGATTCGGTACAACTGCACAGCCAAAAAATGGATAAGGTGCACTGTAGAGTAGATGTGGTCCATGCCACTTCTGACCCTGATCTACTAGAAGTAAATCCTATAAATCAGTGGTCATTCAAGTCTGTCACTAAAGCTGATAGTAAAGCCAGCTATGACTAGATTGCATCACTAAACTAGAAAACGTTTGGAAAGGATAAAAGAGAACCAGTCTAAAGGAGCGTCTTACTTGATATTTTCATTTTTCCAACTAACTTTCCATTTTTTCCCCAAAAAATTCCCAATGGCCAGTGGTAAAATTTATGCAGTTCATATTTTCTTAACAACGCAGTAAACAGCATTGTCTATTAACCAATCTACACTAAATATGGAAGTTACATTTTAAAATGGATGTTCTGTAATATATGTGAATTTATGGAGGCAATATTAAATTAATAAAACATAATTTCACCTTATTGATGAGAGGGAAGGGAGAAGTAGAAAGGAGGATGCTTCAGTCACTGCTTTATAACCTTGATGGCCACAGTAAACATGATATACAGTACCCTATTGCATCTGGCAGGCAGTACCAACACCGAACGCAACCTACTCAAGAGAATTGGGCCATGGTTGTGTCATGGCACAGTGCTGCAGGCTTTACAGGGTTAGAACAGGCACTAAGGAGACAACATATCACCTCCTCACCATCAGTCAAACACCTCTGAAAGCTTTCCAATAGGGTGGCAAGGTCTGCCACTGGTGTAAACTTAAGGCCCATACACACGATCGGACTTTTTGACAACCAACATGCAAATTAGCTGTTTTGGACCAACATCCGACTGTGTGTACGCTCCATCGGACCATTTTGTTGGCTGTGTGAACGGACCAACTTTCTGCCAACAAAAGTCCGAAGGACCAAAGTCCGACCGTGTGTACACAAAACCAACTGACTTTTGTACAAACCAATGCAGAACCAATGCAAAAGATCAGACAACAATACAGAAGTTGACCAAAGGTGGCGCTAAAGAGCAGAAAAACCAAGTGATTTGGTGAAAGTTGGCTGAAAAAGTCCTGCTGTGTGTATGCAATACCAACTTGGGGCCAACGCCCTTTGGATAAAAATCCACGGGAAAGTTGGTCCACGGTCCGATCGTGTGTATGAGGCTTTAGCCTTACAGCAGTCAGTGATATATTGTTTCTAACTAACTCAATACTGACCACTTCCACCCCCTTCCTGCCCAGGCCAATTGTCAGCTTTCAGTGCTGTCACACTTTAAATTGACAATTGCACGGTCATGCAACGCTGTACCCAAATTATTTTTTTTATAATTTTCTTCCCACAAATAGAGCTTTCGTTTGGTGGTATTTAACTAACTCCCACCCGGCCACTGCACATAAACGAGCGGGGGGTCCTTTCCTCGTTCTGAGTGGACGTTCAGGAACGTTCCTTTAGAACGAGTGCTCGAAGCGTGGCCACGAGGTGCGCTGCGGCTTGATCCTGTGATCATTATGATCACAGGATCCAGCTGAGCGAAGATCAGGATATGGGCGCTGTGATTGGCCCTCCTGGTCACCTGATGGCTGTGTCCAATCACAGCAGTCACAATGTAAACAGAGACGCGTGTCTTTGTGACAGTTCTCCCTGCCGAGCTCAGTGAGAGCTCAGTGCGGGGGGGGGGGGGGGGGGGGGGGGAATCTGCAGATCTGTGACAGCTCTCTGTGTGAGGATGATTTTACACAGAGAGCTGTTACAGATCACCCCACAAAGTATACCAAGCACCACTGATACCCCTGTCCCTATACACATTTCAGTGTCCCCATAAAAAAAGTCTGTCCCCCATCACTGCCAACACCAAATAAACAATGATTTGGATTATTTTTACCAAAGAAATGTAGCAGCATAATTTTAGGTCAAAATTTATCAAGAGAAATTACTTATTTGCTAAATTTTATAACAGAAACTAAGAAAAATGCATTTTTAAAAAAAAATGTGTGTCTTTTTTTATTTGTAGCGTAAAAAACAAAAATCCCAGCAGTGATTAAATACCACCAAAGAAAAGCTCTATTTGTGTGAAAAAAATTATAAAAATGTAATTTGGGTACAGTGTTACATGACCGCGCAATTATCATTCAAAATGTAACAGCACTGAAAGCTAAAAATTGGTCTGAGAAGGAGGGGGGTGAAAGTGCCCAGTATTCAAGTGGTTAATCACCACTGGGTTTTTTATTTTTTGCTAAAAATAAACAAAAATAGAACAACATTCTGAAAAAGAGTAAGCTTTTCTTAGTTTCTTTCAGAAAATGTTATAAATAGGTAATTTTTCTCCTTCACTGATGTGCACTGATGAGGCTGAACTCATGGGCACTGATGGGCACTGATGAGGTGGCACTGAAGGGCACTGATTGGGTGGCACTGATGAGGATTCACAGATGGGCACTGATAGGTGGCACTGTTATGCAGCACTGATGAGTACTGATAAGCGGCACTGATAGGCGGCACTAATGGGCACTGATAGGTAGCACTGCTGGGCACAGATAGGGCAGCACTGATGGTTGGCACTGATGGGCAGGTACTGATGGGCACTGAAATGCAGCATTGATTGGCCTCACTGATGGGCACAGACTGGTGTCACTAATGGGCACAGACTGTTGTCCCTGATGGGCACAGAGTGGTGTCATTATTGGGCACAGAGTGGCATCATTGATGGGCACTTTTGTAGCTGCATTGTGATCAGGGCACTGATCATTAGTGCCTTGATTGCCTATACAAGTCTTCTCTGTGAGGATATGCCACTGATTGGCTCTCCTCATCTCACAGTCTGTCAGTGTGAGTCAAGGAGAGCTGATAAACGGCATCTCTGCAGCTTTTTGCCAAGATCAGGGTCGCGCCATTGTCCCAGGGGAACGGTGCGCCCCCCCCCCCCCAGAGCGCAATCGCTGCTAAACAGGTGCACATTAACCTCCCGAGAGTCTGGCTCGGGGTGGAATTTCAGTACCATTAGCTGTAACCCCGAGCCAGACTCGGGATCGCACCGCAGGATACAGGGAAAGTTACTTACCTTGTCCCCTGGATCCTGCGATGTCTCCCCGCTGTGTGTGCGAGCTGTCTCCTCGCTTGATTCACACAGTGCCAAGTGCCGCCGATCTCCGTTCCCTGCGATGTTGCGACGCACGGGAGCGGAGATCGGCACCAAATTCAAAAAAGTAAAAACACAGTAAAAGTAAAAAATGGCCTGCATGGCAGAGTTCCAAGGAGAAAACCACTGCTGAGCAAAAAGAACATCAAAGCTCGTCTCAATTTCTCCACAACACATCTTGATGATCCCCAAGACTTTTGGGACAACATTCTGTGGACCGATGAGACAAAAGTGGAACTCTTTGGAAGGTGTGTGTCCAAGTATATCTGGCGTAGAAGGAACACTGCATTTCAGAAAAAGAACATTATACCAACAGTAAAATATGGTGGTGGTAGTGTGATGGTCTGGGGCTGTTTTGCTGCTTCAGGACCTGGAAGACTTGCCGTGATAAAAGGAACTATGAATTCTGCTGTCTACCAAGAGATCCTGAAGGAGAATGTCCGACCATCTGTTCGTGTACTCAAGCTGAAACGAACTTGGGTTCTGCAGCAGGACAATGATCCTAAACACACCAGCAAGTCCACCACCGAATGGCTGAAGAAAAACAAAATGAAGACTTTGGAGTGGCCTAGCCAAAGTCCTGACCTGAATCCTATTGAGATGTTGTGGTATGACCTTAAAAAGGCCGTTCATGCTCGAAAACCCTCTAATGTAACTGAATTAGGACAATTCTGCAAAGATGAGTGGGCCAAAATTCCTCCAGGACGCTGTAAAAGCCTCATTGCACGTTATCGCAAACGCTTGGTTGCAGTTGTTGCTGCTAAGGGTGGCCCAACCAGTTATTAGGTTTAGGGGGCAATCACTTTTTTACACAGGGCCATGATGGTTTAGATTTTTTTTCACCTTTAATAATAAACACCTTCATTTACAAATTGCATTTTGTGTTTACTGTGTTGTCCTTGACTATTGTTTAAATTGGTTTGATGTTCCGAAACACTTAAGTGTGACAAACATGCAAAGGAACAGGAAATGAGGAAGGGGGCAAACACTTTTTCACACCACTGTATATTTATGGTTGAAGCCCTATGGCCGACACGTATCTGAAGGGAAATAACTTGACCAATAAGATCTATAACATGAAAAGGGAGACCTGAAGTGTGCCTTGGTCTATGGCCGGTACGCCAGAAATAAGGGGGCATACCCTGATTAGAAATGAGTATTTGATGGGGGTGATGTTGTGAGAAATGCCCTTAAAAGGGGGAATGGGAGGGTGGGTATCGCGCACCGGAACCGACGAAGACCACAGGTGAGTGGGCCGGTTAAATACCCTCCCGGGCTCCTCCCATAAATTCAGGCCACCATGTTGGCCTTCCACTTATGGTTGAAGCCCTATGGCCGACACGTATCTGAAGGGAAATAACTTGACCAATAAGATCTATAACATGAAAAGGGAGACCTGAAGTGTGCCTTGGTCTATGGCCGGTACGCCAGAAATAAGGGGGCAAAAACTGAGGTAGGGTTTGAAGATATTTATTGCCTTTTAGTATTGACTACTGCGTGAGCTGGGCGAAGGCCCGTGACATTTCCGCCTGTGGGTCATGTATATGGTGAAGCAGGCTGACTTCCATCTGCCGAGTCTCTGGATGATGTGGCCTGGGACCCCCTGCTGTGAGGCGGCTGAGGCGGCCCCGATCCGAAAAGAGTGACCGGAGTATTCGCTGGGGTTGAGGCGTAGGTTGCGGAGGAGAATTCTTACGTGTGTCATGAACTGACAGGTGCTCAAGGGTTTGACTGGAAAAGGCAGAAGGGGATCGGTGTCCCTTTGTTCTGGCAGGAGTGAGAGCAGGCGGTTGAGAACCGTTACTGGGCACCAGGCATTGCCGGTTCTGTATAGATGGATGTCCACCCCGTGGCCAGCTTGCTGAGTCTTGGAGACATTGAGGTGGAGCACGAAGTGGTCTTGATGGCGAACTAGGTGGCGTCTGCACAGGGTTTGGCTGGTCGAGCTGTTACGGGTGAATTCGCTGGGACGTAAGAACCCATAGTAGGCCAGGTAGATGGCGGCTTGTATGACCTGGCTGAGGAGGACACCAAAGGGGGAACCAGCGAGTATGGCGGACATCTCGCGGAAGATGGCGCCAGTGATGGGGCGACGTCTGGTTCTGTTTGCTGGTTGCTGCTTCTGGACGCCGCGTAGGACGGCTCGGACGGCGTGGGACGAGAAGACAGACGGTCTAGTAGGATCTTGAAGGGCCAAAAAGTGCTGTATGCCGGCCAGGTATAGGCGGATGGTGTTGTAGGATAGGTTTAGCTGTGTGTGACAATGTGAGACGAAGGTCAGAATGTGCCTGGTGTCTGTGGGTGTTGGCACGGCGTTGGTGGTTAGGAACTTGTTAAAGGTGTCCCAGGCTGCGTGGTAGGCTTTGAGTGTGTTGTGAGACAGGGACTGGTTGATGAGCTGGGTGGCCCCACGTAGGTATCGGTCTAGTCTAGGGTCAGCTGAGACCAAGCGGGGATAGGGGCGGACACCCGATCGGCCTCTGGTATCTGTCGAAAGAAGGAGACGAAGTTAAAGCGTGACAGCGCGTCTGCTGCCACGTTGTATTTACCTGGGATGTGAGAGCAATGGACGTTGAATTGGAGCCGTAGCGACAGTTGGACCAGCCTGCGTAAGAAGGACATCACCTGGAGTGACTTGGACCTGCCTTTGTTGATGATGTCTGCCGTGGCCTGGTTGTCCGTTGTGAAGTTTACCGTCTGCCCGGTCCAGTTGTGACCCCAGCGAACCAATGGAGGCCAAATATGGCTGCGAAGCCCGTGGAGGCCGCGGCATCTGTCACCACCTGTGGTGAGAAGGGTGAGACGGCCGGGATAAACATGGATATCCCGTTCCACGAGGAAAGGAACTCTTCCCACATCGCTAGGTCTGCTATGGCCGCGGCGTCCAGTTTGAGGATCTGATCGGGGTCTTGTGCCTGTGACAGGTGGACTAAGAGTCGTGAAATGAAGGAACGACCTTGAGGGACGATCCGCATGGCAAAATTGAGCATGCCAAGTAGTGACTGGAGCTGTCGTCTTGTGCACCCTCTCGTGCGGGTGAAGTCCTGAAGAACTGCCCTGATGCGGGTCAGCTTGTCGAGGGGTAGGCTGGCCTGCATGGAGCATGTGTCCAAGACAACTCCGAGGAAGGTGATGGAGTGTGCGGGTCCGTCGACCTTGTGCTCGGCTATGGGGACATTGATATTCTGGAAGACGACTCTTAATTTGTCGAGGTCTACTGGTGAAACGTTAGGCTGCTCTATCAGTAGGAAGTCATCTAGGTAGTGGATGACTTCTGTGCATTGGGCCTTGTGTAGGAGAATCCAGGTGAGGGATTGAGCGAACGTGTCGAAGAGCCAGGGGCTACTTTGGAGCCGAACGTGAGCTTGGTGGCGAAGTAGTACCTGTCTCTCCACTTGATACCGTGCCAACACCAAAGAGACGGGTGAATCGGCAGAAGTTTGAAGGCGTCCGATATGTCGGCTTTGGACAGCCAGGCCCCTGTGCCTGCTTTGAGGATGGCCTGGATCGCCAAGTCGACGGAGGCGTATTTTAAGGAGAACTCCTCGGAGGGAATTAGGGAGTTGAGGCTGGGGACGTGGCAAGAATGAGGCGCAGACAGGTCGTACACCAAGCGAACTTTATTTGAGAATTTGCCCTTGACAAGCCCAATAGGGCTGACTCTCCAGGTATTGAAGGGGGGTTGTGTGAAGGGACCAATGACGAAACCTCGCTCCAGCTCGGCTAGGAGTAGTTGGTCTATGGCCTGCTCGTCGGTGGCCGCTGATCTGAGATTCCTACACTCGTAAGTAGTGTGGGGCAGGGAGACAAGGCCGGTATGGAAGCCCGGCGTGAATCCTTGTATGAGGAACGTGGCTAGTGAGGGGATGGGGTGTGAGTCCAGATAGACTCCTAACCATGGGATGTTTATGCGGCTCAGTCACAGATTTTTCGGTTTGAGCTCGCATAGATTTTTCGGGTGCGCCCTGTGGCATACGACGCACACGTGGAGCATCCTGCATTGGCTGAAGTTACACGAGCCGTAGTTGTAATTATTGCAGATGGCCGCTCCTCCCATGGTCCGGACGGGGCGTCCGAGTTTGTCGAGCTGGGGTTTCTGTGTCGGTGCTGGCGGGTTTTGTGCTGGAGCCGAGGTCGAGGGAAACTCGACCGAGTGGCGGAGTGTTGCACTGGAGCACCAGGCGGCGGTGTGCGTGGAGGATTGGCAGACTGCGCACAATGGTGAGCGCAGACCGGCGAAATGGCGACAGAATAATTCTGTGTCCATTAGGCTCCAATCTGTGGGTGACTGGAATTGCGCCATCCTGGCGGCTGCTTTTGCGGAAAAGGAGCGGTGGTAGTCATAAAATGAGAACCCGCCGTATTTGTAGCCCAAATCTACCACGGTGTGGAGATATAAATCCAGCTCTTCCCTCCTGCCGGGGGAAGCTGAGCATATGATGTCTCTAAGCATCCCAAATGACAACGCAAATTCTGGGACGGACAATTTGCGGTTGAGTCTGGGGTCTTTAGCTTTGAGGACCACCGAGACATCTCCCCAGGTATAGGCCTTGTTTTCGGCTAGGTCGTGGACTGAAATGAGAAGGGAGGCGAGGTTGACGTCCTTGCCATCCAGTATGTCCTTCTTAATGCTGGCTGGAACCAGGTGTGCTGGGCAGACCAGGGGACATGTCCCTGCGGTACCTGTGGCGACTGTTGTAGGTGGCTGTATCGCGGCGGGGCCGGGGACGGCCGGGGCCCGGTGAGATTCGAGGAGAGTCACTCTGGCTTGGACGTCCGTGACTGTGTTCGCCAAGGACGACACCATGGTGTGGAGTTGTGTTATGGCCGCAGATATAGACTGGAGGGAGGCTTGCTGAGTGCTGGGCCCGGCCATGGCAGGAGGAGGAAACAAGAGCCTGAAGAGCTCCGCCTTCCTGGCTGTGGCGGGGAACGGCACGCCCCTGCGTCTAAGTTCTGCCGTCAGTCTGGGGATGGTCCATCCCCTGAGGGACTGGATGCTGTCACTCATGGACACTGGGGAACGTGACAAGGGGGCGGTGAGATCCTCGCTGCACGCTTGCGACATGGTCCTCGGATGGGCTGTGCCCTGAGGCGATGTCTTGAGGCGTCTGAGGTCGTAAGAAGGTCGACCGGAGCTGTTCAAGGGGATGAGATAAGCCAAGACTGTTTCTTTCCTTGTGTAAACATACGTACCCAACTGCTGTGCTCTGGAAGGACAAGTGTGCGCACGTACGTGGACGTGCGTACACGGTAAGTTTTTATATTTTACCTGGAGAAACACCGTCCAACCTGTGCAGGGTGGACCTACTGAACTTGGACTGACCTAGGGAAGGAAAAATAAAGAGAACTGGTGAGGTGTGCCTCGTGGGGTGTGTCCCCCGTCTGTGCATATACACTACTTTTTTTTTTTTTTTTGAGTGAAATGAGAAACGTTTGTGCCATGTTGTGGGCGCAAGGTGTCGTTTTATGAGTGTGACTGCTGATTGCCGAGAATTTTGGAATGAAATGAGGCAAATTCGACTGGGGTACGTTTGAGGCGAACTGATGCATGGTAGATGCCATCGGATTCGGATCAGGACGTTTTTGTGTGACAGCGAACTGATCGGCATGACAGAAGTATGAAACGGTCGAGCCGCGATGGCGACTGTAGACGAACCAGACTTCTGGAGCATGTACTGAAATGAGGCCAACGGATGTTCAGGGCGCATCGGTCCGAACCGGCGCGCAGCGCGACTGGGTTTGAAGCGAGGTACGGCCTGGCGGTGAGAGAAAATGAGGGGAACCATTCCCTGAGGTGCTGAACGGTCGGTCGGGTCTCACGACCGACGACGAGCAGATTCAGGGGTGGTTACTGAAATGGGGCCGACAAACCTGGGGTACGTTGGAGGCGAAGACCGATCCGCAAAGGTGCGACCGGTTTCGAATTAAAACGTGACTCGTGAGGTGAAATGTTTTCCTCGTGACAGAGGCGCGGAGCGGTGAGCCTAAAACTTTTCGACTGACAGCGACCGTACTTCTGGAGCACGGAATGAAATGGGGCCTGGGAGCACCTTGGGGCGTGCCGGTACGAATCGAGGCACCGGGGTGCGCCTAGACTTGAATCGGAACGTAATACGTGACAGTGAAATGATGCCATGACAGAGGTGTTTTTTCGACCGGTGAGTCGAGAAATTGCGGCTAACGGCCGCTCCCTGGGTCATGTATTGAAATGGGGTTCCACTGCTGGGACATGCCGGGACGAATCGGATGTGGCTAGATTCGAACGGCGTGTCGGTGCAGGACCGTGAAATGGTGAAATGACTGAAATGTTTTTGAAATGGCTGAAATGTGACCGTATGGCATGATACTGCGACTGATTCCGAATCAGGTGATGCGTAAGCGACCGGCTACTGTATGCAGATAGCGGTACGGATGCAACGTACGGGTACTAATGGAATGACTTGTGCGTATGTGAACAGCGAGATTCGTGACAAGGTAAGTAACGTTCATAAGTGAAATGGTGGTCAAACGAGACCCCTACCTGCGGCAGCCGAGCCAGATACAGTGTACAAAACCTTCGAACGAGAGCAATCCACGAGACGTCTGGCACTCACGAACGCTAGCGAAATCGCGCACCGGAACCGACGAAGACCACAGGTGAGTGGGCCGGTTAAATACCCTCCCGGGCTCCTCCCATAAATTCAGGCCACCATGTTGGCCTTCCACATATATATATATATATATATATATATATATATACAGTATCGCACAAAAGTGAGTACACCCCTCACATTTTTGTAAATATTTTATTTTGTCTTTTCATGTGACAACACTGAAGAAATGACACTTTGCTACAATGTAAATTAGTGAGTGTGCAGCTTGTATTGCAGTGCAAATTTGCTGTCCCCTCAAAAAAACTCAACACACAGCCATTAATGTCTAAACCGCTGGCAACAAAAGTGAGTACACCTCGGAGTGAAAATGTCCAAATTGGGCCCAATTAGCCATTTTCCCTCCCCGGTGTCATGTGGCTCGTTAGTGTTACAAGGTATCGGGTGTGAATGCGGAGCAGGTGTGTTAAATTTGGTATTATTGCTCTCACTCTCTCATACTGGTCACTGAAAGTTCAATATGGCACCTCATGGCAAAGAACTCTCTGAGGATCTGAAAAAATTATTGTTTCTCTACATAAAGATGGCCTAGGCTATACGAAGATTGCCAAGAACCTGAAAATGGATTACTGGAACCATGTCCTGTGGTCTAATGAGACCAAGATAAACTTATTTGGTTCAGATGTTGTCAAGCGTGTGTGGCAGCAACCAGGTGAGGCGTACAAAGACAAGTGTGTCTTGAATTCAGTCAAGCATGGTGGTGGGAGTGTCATGGTCTGGGGCTGCATGAGTGCTGCCGGCACTAGGGAGCTACAGTTCTTTGCTCCTTTACACTATAATTGCATTTTTAGTTTTATTTGTGCAATTTTATTCCACTTGTTGAAACAGTAGTTCATATTTAAAAGGGGTATCACCATACTATTAAAGTGCATGTCCAGTCAAGGATTGGTGGAATGTTAAACTTCTGTTGGGTTTTTACTGCTATTCATGGTTTCATTACAGAGATTTACCCTCATATATTGTCCCAGTAACAGTAAAAACTGTTATATTGTCCCAGTAATAACAGTTTCATCAGACAAGATGTGCGGGAAAATCTCCAAAGCAGGTAGTAGAAGTTATCTTGTGTTTTCTGCACTTAGGCAAGACTTATAAAAGTTTAAAATCTGGGGAAGGTTGTCTGCTGACAATGTGGAGCTATTTTCTTTACTACAACTGATGATGTCAAGTCCCTGCTGCCACTGTGCCACTTTGCATCATTGGTGGTTGGCACAGCCTTTTGAAGGTATTATTTAGATCAAAGAGGTGCTAGGGATAAGACTAGGTGCTAGGGATAAGACTATTTCTTCTGAGTAATTTATGTCTTGGTTTGTCATTTCAGAGATAAAGTGATTTCAGTAGAGTTTAGCCCTGTGACTTTCTAAGTATTGTGACTTCCCATTTGAGCTTGTAAGAGCAATAGTTTTATTTTTTATTTTATCATTAATAGGTTAATATGCATGACCCAGTGTGCTCTATTTCAATGTTTTTTAGTGTCTTAAAGCTGAATTCCACATATGGCTTTTTTCACATTTTCCAGCTTGGACCAATGTAACTATGCATGTGCCATACATGGCTAATCCCTGAGGAAGCTGGAAAGCATTGTAGCAGGTACCACTACTCCAGTGGTTGGCATTGCCTTCATTTGTTGAGACTGTGGGTCATTTGTTTGGCACAGGCACCATTCAGAGAACACTTTACATTTTTCACAATGACTGCAAAGTGTTCTTTGATTGGATGGATGAAGTAGAGAGTCCTTTTCATTCAGAAAATGCAAAGTGTCCTCTGAATGACACGCCTACCCAGATAAGGACTGCTTGAGTTCACTAAGTAGTAGGGCAGCTATTCGGCACGAGATCTAGAGGGAAAAGGCAATCATTGTAGTAGTGATGCCTACTACATTGATTTCCAGCTTTCATGGGGCATAAGACAGATGCATAGTTATACAGTATCTCACAAAAGTGAGTACACCCCTCACATTTTTGTAAATATTTATTGTGGCCTCCATTATTTTCCAGTACTGACTTAACCCTCTTGGGCATGGAGTTCACCAGAGCTTCACAGGTTGCCACTGGAGTCCTCTTCCACTCCTCCAAGACGACATCACAGAGCTGGTGGATGTTAGAGACCTTGCGCTCCTCCACCTTCCATTTGAGGATGCCCCGCAGATGCTCAATAGGGTTTAGGTCTGGAGATATGCTTGGCCAGTCCATCACCTTTACCCTCAGCTTCTTTAGCAAGGCAGTGGTCGTCTTGGAGGTGTGTTTGGGGTCGGTATTGTGTTGGAATACTGTCCTGGGGCCCAGTCTCCGAAGGGAGGGGATCATGCTCTGCTTCAGTATGTCACAGTACATGTCGGCTTTAATGGTTCCTCAATGAACTGTAGATCCCCAGTGCCGGCAGCACTCATACAGCCCCAGATCATGACACTCCCATCACCATGCTTGACTGTAGGCAAGACACGCTTGTCTTTGTACTCCTTACCTGGTTGCCGCCACACACACTTGACACCATCTGAACCAAATAAGTTTATCTTGGTCTTATCAGACCATAGGACATGGTTCCAGTAATCCATGTCCTTAGTCTGCTTGTCTTCAGCAAACTGTCTGTGGGCTTTCTTGTGCATCATCTTTAGAAGAGGCTTCCTTCTGGGATGACAGCCATGCAGACCAATTTGATGCAGTGTGTGGCATATGGTCTGAGCACTGACAGGCTGATCCCCCACACCTTGGGCAGCACAGTGGTGTAGTGGTTAGCACTTTCATCTAGCAGCAATAGGGTCACTGGATCAAATCCCAGCCCCGACACCATCTGCCTGGAGTTTTCATGTTCTCCCTGTGTCTGCATGGATTTCCTCCAGGTACTCCAGTTTCCTCCCACACTTCAAATACATGCTGGTAGGTTAATTAGATCCTGTCGAAAAAATTGGCTAAATATGTGTATGTTGTATGTGTATGTGTTTGTAAGCACGTCAGGACCCCATGGGGCAAAAGGACCGCGCTATACCACAGTTGGACACCAGCGGCTATACAAGTCACTCATTCAACCTCTGCAGCAATGCTGGCAGCACTCATACATCTATTTCCCAAAGACAAACTCTGGATATGATGCTGAGCACATGCACTCAACTTCTTTGGTCGACCATGGCGAGGCCTGTTCTGAGTGGAACATGTCCTGTTAAACCGCTGTATGGTCTTGGCCACAGTGCTGCAGCTCAGTTTCAGGGTCTTGACAATCTTATTGTAGCCTAGGCCATCTTTATGTAGAGAAACCATTCTTTTTTTCAGATCCTCAGAGATTTCTTTGCCATTAGGTGCCATGTTGAACATCCAGTGACCAGTATGAGAAAGTGAAAGCGATAACACCACATTTAACACACCTTCTCCCCATTCATACCTGAGATCTTGTAACACTAATAAGTCACATTATACCAGGGAGGGAAAATGGCTAATTGGTCCAATTTGGACATTTTCACTTAGGGGTGTACTCACTTTTGTTGCCAGCAGTTTAGACATTAATGGCTGTGTGTTGAGTTATTTTGAGGGGATAGAAAATTTACTCTGTTATACAAGCTGTACACTCACTACTTTACATTGTAGAAAAGTGTAATTTCTTCAGTGTTGTCACATGAAAAGATAAAAATAAAATATTTACAAAAATGTGAGGGGTGTACTCACTTTTGTGAGATACTGTATTATTCCATGCTGGACCTATAACGATAACTATGCAAAAATAGCTATACCTGCAATTCAGCTTTATATGCTCCCCCCTACATTAAATTAATTTGTAAAATGATATTTTCATAAAAAGTAAAAAAAATAAGAGAAAAACATAAAAACTTAAATAAAAAAAAATAAAAAACAAACACCATTAGGACCCGATTCTGATCTATGCATAGCATATGGTAACTTATATACTGAAGCACCCATGTTGGAATGCACCAGAACACATAATTATGTGTCAGAACAAAATTGTGCATGTCCTACTTTGCTGTTTTGTGGTGCCTTGGTAGCAAATTTAAATGGACCTTCGTTTAACACAACAACAAGTAGACAAGGGAGACAATACGTGTTAACCCACATTCAGTGCAGAGTATTGATCTGAGTCAGACTTTAAGATAAATTTTATTACAACAGTATGTGTGGTTTTCTTAGTCAGATTTTCTAATATAAATGTATAAAGCATAAAAATTCCAGCCTTAATATCTGATCAGTCCTTGCAGTTGCAGTGTTTAAGATCCGCCTTATATTCAGTATGACCTGCTGTTAAAAAAAAGGCTAGAAGTAAACCTCTTGCAATATGTTGCAAGACTTGGAATTAATTCGCAATGCCTGACCTACATTCTGTACCTCGGGCTTAGTTCAGCATTTTACATTTTACTAATATTTCCAGCGAAGCTCTCTACTTTTCCTTTTCTGTTGCTTTTAAGTAATATTACATGTGCAGATTCTTCATGCTTTGCCACATTTTAAAGAATTAGAACATCTTCAATTTAGATGTTTTAATTTGGGCTTTACTGTCCTATGGTCTTGTTTTGTTTATAGACTTGTAGACATAAATACAAAGCAGAGGTTTAGGATAGAAAATTAAAGGAAGGATTTAACAAACATATGTGCACAAAGAGAAGACATCTTTAATGGCAAACAATTCCTAGTGTAGTTAAAATAACAGCAACAAAAAAAAGCATTAAAGGAGATCTTAAGACTAAATCAAAGTGGCAAAAAATGAATAATAAATAAAAATAATAAATATATATATATATATATATATATATATTTGTAGCGCTGTACCTTTGCTTACTAATGCAATGTTAATGTTTTATAATGAAAGTCTATGGACAATTGTATAACTTAGTATTTGGCGCCACCTAGCGGCCAAATACAGAAAGTGGACTCAAATTACTTTTCTTTTCACAGAACACTGAACTAAACGCAGGAAGTGACTGTTTGTTTACTTTTGATGTTTGACCTACCTACCCAGAATGCCAGGTGACCTACCTACGGACACCCTCTCTTGCACTGCAGTCTGGGTAGGATATAAAAGGACCCCGCGCGGCCATCTAAGGTCTCTTTCTGGACGCATGGCCTGCCTGTAAGTCCCTGTGAGGAGGTCTCCAGAGAGCACAGCCTACAACCACAGCGGAACGGAACCAAGACAGACTTTGCTATTCTCCTGATCGCTGCAGAGACTTGGTGACCGGATCGGGAGGGATCCAGAGATACCTCTCAGAGCATCAGAGGGAACTGGTCCACCTTGCAGAGCGGAGCGGTGTAATGGAGCTGGCCGGTTAGAAGCAAGACACTGTGCACCGGAGCAGATTGCCCACAGTTCTATTATGCACTTGCATCCAGTTAGACTCATATACAGCATTGCTGGGACATGTAGTCCCACGGAAGAACTTCTCAGAAACTGACATTAGGCAGGTTTAAGGCCCAATCCTCATTACATCTTAAGCATTGTACTATAGCTGAAGGAATACTCACTGGAACATTTACAGAAATAGTAACAGGATCACTTCTAAGTCCATCCTAACTTCTTTACCCTTTGGATTACAATTCATAAAAGACCATCATAGCTAACAGAAGAAAAGAAGTTTAAAGACTGTGTATCTCATTACGAGGCCTTTCACCATTACTAAAGTAGGGGGAGCTCCCTTGTAGTTTGGGTATCATAATATATTGCTATTTACATTTCTGCATTCTGTTGAGTGTGCTGGAAGTGGGAAGGTACTCAGTCAGGCATTTGCATCCTGAGCATCAGTCCAAATTGTAGACACGCTATTAAGGTTTATTTCAAGCACCAATTAATATAAATATATTGTTGTTTGTGTGCATATCCACAGTACTGTTGCACTACGTTGGTGAGGCAGTGCTGTCTATGTAACTATTTCTATCATACTTATATTTTTTTCAGTAAACTTAATCTGTTATTTTAACTACAAATAGTAAGCTGGTGTTATTGCACAAATGGAACCCGAAGTGTCAGAGGTAAGGGTAGCTCCAGGTGTATGGGATGGCCAGTGGGAAAATGAACAACTTTGCAGCTCCCAAGGGAGTAGTGCGCTTTATATTATTATATAATATTATATTGATCATTCATTTATATTGCCAGTCTTTTAAAAATAATGCCATTTAGCAAAAAATAAAAATAAAAATTCAGTCTTTATTTAGGCCAACAGAGCATTTTTTTCAATGGTGAAATCAAGTAGGGGAGTAACATGTCTGTAATTTGCAAACAAAAATAAGGATGACAGCATGAGAGTCTGGAATATCCACAAGCAATGGCTGAATAAGAGAGGAAAGATCCCTGGTGCCGCACATCCACAGA
This sequence comes from Lithobates sylvaticus, assembly GCA_028564925.1. Lineage (NCBI taxonomy): Eukaryota > Metazoa > Chordata > Amphibia > Anura > Ranidae > Lithobates > Lithobates sylvaticus. The sequence goes on from CM053026.1 coordinate 480,986,205, forward strand.
GTCCTATGGTGGTATAAGAGTGACAACCTCAGCCTGGTCTTCTGCCAGGCCACACCCCAATACGTTTCGCCCCCCGGAGCTTAGTCATGGGGAAAATCCTCCATGAACATGATCCCCATGACTAAGCTCCGGGGGCGGAGCAAAACACTTTGGGGGAGTGGCCTGGTTGGAGCACAGGCTGAGGTTGTCTCTTTCATACCACCATAGGACTCCGTGGATATGCGGCACCAGGGATCTTTCCTCTCTTCCTTCCAGTGACTACAGGAGCTTGGATGAGCTCTATTCCTTACTGGCATTCCTGCCGTGGTTGCGGCATCAACCACATGGTGATTGAGCCTAAGCGGCACACTGAACAAACCGTGGCTCACGCATTTAAATAACAGCCAGTATGATTAAGAAGGACATTGCTTGGATTTGCAAGGTTCAACCTTAAAGTAGAACTCCAGGCAAAACTTTTTTTCTGTTTGGTTTTTGATAGTGTGCAAAAGGGTTAAAGCCTCTGTCAGGTTTTTCTTTTCAATAGATTTACATCGTACCCCATTGGGTGGGGGGCCGGTATCTGGGGGCCCCCTTAATAAATATAATATTATGAACGACTCAGATTGGGGTTGTTAATAAACAGAAGCCTGTTATAAGGGGAATAAGACCCTTCCCAAAGTTTCTTCAAACTGCCTCTATCATAATTATTATATAATTTGACTTCAAATGAATGATGATAATTACTGATCATGTGGATTCCTACTGATCATGACTCTCATTGTCAATTATTATATATCTTTTTAGATCAAACCACCAACCAGATGGAAGTCAAAGTTCTCTCTCAAAAATAATGTCAAGCCAGTCACTATGTAAAACTGCTAATGTGAGTGTCACTTTAAGCCTTTGTATACAGCTAGTTAAGGACTAACATAGTGCAGAACACATGCAAAGCCAAAGTTTGGAGGAGATGACGTTAACAAGTTATGTGAACAGGCTCTTCATTCTTTTTTTTTTTTTTTTTTTTTTTATGGCTTTCTGCATGATTCAGAGCCTCAAAGCAAATATATAACAATGCAAATTGCTGTGCTTTATACATGTGTAGCTATTTTTTAAATAGTGATATGTTCATTGTAAGGCCATGCTTCTGCTATATAAGGGGGCCCCAAATTGTGATAAGGAGCTACAGTAATAGAAAAGGCCCAATGAGCAAGAAAGTAATTTATCATAATAAAAGGCAGGGCAAACATCATACTTTGTATTTCAAAAGCAATAACTAGCTTTGCAGCCTTATAAGACTGAATCATCAATGAAATTTGTACTTTTTCTCATTATAAAGACAACGGTTTAATATAAATGACTTACACTTACTTGCATTTGCAATTGCATCAACTCTGTTTATTAGTAGGTAAGCTTCTATTAGGCTTCATGTACACTAGCATTTTGTTATGCTTCTAGAAACTAAATAGTGTTATCCTATGTGTCCTAGTGTTATCCTATGTGTCCATGCACACTACTTTAGGCTATTAGGGCCAGTTCACACCAGACGCAGTTCAGTTCAGTTCCGTGCGCTTTTTTTCTGCACTAAAAATGCATGCACAGTGTTTTCCATGTATTCCAATGGCACTAGTTCACACCATGCAGTCAGTTTCCGGTCAGCTTCTGGTGCGGAAACTGACCGGAACTGACTGTATTGGTGCAGGAAAAACTGAACTGCACGGAACTGCATGGAACTGCATCTGGTGTGAACTGGCCCTTAGTGTTTTTTGCACTTCAGCGTCTAGGAGCAGAAAAAGAGCGTTTTTCCAGCAGAAATCATCCTAAATGCTGCTAAACACTCCTAAACACTACTACATTATCATTGTTTTTTTTCTGTAGTTTTTAATATCAAAGATACAACTATGTTGTTGTCCCTTGTTAATTTTACATTGTATTTTTGAAAATGTACTGGCCTACTCCCAAACTGTCATTTGAAGTAAAACACATAGCCAAGTATTATTCTACACAATTTTTTTATTGTGCATTAAAAAAAGAAAACAAATAAAATTAGACATGCTATCTGCCAATAGAACTTTTAACCAAAAAGTGCATTCTATGCATCCAAAAATATACAAAATATAACAAATCAAATCATTATTCAACCAAAAAATAAAATATTAATTAGTAAGTGTGGAAGGGGTGAAAATCTCCAGACCAGCGGCCTTATTGGGGGTCTTGGGGTTGGTATTGCCATTGACCGTCATTTTGCTGTGGTGGGTGGGGTTGGTGGGGGGTGGGGTGTCTGTGGTGGGTGGGTTGGCTGTGGTGGGTGGGTTGGTTGTGGAGGTTGTGTATGTGGGTCCACAAAATCACATAGGTGAGTGGTGGCATAGATCTCGACCGTTACCCCCTGTTGAGGAGCTGAAGGATGAGCTCCTCGCACCTTCTCCTCTGGTCACCGGCCGCCCCTCTTAACCTATTGGCTATCACCACGCCAAATCCTTCGCACTCATCTGGGTCAGTACGGATGGCAGTAGTGGCCTGGCTGAGAAGGGAAGCTGTGGCCTCGTCCAGATTGCTGCTGTTCCTGGCCCTTTTAGAAGGAGGGATTAGGGGAGGGATCTGGGACTCCATCTGGCTGCTGGCCACGGGCTCCTCCTGACTTACACTTTCCTGTATATGAAAATGGGACATAATTAGATTTTTTTTAGGGCTTGGTCATCAATCACACACAATTTTGATCTCCTCACTGTTGCAAATTTAATGTGGACAAAAAGCAAAGACTATCATTCTGACCCCATCATTTCTCATTCTTGTCAAATAATTTTTGGGCACTACTGTCTATTGACACGGAAACCACTTTGTTAAGGCAGAAATATTTGAACAATAAAGTCTAGTTATCATCATTGTATTTTTGGATACAAATATGTTCAACAATGCTATACCTAGGTTAAGCTGGGCTCCACTACATCTTCATCCTGTGCAGCAGGACCTGTGTGGACCTCTGAAGCTGTGGCCTCAGCAGATGTCGAAGGGAGCATAGACAGTGATGGCCTGGGTTCTGTCTGGTCGGTCAAAAACAGCAGGCTGTTGTAATACCACAGCCTGGGGACATATCGGTCATCCACTGCTGCTCCAGATCTCTCAGAGTCCATGACCTTGTTGTGCTCCCTTTTAAAAGTACTCCTCAGGTTGGAAATTTTGTTCTTGACATAGTTGATGTCTGCCCTGGGGTACAAAGGTTTCACCAACTCGAGCAGTTTCTCCAACGCTGTCTTCCTCAAGATTTTATTGGAGTAATCTCGACTCTTGACCTTCCAGAGACAGAGCACCTCCCGGTACAGGTTGATGAATTGTGGTAAAAAATCAAGTGTCTTAAATTTATCCACCATGCTAAATGATATGATGCCTGCAAGACAGAACAGAATCAAACCATAATGTATGGCTTAACTCATAAGCTGGTCCCAATATAGGCCTATATCTAAGCAGTATAAGCCACTAACCACCTATGCCCCAAATTCAAATTGTCCCTTTGCTTTATGGCTCCTTTCTTGCATTTGGGAAATGAACATCCTTCCCTCCAAGATCGTTCCTACGGCCGCTCCATCGACCGTGTGTTCTGGCTTTATATACACTGCGCATGCATCAAACTCTGCTCTCAGTAGGTCATGACGCTGAGGCATGACCATCTCTCTTCTGCATGCGACACACATGGCGGAAGATTCGGGAGGGGCAACGTGGCAAAATCTGTGGATTACAGGCATCCCCGTGGTGGTGGAGCTCAGAGGAGGCACAAAGCAACCCCCATGAGCAAGGGTGAGATGGTGGACATGGTGCGCATCCTAGAGAAGCACGACTACGACTGCAAGCTGCTCAATTATGAAAGGCCCAACAGGGCCAGCATTTTGGATAAGGTCTTCGCCGTTTTGCAGGGCAAATTTTCGGTGCAACGACCAAATCAGAAAACCATGGTCTGATCTCAAACACCGTGAGCAAGACCAGATGGAGTCCATACATAAGATCATCAAAAAAAGTAAGCAATATTTGTATCTAACCAATATGTATATGGGTAAATTAGCTGTCTGTATATGTGCTTTCTCCAACTAGCTTGAGAGAATTATATATAATGTTTTCTATAATCTTTGTCTGAATTGTTATTTTAAAGATGAAGTAAAAAAGAAAGCAGATATGAACATTCTTATTTGGTTCTGTTTTTTGACATTTCTTTTTTGTACCTAATTTTTTTTTCTTCTTTCAACAGGGAGGCACCAAAAAATTAGGCAACAGCCAAGCCACCAGAAGGGATAAAGGGAGGCTACCCTTGCTCGGGCCACAACAGGGGAGGCAACAAGGCCATCTTCCCACCAAAAACATAAGCGACAACTTCAAACACATTCATTTAGCCACGACCAGGGTGATTCTAGGTGGGCCAAAGGCCATAGGCTTAGGGCAGCACTTAAGGGGTAAAGAACACTTTCTGGTTGCTGCCTGGCTCATCAGTGCGCATTAATGCAGCCTTGCTAGTGTAGACATGGGTAGAGGAGAGGCCCCCGGGGATCACAGTCACACAGAGTCACGCCTGCTAGAATGATCATCATATATCCCCTATTCCATAGGAGACAAGAGGGTTGGGGGGCAACTACAGGACTTTTTCAATGTTGGCACTTGTCCAGTGTTTGCCCTCTGTAAAATGACATCACCTTCCCTTTTCTATGCATTTTTCACTGTAATAAAAACACAGTGAAGCATGGTGGAGTCCACTAGTCAGGAACAAACATTGTCATCAGACCAAGTGCAAGGTTGGTCAACTAATATAGCTAAATGGATGCTAGAAACAGATGGGAATAGGGGTGGCTTAATGAATGGTGTATTGTTTCTTTTTAGAGGAAAGTGAGTGGGGTCAGCTCACCCAGGATGTTGGTTTGGAGGCATGGGATCTGACCCAGCACAGACCTGTCCGTTGTGGACGTCAAATCCCCTGACGCAAGTCACACTGAGGGCCAAAGCGACCCCGAAGAGGAAGAAAGTATTCGGGAGCCTCTTGTTTGCGCAAGTAAGTATTCTTGGAATCTGGCTTCAAATGTGTATACATGTCGAGTGTTTAGCTGAACAAACAAAACACCCACTCCACACATTAGCAAAGTATGTAGTGCCTTAACATTAGCATGGAGAAGGAATAGATGGAAGGAGCTTTCAGTTTTGCTAGGTATCCGAGTTTTGGAGACCCAGGCACCAGGGCCAAGATTACTAAGTAGTTGCAGTGTGTCTGAAGGGCAAGCATGTTGCAAGCAACAATAGACTGGGTAGGTAAGTATTTCCTGAATTTGACTAGTAACTTGACCATAACTCACTATGTATGGCCTCAGCCACTTGACCATCGTTCTCTTAATACTTTTTTGTCTTCTTACTAGGTCATGATCTTCCAACATGCACAATTGGCCGAATGAGTGCAGATATGTTGCATTGTTTGAAGGCTCTGGAGCAAATAAAGGAGGCTGCCACTGCTTTACAGCGAAGAATCCGTGATTTTGTAGACATTCTTGCCAAATTCTAATTTCCTCTTGCCTGGTTGGAAGTTTCTTGTTCCGCGTGTTGGCTCCTGTTTGCACTTTTAATATTTACCATGTTTTTTGGACTTTTAAATGAGAAACTTTAGTGTCTGAACTCAGTGTTTCTCCACTCCACTCCTCTGGGTGTACCAACAGGTCCTGTTATCTGTATTTTCATCATCTAAAAAAAATGACTGTGTGAATTACTAACATTGAAAATGACAACATCACCTGTGCCAAATTCAACAAATATAGAAAACCTGACCTGGGTTTGCATCTTGAGAAGGAGAGTTGGGAAACACTGCCCTAAGTAATGTGAATTGTAATCTTTCTGTGTTTTTAAGAATAGCAAAGCCAAAATTTGAAGATGCCCACAAATTGTGCCTTAACATTCTTATTTCCCTCATGATCCCATGCCTAAAATGTGTGTCTTTCCCTACATTTAGTTTTCTAAAGCCCCAAAACACCATGTGTGTCAACATGTGCTAGCTCCCATCATGGGGTATCAATGGACGTGTTTTGGGGGTGCAACCCCTTCCTCTGACCTACTTTAGTTATGAGGAAGTTTATAAGTTTAGTTATTTAGTTATGCACCCCCAAAACGCGTCCATTGATACCCTGTGATGGGAGATAGCACATGTTGACACACTGTGTGTTTTGGGGGTTTCTAAAATAACATGTTTGGAACTACACACATTTTTGACAGGGGATCATAAGGGACATTTAATAGTTCGGCCTTTATGTGCACGTAGCTTCAAATGTTGGCTTTGAAAGGGGTGAGATCACCCCATCCGAGGAAGGCAACATCCATACAGTCTTGGGATACTAATGTCTCATTTGGCCTTCACTTTACCAAAATCGAACTTTGTACGTTTCTGAGTTGGGGATGTGTATCTTATGTTTTCGAACATGCCTGTTTAGCCACAAAAAAGGCAAAATAATGGCAAACATACATGGTATACACCAAGATGTTGGTTTGTTTTAAAACCTTCAAACGCACTTGTGAATGTGCTTTGAGTAAAATGTTTTTTACTAAACAATGTGTGGCTTGTTATTTCAATGCTCAATACCAGTGTATTTGTTAAGTTGTTGTAGTTACAGTGACAGTGTGCCAACTCCGGCAAATGTTTGGCCTCCATAAAAATCAAAGGAGCTGAAAAGCCATAATGTTTTTGAAATTCATGCATTAGATCCATTAAGAACAAAAACATTGTGTGTGTGTGTAGCAGACCCACAGCACACCATAATAGTTAGCTGAGGAAGAGATTGTCACCACATGTAGCAAATAAGGTACGTTTGCACCATTGTAGCAAGTGGCCAAAATAAAGGCCATTTGAGAACATATTGTACAGATAAGAAACACAGACAACAGTAGTTCAAATGAAATATGAGTTTATGATCAAATAAAAATATTATTCAGGATCAGCTCCAATTTGCTGCCAAGACACTGCCCCTCTACCCACAAAATAATCAAGGTATTTTTGACGTATATCTCTGGCATTTTGGGAGGGCAATTCAGCACGGCCAGTTTCTAGAGCCATCATCACGCCCACAGACGGCCGAGCTGCAGCCTCTTCAGCTGAGCCTGCCACTGCAGGGTCCGCATCAGTTTGCACTGAGGCAAGGTAGCTGCTAGCTTTCCTCTGTAAAAAAATATGGAGTATGCATACCAAATGGTTGATTTTTGTATAGTGCCAAGTTAATTGGTGTTAAAAACTGCCTGAACTGACTGGAGAGGATGCCAAAGGCATTTTCAACCACCCTTCTGTAATTAAATATTCTCTGCTCTGGGGTGATGAGGTTCCTCATAGGAAACGGCTTCATAAGATGTTCCCCCAGAGCAAAGGCCTCGTCTGCAACCAAAAAAAATTGAGGCCCTCAACATTCTCCTCAGCAGGTGGCAAGTTTAAGGTGCCATTCTGGAGCCGCTTGTAGAACTCTGTCTGCATAATGACTCCTCAGAGTTGCAGCCGTTCTTCCCAACATCAAGAAACGAGAACTCCTATGTGGCAGACACTACAGCTAGCAGGACTATGCTGCCAAAGCCCTTATAATTGAAATAATATGAGCCAGAGTTGGGTGGTGGGACAATCCGGATGTGTTTTCCATCAATAGCACCACCACAGTTGGGAAAATCCCACTGATGATGGATCTGGGCTGCAACGTCCTGCCATTGCTGTGGGTTGGAATGAAACTGTGGATTAAAAAAAAAGGAAAAAGAAGTTACTACTTCTGCACATAACATTGCAAGCAGATTTGAAACAAGCATGCTTGGCCAACATAATTATAAAACTTAAATGAGTATTTAAAGACAAAAGTGTAAGGTCAACTTATCTGATTCCTCACCCCCTCTGGTGGCCCATTCTAAAAATGTTATGGTGAGGGGGAGGTGATGGGTATATGTTTTGGACAGGTAACCCTCTCCACTTCCATGAGAGCTGTTTGCATAAATAATGTATGATACTTTGGCCAGCCCCTCCTTACTTACACTATTGGCAGCCCAGTGGACAGGTAAGAAGTGTCATAATCAAAAAATATGGATACACACTGTCCAAATTGCAGCACAATTTGACATTCATAAATAACCTATCAAGATAATAGGAGACAAAAACTTTCTACGTTACAATTTGAAGGTAATCAGGCAGGCCCTTGCACTACATGCTTTGGTGAATTCATCCAGAAATATGACCACAAAAGAGGGATAGTGTGTATGGGTTTTGCAAAGTCAGCAGATAGAGTATTTGTATCTGTTGACTTGGCATTTGGGGGGGGGGGGGGGGGGGGGGGGGTTACAAATGAGTTTGGGCCCAAAAAATGGCCTCTTGCACTCTGCCTGAATTGGAGGACAACAATAACATTTGGACACATTTTAGGGGGTGTTTAGGGTAAGCAGAAAAATGTAGCTGACAAAATACATTGTTAAGTTACTAGGCTAGGTGTGTAGGCCCGGCATAGCATGCTGGGAAGGTTAGTGAAGGAAAATATGCATGTAAGCCAAAAAAGGAGCAGGAAAAGCTTACAGCATGCATGAGGACAAAGAGGACATTCACAGCATATTCAAATAATGTTAATTATGGAATCAAGAAATTCATACAATACATTAGCAAACATTAAATACATAGAATGTGATGTTAAAGGCAAAAACCTACCCAAATATAGTCCTTCTGCAGGACTTGAATAATGGCTGAGCAGGTGTCTGGAATAATGAGTCCCAGAGCTTGGGGGGAGATACCAAAGATATGTAGCAGTATAAATTGTGGCCAAAATTTATGAAGAAAAATTAATAATTTGCTAAATTTTATCACAGAAACAAAGAAAAATGTTTTTTTTTTTTTTCAAAATTTTCGGTCTTTTTTCATTTATAGCGCAAAAAATAAAAAACCCAGAGGTGATCAAATACCACCAAAAGAAAGCTCAATTTGTGGGGAAAAAAGGACAAAAAATTCATTTGGGTACAGTATTACATGACTGAGTAATTGTCATTCAAAGTGTGAGAGCACCGAAAGCTGAAAATTGGTCTGGGCAGGAAGGGTGTTTAAGTGCCCAGTAAGCAAGTGGTTAAACAGTGTGTGTTTATTATCAGTTTAAGTACTACAAACAATGACAGAGGCAGTGGTGGGAATCACACAAATTTATAAATCTAAATCTCATCGCTCTACATCTAGGAGATACTCATCAGGATCCACCAAGTCTCTACAATCAAGATCTTCCACTTTCAGTCCACAACTTATTAAAGCCCACGCTGATGCTGAAGCTTCAAGCAGCTTTTGCCCAAAAAAAAGAAGAGCTAGAAGCAGAAGCCATAAAAACTGCACACAAGAAAGCAGAGATGGAAACAGAAACTGCACACAAGATCGCAGAGATGGAAACTTTGGAGAAACAATGTGAGCACATGACAGCCTTGGCAACCCAACCTAGATGGCAAGCAATTGAGGTGCAAGTTTGAAAATGACTTGCCAAGCTATTGCTAGACTTGCCAGGCTTCAGAAGTTTGTTGCAGAATTGCAGCAAGCCCGCATTACATGACTCCAGATCAACTTTCTTTGCAAACATTCTGCAAGTTGTGCAGAATGTGCAATAGTCATCCCACCACAGGGGTCAGTGTGACTTGCAGAGCTCTGGCTGTAGACTCGCCACTGTAACTATGTTCTTGCTAGAGTCTTGACACGCAAATTTGCTACAAACTGGAAAAATGTCAGCTAGAACTTGTGCTTCAAGTGCTCTGCAAGTGTACAACTTGCCAGAGCAAATGTGCAGCAAGTTAAAAAGACATTCCGACCACAAAATCCGTCTGATTTTTTCCGGCGGATTTTGTCCGACACTGGTGTTGCATACACACAGTCGGATAAAGTTGTCGGAAAATCCGATCATTCTGAACATGGTGACGTTTGTTGCATACGACGTAACTACGTAGAGGCTAGTAGCCAATAGCTTTGGTCTCGTAATTTGATCTGAGCATGCGTGGCACTTTGTCCGTCGGAATTCTCTACACACGATCGGAAAAAGTCTGATTGGATTTAGTTGTCGGAAAATTTGAGAGCAGGAAAAAGTCAGATGGAGCCCACACAGATTTTCCGACAACATGGTCCGATCGGAATTTCCAACCGTGTGTACGGGGCATTACAATTCAACAGGGCCACAAAATTGTGGCAAGTTATCCTTGCTATCTGGGAAGGGTAAAGGTTTTAGAGCAAGCTGCTGAAGGAGGTAACACCAGCAGACATTCACTTGCATCATATTCATCATATCACTCTACCCAAACCCCAGCTCCCAGTCACAGAAAGCTGCATCCAAGGTTAGTATGCTGCTTCCTCCTCACAAGAAAATCTGCCTACACCTCAGTACACTAGGCTTTTGCACCATAGTAAAAAAGGCTGACATTGGTATACAGATAATAGACAATACACCTTACCATGGGGCTAGTCAATTACCTCTTACCAAGTACACTGTCCCTCATCTGCAGCCCAACACAGCAATCAACTCTAAGCCAGTAAACTTCTGAACCATTATACCTCCCAAAGTCACTCAATCTCAGCACACTAGCTATTGTAACTAAATTTGTTCCGCATGCAGTTGTGTATCCAAAGTCTGAAAACACAGACATGTCACAGTTCGTTAAATTCATGCTTTGCTAAACAATCAAAAAGGTCCACGTTTGGGCAATGTTACAGTTACCAGGTAAAGCAGCTGACACCAATATTTGTGATGCCAAAGTCAAAAAATACAAAACAGAAATGTGTAACGGCTAAACCCATAAATAAGATTAAAAATATTAAATGATCTCATATCAACCTAATTGATAAAAAAACAAATTTTACTGAATATAACAATGAAGTCAAATTATCCACACACTTATCAATCAAAATCAATCCTCAATGAAGTATAAATAAATCAGAACAGTAAAGTGCAATGCAGCGCAGAAATGTGCAGATAAAGCAATAAGTGGTATAGTTGCCCATACACAGTGGCACCGGGAGGGGGGGAGCTGAGGGGGCCCCCAAAAAGCACAGGGTTTCGGGTATTCATAATTCTATTATTACCCCCCAAGCCGGAGCAGCCAATCAGCAGCAGCCAGCAGGGACCGATCCGACTCCAAGTGCAGCCGAGTGACATAACAAGTTCCGCCTCCTGGAGCCTGCAGCGCCTATGATGGACATCACACTGGTCCAATGCCGTGTGACGTCCATCATAGGCGCTGCAGGCTCCAGGAGGTGGGAATTACAATGCGGCCGCGCCGAGCACTATAAGATCCCCACTCTGCGCTCACTCTCTGTAAATGGATGGGCTGCTCTCCTGACCTGGCTCTGGCTGCCTGCTGTCTCTGACTGGCCATGAATAGGATGGGCACACCGCACACTACAGGTAAGGCTGAGCTGCAATAGGAGGTCAGCTGAAGTCTGACATGGAAAAGTCAGGTAGGTGAGTGTAATGGTCAGTGTTGGTCAGTGTGTGTCAGGTAGGTCAGTGTGTGTCAGGTAGGTCACTGTGTGTCAGTGTGGGTTAGGTAGATCAGCGTGGGTCAGTTATGTCAGTGTAATGGTCAGGTAGGTCAGTATGGGTCAGGTAGGTCAGTGTGGGTCATGTAGGTCAGTGTAATGGTCAGGTAGGTCAGTGTAATTGTCAGGTAGGTCAGTGTAATGGTCAGGTAGGCCAGTGCGTGTCAGGTAGGTCAGTGTGTGTCAGGTAGGTCAGCATAACTGTCAGTGTATGTGTCAGGTAGTTAAGTTTAGTGGTCAGCATTGATGGGCACTGGTGAGCCAGGCAGCAACCAGCAAGTGAGCCTAACCCCCCTCCACACAACCCCCCCCCCCCCCGCAATGCCAGGCTCGGACTTCAGGCTGAAGGCCCTGGTCTTTTTCCCACCTAACAACGCCCCGGGCCATACATTTAACCACTTGCTTACTGGGCACTTAAACCCCCCTCCTGCCCAGATCAATTTTCAGCTTTCAGCACTGACGCACTTTGAATGACAATTGCGCGGTCATACAACACTGTACCCAAATGAAATTTTTATCACACAAATAAAACATTCTTTTGGTGGTATTTAATATCATCTCAGGGTTTTATTTTTTGCTAAATAAACAAAAACAAGATGGTACGTTTTGAAAAAAAAATCATGTTTCATAGTTTGTTATACAATTTTGTAAACAGGTAATTTTTCTCCTTCATTGATATGCGCTGACGAGGTGGGACTGGTGGGCACTGATTGGCTGCACTGGTGGGCACTGATAGGCTGCACTAATGGGCACTGATAGGCACAGATAAGGCGGCAATGATAAGACGGCACTGATGGGGACAGATAAGGCGGTACTGATGGGCACAGATAAGGCGACACTGATGGCCACTGATAAGATGGCACTGATGGGCCCTGATGGGTGGCACTAATGGGCACTGATAGGTGTTACTGATAGGTACCACTGATAGATGGCACTGATGGGCACTGATAGGTGGCACTGATGGGCACTGGTAGGTGACACTGATGGGCAGCACTGTTGATGAGGCACTGATTGGTGACACTGATAGGTGTCACTGTGGGCACTAATAGGTGTCACTGTGGGCACAGTGGGCACTGGTAGGTGGCACTGGTGGGCACTGGTAGGCGGCCCTGTTGTGCACTGGTAGGTGGCACTGGCAGGTGGCACAGATGAGCTGGCGGCAGCTCTCCTTGATCGGGACCGATGTCCCTCTGAGAGCCGCCGGGGATCAGCTTTTTTTTTTCCTCACGCTATCAGCGCAAGGAGGAAAAATAGCCGATTACTGGCTCTGTTTACATCACATGATCAGCTGTCATTGGCTGACAGTTGATCATGTGGTAAGGGGTCTCATAAACTCGCTGATCACAAAGCACGCCGCGTGCACTCTGCAGGGGGCGCGCAGGCCACTCGGTGCATGGGAGGACGTCTATTGACATACTCCTGGCAAAGTAGGTCTGCGCTGTAGCCGTCATTCGGCTATAGCGCGGATCTGAAGAAGTTAAAACCTGTCTCCTAGTAAAGTGGAAATTCATCCATTGATTCCCACCTACCTGGCCTCAGTCCATTCCATACTCCAGTTTTCTCTGCATGTACAGATATCCATGGAGAAGGACTCTGTGACAAATCCTGTGACAAAATGTGCTTAGTTCAGGTATACCGAAAGGGTCACCCTGAAAAGCAGTAGGACTGTATACAATTCTACTGTAGATAATAAGAGTAGCAGGTAGGTGCTTGAGATAGGGTTTTTTGTAAGATAGGCAAATTTAGGCAGACCTGGCTGACAGTCAGGCCTGTTTGTTTGTTTTCATTCTGGGCTGCGAGTGGCTCAGGGAAGCAGCTAGTGACTCACAGGCAACATCACTGAGACTTCCCTCTTTCTAGAAGATTCTAGATAGAGAGGAGGAGAGGAGAGGTGGAGCTGCCTGGGAATGCTCTGAGGAGCCCTGACCAATCCCCAACCTGGATTAGCAGGGGGCAGGCCTCCTTAAATACCCAGGGTCAGCCCAGGCGAGGAGTTGGAGTTGTTCAGAGCTTGGAGATGGAATGCTAGGCTGTCTGGGCCTTTGAGGGAGCTCCCCAGTCTGGGGGGGGGGTAACTTTGGGCCTGGGGTCGGGTGTGGATGGGGCCCTTCAAGAAATCGTGGAGGTGCCCTGGACAGGAGCAAGAGAGGACAGCAGTAGAGAGCATTGCCCGGCAAGTCTCCAGGGAGAGGAACAACTGGTCGCAGCCAGCAGGGCTGGTGAGTGACATGCACAATCAAGAGGACTAGGGGGGCACGCCTGAGAGGACTGGGAGCATGTAGTCTGGCATGGGTGCAGAACCAACGTGTCGACTGTGTTGTAATGGGCAGTGGAGATGAGCAGCTGCAGCCAGGAGGGCTGGCAGGGCCTGAAGGTGGGTTACTGGGATCAGTAGCCGCATATAGGACAGCTAGCACCAGAAACGTTCTATTTTCTTGCTACACTATAGGGGCCCACGGTCCTTGCCTGCAAAAGGCAATTGCTAAGGCCTGGCTGAGCCAGTGTCAGGCCTAACCACTTTGTGCTAGCTGTACCTGGAACATTAGAGAGGAAGCGATGTGCAGAAGGCGAAATGGAGTGTATATACCAGCGTGTATATAGTTTGTCCCAGCAAGTTCGGCAAAATTCCATTGAGCATCCCATACCTCCTATACCCCATCCAAGTTTAAATTCCTCATAAAAACATAAAAACAAGCACATGGACTTTGTTCTGTCTTGGAGTGTCTGAGAGGAGAATGCCGGGCTGGGCAGGGTGACAGGTGGGCCACATCACTCAGCAGCCCCTACGGGGGTACAGCTACACATATGTCTTACCATACACCCTGGGCATCTGTGCTGGTATTACAGAAGTTTCAGCCAGGAGGGCCACTAGCTCCCCTTACTGGCAGTGTAAAAATACAATTGCTCACTCTCATCTCATTTGAAATTGCTGTTGAGAGTGGCCTGATTCTTAGGAGTGGCAATAGCAATAATTCCTCATTGGCCACGGAAGCCATGGTTTTCCACGCTGTTTAAACTCAGCTTAAAACACTAACCTTAGAACCTCCCCTAAAGCTCCTTGCTAGACCAGATCTTTTCTACACCTATGACCAGACAAACTCAACATGATTGCATGAAGGTTACATTTGAAAAGACTCTTTAAGGCTGCTTTCACACTGGGGCGGTTTGCAGGCGCTATTGCGCTAAAAATAGCGCCTGCAAACCGACCCGAAACAGCTGCTGCTGTGTCTCCAGTGTGAAAGCCCTGAGGGCTTTCACACTGGAGAGGTGCGCTAGCAGGACGGTAAAAAAAGTCCTGCTAGCAGCATCTTTGGAGCGGTGAAGGAGCGGTGTATTCACCGCTCCTATACCGCTCCTACCCATTGAAATCAATGGGATACCGCGGTAATACCACCGGCAAAGCGCCGCTGCAGTGGCGCTTTGCGGCGCTTTATGGAGGGTTTTAACCCTTTTTCATACGGCTAAAACGACGGTAAAGCACGGTAAATATAGCGCTGCTTTACCGCCGCCGCCCGCACTGCTCCGATGTGAAAGCAGCCTAAGGGCTGCCTGTTCCTGTGTCCCCCTTAGTGTGCTGATTTCGGTAATCATGGCTGCTGATCCATGATACCGTGGTCGGGTTACGTGCCTCCCCCATCCTGTTGCTCTCCTCTCTCCCCCTCTACCCCTCCCTCCCTGCCTGTCTCTCCTGTGTGTGAGCCTATCTCTTTCCCGCCCTTCCCCTCCTGACAAAATTAAAAGCTGGCAAATAAAGATTACTGTCAGCCCCTCTGTTCTATCAAGCCATACTACACTGTGTACATATTTTTATAAAATAATTCTTCTAAATACTTTATTTCAATTTGTTTCTGGCCGGTCATGTGACTTCTGGCCACTCTCCTTTCCCAATCTAAGGTCTACAACTGGAGGGGCTGAGCGCACTGCACAGTGTTCACGTGGCCTTCCTGGTTGATGTCAGAGGGGGATGTGGGCCCATCTCGCTGTAGCCCTTAGATCGAGGGAAAAGAGCAGCTGGAGGTCATGTGACCAGCCAGAAACTAACTAAAATAAGGTATTTGGAGGCGTAATTTTACACAAACGTGTACACAGTGTTGTATGGCTTGATAGAACAGGGGGGCTGGGAGTAATCTTTCTTTGAGTTTACAACAACTTTAAGTTTAGGTTGCTCCTAGGAAGTAATCTAAAGTTTATTGAAGAATAAAAAACATTCCACTAATACAACTTACCACAAAGCATGGGAGCAGTTCTTATAGCCATCCTCCATAAAGGAGAAGTACAGCCAAAGCTATGACCATGACTAAGTCACTCTTTGACGAAACGGACGTCGGGAGGGAGGCGTGCTGACGCCATCGCTGTCTAGGATGGGTGTCTACAAGCCGGCCGGCTTACCTCATTTTACACACAAGAGTTTTTTTAAAGATTTTAAATGTAAGTGCATTACTTTTTTGTATAATAAATTGTTTCCTGAAATTGAGTTACACTATGGTGAGCTTTCTTTCCTTGCTGAGATCGTGATTGCTGCCTTTGGACTGCCTATCGATTTGGGACTCCCTGGTTTACTCTCAGTGTATTCGCAAGAGGTGATCTGAGGTCTTGATGCTGTGTTGATACTACAGGCTCTATATCGCTTGCCTTCTGGATGGGCGAGCTTTTCGATGAGGCTCTGATTTAATTAAAGAGGTGAACGTTTTTCTACTTGATTGTATCATCAATTCTTCAGACTCTCCTCTATTGGAGAGTTTTCTTCAGGTGGATGCACCGCTGAGTGCTGTGACCATTACATCACGCTGTGTCCTTTCTGGAATATATGGTCCTGAGTCACTAATCCTGGATATAATCCCCTGTGGTGTGTGTTCCTTCCAAGTGTCAGGATTTTTGCCTAGTGCTCTACATTGAGTGTTGGTTTTTATCTACCTTCTGGTAAGCGGCCTATATATTGGTGGTGGCACCCTCTTTTGATGTGGAGCACAGCGGTGTGGCATGAAAGTACCATCCATGTATGATTCCATTCCATTTTGAATGAGGACTTATCAAATAAGTGGCTTTATCCTGTGGACATTTTTTAGCGACAATTTTTGATCTGGATTCATTATCCTCTAGAGTTTTATATCTAACCTAATTTCTTTTATTTTTATTTATATTTATTTTTTGACAATATAGATTGAATATCCATCTTAATATTGGATTATAGTGTCAAACTTCTCCAAGTATATCTATTGTCAATGAAATTGGGCATCCATTTTCATTTTTATTATAGGATTGCAGTAGGAGTCATTTATAACTTGGCGCAGTTTTCTTTCCTTACAGCCAAAGCTAGTTTGGCTCTACTTTTGCTGTGAATCACAGAAGTGAAGTTCGTTCTGCACTTCTGTGACCTGTTTTCAGCTCATAGCGGCCTAAAGCCTATTGTCAGCTGATGTCACAGAACCATTCCAGGCTGCGGAAAGATCACAACCCTATGGCCAGGACCCACCCAGGAGCCTGGACTGGCACCTGGCTCAGTTTCTCAGTTGCACCACTGGGAGACTGAGCAAGTTGCTCCCTCCCCTCACTTGCCCAGCACTCGACTGATTGCTGGAGGGACAGAGCAGACAGCAGTGTTTGACAGTCACCTCTCTCTGTTAAGAGTGGCAGGGAAAACTGAGCAATTAGTGGTTTATGATCGCTCACTTCTCAGCCTTAGAGCCAGTGGGGAACAGATGCAGCATCAGATCGATGCTGCATCCACCTAGATATGTATGATTTAAAAAAAATCTTAGGATAATTTTACCCAGCTTCACAAAATGTCAACATGTTAGACTTTCTCTAGATAGGACTTGAGAAGGGACTGAACTGGAATATTCCATGTCACTGCTATATCTGCCTTAACTAACATTCAGAACCTGTCATTAGAGTTATGAATCCTATCTTCAGCACCCTGTCAGCTGGCTTAAGATTATGCTCTGTGGAACCTAACTATTAGGACTGCCTTCCTAGTTGCCATCACATCTGTCACATGGGTCTCTGAACTACACGCATTAGCAATATCCAGTTCTCATTGCCTGCTTTCTCTGAACAAAGTAGTTTTAAGAGAATTGCTACAAAATACATAATTTGCCAATGTTTTGCACCTGACTTCTGGTGCAAGTCGTTGGTCAATGATGATTTCTGTAAAGCATTATGGACGATTGCTGTGAAATGTCCCTAAGTTAAGGATTTAATCTGAACCAGCTAAGATTTTTGGCAGTCCGAACCCTGAGCTCATCCCAAAACACTAGTTAAATTATGCAAGGACAAACTTCAGTTTGTTCTTTCGTATGAAATGGTGTTTGGCTGTATCTGCTTCTGTGCTGTGATGTAGACCTTTTCCTACTGCTAGTTGAGGCTGTGCAATGGTTATAAAGTGAGGCCTATCTGATACAAAGCTTGCTATTGGGTAGCACTCTATATGGGCTGTATTTTGTTTTTTCCAAATCCAAGTATTATTCTTTTATTACAAGGTCAGAAGGACCTTTTAACTTTTTCTACTCATTTAGAACTACATAAGGAAAAAAATGTATGACCAGCTGTCTATTGGCATTTGCTCGATATATTAAAATGTAATATGGCCAAACACACGTTAAAAACCCCCCACAAAACTTCAACCAACCATAATTGGCTGACATTCTGTGTAAAGGTATACAGTAAATCAGATGATAAAGTGTCACTGAAGAAATTGCAATATCTAGGATATAGGAGAGCACACGATGTGTGCTCCAAAGCAGGTTTACAAGCAAACTAATACAGCAATTAGCAATGATTGGCTTGCTTAATTGGATTTTTGTGTGATTGTCAACATCTCTAACACGACCGTGACAGACATTTAGTTGTACAGAAGCATCCTGATCAAGCAGCAGATTGTTGTGGGAGACAGAAGGCAATGCTCCAAGCGCTCGCAGCACAGGATTAATTAGAAGGCAATATATGTCTATCTGCCAGTTTAAAACATCAGACAGGCCATGCTAAAGCAAATCACAGAATAAGTTAACTTTTAATTGAAATGTTAACTTTTTCATCTGACAAAGTGTCAGTGTTAAAATGAAAACGAATAACTTTCCAAGCAAAATATACTGAATATCACTCTACATTTTTAATAGGATTTCCATTTCAGACTAGTTGTTTTGGGTAGGTACAGGACATGCTGTTTACAAATTACATATTCTTACCGTTGCTATTTCTCTATTAAAATTCATTAATGGGAAGTTTTTCTGCAGAGCTTTTACCCTGACTGCCTATACTGCTTCTGCCTGTCTGAGCAGCTAAGCATCAACATCAGTGGGCTGGCAGGAAACAAGGACAGGCAGCCTATGGCAAATTTAACTGCCCACACCTATGGTTATAAAAAGTAGAAATGATATATGTGATGGTTCTAAAGCCAAAATGTTTTGTTTTTTTACTGTAATGTAATACCTTTATTAAGATAAATATTTTGGCCCAGTACAGACATCTATTTTGCCCAAAAATTAATTTGCTGTTATAGTTCCATGATCTGACTACCTGTTCATAATCCCCTGGACCAAAAACCACACTTTTCTGAAAGAAAATCAGTCAACACACCTTGCTGTTTTACACCCTGTTCCAAATTATTATGCCAATGATATTTTTCTCATTAACCTAAATAATTGATGTAAAACAACAGTCAGCATAATTCTCATGTTATCAACTATTAAGAGCCCGTTCACACTACCGTGACTTGGGGGGGGCGACTTGTCAGACTGCAAGTCGCCCCAAGTCACTTGACATCAGAAATTACATGCAAGTGAATGAGAGCCGTCTTAATGAACACTACTGAAGTCGCTCCGACTTCAGAAAAGGTTCCTGTACTACTTCAATCCGACTTCTAGGCGACTTGTACCCATTGATTTCAATGGAAGTTGCCTCCAAGTCGGATGCCCTGTCTTAACTGAAGCAACTTTCCAGGAAGTATAAATAGTTTTCTAGGCAAACCCCTCCCTCCCACAGAGCTGATTATTATGTGATTGGCCACTGCCAAAGTCGCCTGGCCTGGGGACGACTTGAAGTTGTGTTGTAAATAACTCAAAGTCACGTCCAAGTCATGTCCAAGTCACGTCCAAGTTGCTTCCAAGTTGCCTTGCTAAGTCGCACTGTAAGTCGTGTTGCCCCAGTGTGAACCAGCACTAAGAGTTCAATTCAAATTTTATTGAACAAACCTCCTAATGATAACAGTTTTTTTTTTCAAAATAAAAAACTTACAATGCACTTTTTCTAAATTATTACGCACAGTAGGTTTCAAAACACTTTATAGGTTGTAAAGAACTGAAAATTGTCATTTGTTGTGTTTCCAGCATATTTACTGAAATCAAAAGCTATTTCAATCAAACTTTGAACAACATTTTATCTTTTTAAACATTTTAACAGGTCACGTTACATTTTAACATAGGACCCCTATTTGATAGCACCTTCACAAGTCTTGCATCCATTGAACTTGTAAGTTTTTGGACAGTTTCTGCTTGAATTTGTTTGAAAGATGTCAGAATAGCCTCCCAGAGCTGCTGTTTGGATGTAAACTGCCTCCCACCCTCATAGATCTTTTGCTTGAGGATGCTCCAAAGTTTCTTAATAGGATTGAGGTCAGGGGAGGATGGAGGCCACACCATGACTTTCTCTCTTTTTATCCCTATAGCAGCCATTGATGCAGAGGTATTCTTTGCAGCATGAGATGGTGCATTGTCATGCATGAAGATGATTTTATTACGGAAAGCATAGTTCTTCCTCCTGTACCAAGGAAGGAAGTGGTCAGTCAGGAACTTCACATACTTTGCAGAGGTCATCTTTACACCTTAGGGGACCCTAAAGGGGCCGACCAGCTCTCTTCCCATGATTCCGGACCAAAACATGACTCCACCAACGCCTTGCTGATGTTGCAGCCTTGTTGGCACAGGGTGGCTGTCCACCAACCATCCACTACTCCATCCATCTGGACCATCCAGGGTTACATGGCACTCATCAGTGAACAGGACGGTTTGAAAATTAGTCTTCATGTATTTTTCTGCCCAATGCAGCCATTTCTGCTTGTGAGCATTGGTTAGTGGTGGCCGAATGGAAGGTTTATGCAAAGTTGCAAGACTCTGGAGGACTCTACACCTTGATCTCCGTGGGACTCCAGAGGCACCAGCAGCTTCAAATATCTGTTTGCTGCTATGTAATGGTGTTTTAGCAGCTGCTCTCTTGATCCGATGCATGGATCTGGCAGAAATCTTCCTCAATGTGCCTTTATCTGAACGAAACCCGTAAAAGTTATTTTTAAATGGTACTGCGCAATGAGGTTTTCTCTATTGTATCCATCTATATGAGGAACATTCATCATAGTTAACCAACGGTCCAGAGGATATCTACAGGGGTCGCCCCACACACGCATTTGACCTAACTACAAATAGTTGGTCCAATACTAAGGGTAAGTGCACATCTATAGGGGGGCACCCTATTTAACCACTTCAAATCCGGCCGTAGCCGAATGACGGCCACAGCGCGGATGTGAAATCCCGGGAGGCCGTCATATGACGGCCTCCCCTTTCCTCGTTCCCTGTGCGCGCTCACGAGCGCGCAGCAGGGAAATTCTGTGTTGGCCGTGTCCCTCGGACACGGCCAATCACAGATCGCTGTAAACGGCCAATCACAGCGGCCGTTTACAGCGCGATCGCCCTGGCCAATGAGAGATGATCTCATATGTAAACATATGAGATCATCTCTCAGCGCCGCTCCCCCTCCTCACACAGAGACAGCGTGTGAGGAGGGGGGAGATGAACGGCTGCAGCGCCGTAAGTTTTTTAAAAAATAAAATAAAAATGAAATGCCATCTGTGCCCACTGCCACCACTGCAATTGTCCCCAATGCCATCTGTGCCCAGTGACATCGCCATTGCCATCTGCCAGTGCCATCCCCAGTGCCATCCCCAGTGCCATCTGCCAGTGCCATCCCCAGTGCCATCTGCCAGTGCCATCTGTAGTCAGTGCCATCTGCCAGTGCCATCTGTAGTCAGTGCCATCTGCCAGTGCCATCTGTAGTCAGTGCCATCTGCCAGTGCCATCTGTAGTCAGTGCCATCTGTCATCAGTGCCACATATTAGTGCCATCTGTCATCACTGCCACCTGTCAGTGTCACGTGCCATCTGTTATCAGTGTCACCTGTCATCAATGCCACGTATCAGTGCCATCTGTCATCAGTGTCATCAGTGTCATGTGTCATCAGTGCCAAGTATTAGTGCCGTCTGTCATCAGTGCCACGTATTAGTGCCATCTCTCATCAGTGCCACATATTAGTGCCACGTGATATCAGTGCCATGTATGAGTGCCATCTCTCAGTCCTCTTTGTTGACTGTAAAGTTAATAATCAGTGTCACGTGTCATCAGTGCCCCGTATTAGTACCATCTGTCATCAGTGCCACGTCAGTGTCACGTGTCATCAGTGCCACGTCAGTGTCACGTGTCATCAGTTCCATGTCAGTGTCACGTGTCATCAGTGCCACGTCAGTGTCAAGTGTCATTGTCCTGTTGCTCCAGGGCCTATAAAAGTGTAATAGGTAGTCAACAATTTAGATGTGTAATTTATGCTCCTAGAACACGTGATGGCGCTCCCTGCATGTTGGGCCTCTCTAAGTGGCCAGGCTGTGTAAAAGTCCCACATATGTGGTATCGTAATACTCAGGAGGAGTAGCAGAATTTATTTTGGGGTGTCATTTGTGGTATACACATGCCATGTGAGAGAAATAACCTATTACAATGACAATTTTGTAGAAAAAAAATAAAAAATAAAAAAATAATTCATTTTGCAAAGAATTGTGGGAAAAAATGACAACATCAAAAAGCTCACCATGCCTCTTACTAAATACCTTGGAATGTCTACTTTCAAAAAAGGGGTCATTTGGGGGGTATTTGTACTTTCCTGACTTGTTCGGGTCGCAAGAAATGAGATTGGCCACCAGTACATCAGGTGTGATCAATTTTGTATAATTCGCACCACAGCTTGTAGAGTCTCTAACTTTCACAAAGACCAAATAATTTCCACTAATTTGGGTTATTTTTACCAAAGATATGTGGCAGTATAAATTGTGGCCAAAATTTATGAAGAAAAATTAATAATTTCCTAAATTGTATCACAGAAACAAAGAAAATGTGTTTTTTTTTCAAAATTTTCGGTCTTTTTTCAATGATAGCGCAAAAAATTAAAAACCCAGAGGTGATCAAATACCACCAAAAGAAAGCTCTATTTGTGGGAAAAAAAGGACAAAAAATGTATTTGGGTACAATGTTGCATGACTGAGTAATTTTCAGTCAAAGCGTGAGAGCACAGAAAGCTGAAAATTGGTCTGGATGGGAGGGGGGTTTAAGTGCCTGGTAGGCAAGTGGTTAAGCACATAAGGAGCATGGAACTACTTATCAAGTCACAGCACTGTATATGAGTTTTTCTGTATGTAGCAATATATTGCATATAGCATTTAGCGTAGCATATTTATTTTCTATCATCAATTATTTACACCAATTTCACCCTGCAGCTGCTCAAATCATGTGGTAATTTTTACTTTTATTTTTATCCATGATATTAATAAATACATGAGGCGATTTATATTGGTAGTAATCCTGGTCCATATTTTTGTTTTTTTCATGCGTTTGGTTTTGCCTACATAGAAGGCATCGCAGACTCCTGTAAGTAAATAGACTATACCCTTTGTCTCACAATTAACAAAATGTCTCGGCCGAATCATGATATGACCAATATTAAAAATAATATCTGTATACAAAAAAAAATTATATTACAAAATAAAAAAAATTTATAATCTTTTTCCCCAAAAATATGAATAAATTATAAAGATTCATTAAGAAGAAATTAGGGTATCTAAAAATGTTTATCTAAAAGGTAATACATTGTTATTGATATACCTTAAAATATATATAGGAGACCTAGCAATACACATAAGAGAACCTAAAACTAACTTGGCATATTTGTATAAAGCAGTGCTTATTTCAAGATCTTCATTTAGACCCTCAGGAATGAAGTATTGAGTTTACAGATCCAAAAGCTGTAGTGGATAGATTCTATAAAAACAATGTTGACTGGCAGGGCAAACTGTTGTCTAGCCTCCCACTTTGATTAGCCTTCTGTGCTCACTAAAATATTGTAAATGTTGTAAGATTGTATATATAATATATAAGAGGTCACATGGTCAGGTCAAACTATATATAACATATTCACTGGAGCAGTTTAAGTATTCCTCAATCTTGTATTGTTTCCCATTAGCATTTTAAAAATATTTTTGCTCATGTTTAATATTTGCATGTTAGGCACTTACACTTTTTACACTGAAAAATCCTTACCAATTTGATGAAGAAATAAGGTGTTTTGGTTTTAAGTTTCAGCTTTTATTTTACTAGGAAGTTTTATTTATTTTATAATTTATAGTGCTCAGGACTTTTCTGAATTCTTTTTAGCTTAGGTGGTAAAACTGGTTCTAATTTTGGATTCTGTAAAAGGTTGTCCCTATGTTTTTTTTTTGAAGTCCCTATGTTTTTTAAGGTTTTGGATGTAATGATATTTAGAGTTATATTGGGTAATGAATTGTATTTTATAGTTCTCATTACCAGTGATGTAAGTAACTCAGTTAAAATAAACAGAGTTACTTAACGCAGTTACTTTAGAGGGTAACGAGTAATCTAACTGATTACTCTTCCCCTCATGGTAATGCAGTTCCCATTACTTGGGCGGTGTTACCGCAATTACATCTACCGCCCGGGAGGCCCGCTGTGGCCGCACAGCCTGGCCATTCGTTCTGCCGCGGGGAGGGGTGCTTTTGCCCGCTGAGCTGAGAAGAGGCTGAGACTCAGAGAGACTGTCTGGACACTGAAAAATGAAGTCAGCTGACCAGCTGACACCAATCGAGTGAAGGGGAGGGTCTCTCTCTCTCTCCATGAGAAAAAGCATCCCTGGAGGCATTCAAGTAAGTGACTGTCTGACAATTCGAATTGCAGTGCAATCGATCCATCCACCACTTCTGCTTCTTACTGATCCCATCCCTACCCACCCACCATCACTTCTACAACAGAGGTGATGGGGGGATAGTGTAGGGATGAGATCAGTGGTGGTGGGGGATGGGATCAGTAAGAGGCAGAGGTGGTGGTGGAAGAGGATGGCACCACCACTGCTGCCACCCCGCCAAGTACCACCGCTGCCTGCTACCCCCCAAAGTACACCACCGCTGCCACCCCCAAGTACCACCACTGCCACCCCCCCAAGTACTGTACACCACCACCACTGCCACCCCTTAAGTACCACCGCTGCCACACCTTAAGTACCACCGCTGCCACCCCCTCAAGTACCAGTGCTGCCACCCCTGTCACAGTTACTTTGCTGAGTATCTAATTACTTTTCCAATGTAGTAACCGAGTTACTAACGCAATTACTTAATTACTTAATTTGTAACTTAACTAATTACTTTTTTAAAGTAAGATGACCAACACTGCTCATTACCTACTTTTCTGCTCTGGGGTATAGTTTCTAGGTATGTCTATTAAGCCTCATCATTGATATCAGAAGAGTTTTCTTTGACTGAGAATGTTTTCTTTGGGATCTTGCTTTGTGTAAATAGTCCTATTTACAGAAATAGTTCTTTCCTAATTGCAGATTCAACTCTTATGCCGTGTACACACGACCGGACTTTTCGACGGACTTGGTCCGGCGGACAATCCGACTGACTTTGCAGCTGAGGTCTGCCGGACTTTCAAACGAACGGACTTGGCGACACACGATCACTCCAAAATTCCACCGGATTCAAACGTGATGACGTAGAATAAGGAAGTTCATAGCCAATAGCTGCCCTAGCATCGGTTTTAGTCCGCCGGACTAGCATACAGACGAACAGATTGTCCGCTAGAAAGCCGAGTCCGGCGGACAAATTTGAAGCCAGGCTTATTCCTAGGTCCGCCGGACATTTTGGAAGAAAAAGACCGCTGGAGTCCACACACGATCGAATTGTCCAACGGACTCTGGTCCGCCGGACCAAGTCTGCCGGAAAGTCCGATCATTAGATATATTATTCTTTCTGTTGGGATGATGGCAGATTTTATAATGTAAGTATAAACTGCCTGTATGAACTGTAGGTTTTAAATACTTTCTTGGGATAGTGGTGTTGTTATGGTGGGAGAGTTGAATATCGATAAAAATAGGCATGTGGGAAGACTAACATGTGAAAATTTTACACCAAATGTGTTGTCATTATTGTACTGAACAAAGTGGATAATCGAATCTGTGGGACAATCCCATATAATTACAATATATAGCAGTCATAAAAGATTATTTTGAAAGCAAAGGAGTTGTTAGTCCAAATGTAAATATCATGTCCCATGTAAGGTTTGTGAAGTTTGGAAAAATATGTGCTCCCATAGCTGTCAAAAGTCATGTTCAAAAGAAAATGTTGTGCTATTATAAATTGTGCTTGTTAAACATTTCTGTCAGATAAATGAGTTAAGTGGTATGTTAAAGCAGACAGACCAATTTTATGAAGAACTGAAATGGGTGAAGTATTCAATTCCATTGAAAGCCATGAGTATGTAGGTTTCCAAGTGTTTTAAAATTTCAAGTCAGTGCATGGAGTCATGTATGTAAGGAAGTAGGGGTAAGAAATTAACAATAGGTTTTAAAAATGTATAAAGGGGCTACTGATGAGGCTATTCATGCTGGTATTAATGGGTCTCCCTGGTGGAATATCTGAGTTCTTTTTTTTTGGGTGTGTCGGTTGTGTTGTAATGGTCCAAAAAGAAGGCACATTCTTATTTGGTAATGATTTGGTCTGTTAGGGCTTGGGCAACTAATAATTTGAGATCTCTTTTTATATTCCGGCAGTGGATCTCTAGGGGTTTGTTTGTATGTCTGTCATTATACACTGCCACCTCTGCAATATCTCTCTCTCCCTTGGGCAACTGCAGAGCGAGTGGAGTGTTTGTGGAGAGAGAGGGACAGAACACTTTCCATTTTTAGTGCTGTGTGTAGCCCAAGGAAACCCAGCCCACTCCCCAGGGAACATAGAGGAAGGGGAATGTGAACAGCTGTGTATCCTATTAGTTGTAAGAGCCTACTGGGAGGAACTGGGACTGATGGGAGATTCAGTCTCCATACCATGACAGAGATCTGTGGAAAGGAGGAGCAGGGAAGGAGGGACTACAGTTTACAGGATGCTGAGGGGGATCAGGTAGAGGAAGAGAAGAAACTACATGTCTATATGAGGAGAAACACATGTGGGGAGACAGTAGCTGAAGACAAACTGCTGTGTGCTGCAGCTGAGAAATAGAGGATCCCAGTCCAGCTCCTGTAAGGGGGAGTGTTGTTGGTAGCCTATGGACTTGGCTCTGGACTTGACCTGGACTGTGCTGTCTAAAGGAAGATAGCTACCTGGAGATTGCTACCTGTGAGGACTGAGTTGCTGGGGCTGTGGTTATCACATCAGAAATCTGGTGAGAGAATGACAATGACCTGGTATGTGGACTCAGCTGCCAGTGCTGTGGTCATTGCTATAGATTCTGGTGACAGATTGTTCCCCTATGCATTCCTGTCTGTGTGTGATACTTGCTGAAGCTGCTGTAATATGGACTGTGCTGCTATGAGACTACAAAGCCCAGCCTGCCCACCTAAACTTGTACTGTGCAGACTGCGATTCCAGATCCATGGTTCCAGGCTTTCTGATCCCAAGGAGGAACTTCAGTTCACTGTGCTGCTGACAAGATCACCTGCGGGGTGCCTATGCATGACTACCTTGTGACACATGGACCTGCTGTACTGGCAAGAGTCCCCTTGTCATTTGTTGTTGTTGAATTAACTGACTTATGGGATTAAAAGCACCCTTACGTTACAGGAAGGGATGAACACTCAAGGCTTGAGCTCCAATGCTGGCCAGGGGTGTAGGGAGTGACATTACTCATGTCAGACTTTGGAGCACAATTCCCATTATTAAGGGCCCTTTTAGTCCAGAGACACCAGGGTCTGAGGCCTGCCCCTTAACTTAGGGCGTTGAGCACAACTGTTGCAATGTTTGCTAGTTTTACTTTACTGTTGCACAATGAATGTTGCTCATTGTTACTGCTGTTCATTCTTGCCTTGCCTGGGTTTCTTGCCCCAATAAACTATTCACTCTTCAGTCTGGGTGTGTTGGAGAGCATGGTGCTGTTTGCAGAGTTGTGGGCACTGGGAACAGAGGACCAGAGAAAACAGTGGCTCCTTGTAGAGTGAGTGTTACATAGCAGCAAAAAAGCTACACCAACATTTAAACAGCATGGTGGCCCTCTTTTTCAATGGGACAGACAGAGACCTTGCCTGATATCTTGAAAAAGAGGACCACTGTGCTCTTAAAATGTTGGTGTAACTTTTTTTTTTTCCATAAAAGATTTTATTGAAAGTTTCAAAACATACAAGTATGCAAAACATGTATATATCACATACAAGAAAGTGCAACCACGACTCTTTTATACAAAGGAAAAATGTAACTGAAACCATGCTGCATTGGCCGTGGTGGGTAGAACAGTGCTAAACAAATATAGTCATAACTTGTCAACTAACGTATAACCAATATAATGTTATATTAGAAGAGGGGCACTCAAATCAGGTCAGGTAGTGTTACATATGGGTGCCGGACCCGTGAGACCAATATTAACAGGTCTAACTTGGGCCGCGAAAGTGACTCTAGTCCTGACTTCAATGACAGTATGGAAATGTGAACGGATACGTTGGTGTGCCTCTAAAAGTTTATTGGTTGATTAAATAATCTAGGGGAGGATTCAATGTTATGTTTGATAGCTGGGATGGGGTACGGGAGTGAGGGGTGGGGGGGTGAGGATAGAGAAATTAGGAGTATAAGGGGGGAGAGAGAGAGAGAGGGAGAGAGAGAGAGAGAGAGAGAGAGAGGAGACGGGCGCCGTCCCCGGCGCCCCCCCTCCCCCCCGCCGACACCGCGCCTTCTGGTTTGTGGGTTATGTATCCCTAGTTAGGGAAGGAAAGAATGCCTTGTATTTGTCCGTGGTTTGGAAGTGTTTCCAGCAGGCCCAAGTGGTCGAAAATTTTTGTAGACGTTCTTGTGCGGTATAAATCAGCTCTTCCATCTCCTCTATCTTAGCAACTCTAATCAACCATTCCCGAATTGAGGGGACATCTGGTGATCGCCAATGTGTAGGAACACACAATCTGGCTGCATTGACCATATGCATGGCTAGTGATTTGTGATAGATCTGTTTAGGGAGAGTTGTATGATGGAGGAGATATTGTGCGGGGTTATAGTTTAGGGTGTAAGTGGTGACTTGCGAGATAATGGAGTGAACTTCCTGCCAGAAGGGTTGTATTAAGGGGCACTCCCACCAAATGTGGATCATGGAGCCTACCTCTGTCTTGCATCTCCAGCAGGTGTTGGGAATTGTGGGCGAGAAATTGTGTAGCCTAGCAGGAGTTCTGTACCATTTAGTTACGATTTTGTACCCATTTTCTTGGATTGCTACGTTCATCGAACCTTTATGTGCGTAAGTATATATGTCTTCCCACTGTTCTTTTGTAAGGTTGGTATGCAAGTCTTTTTCCCAAGAGCTATGTGTGGGTACAGTCCGAGTCTGTTCAGGTTCGTCTTGGAGTAATGCATATATGTACGATATTAAGTGCCTCAGGGATGTGTTACTTGTACATAGGACTTCAAATGGGGAAAGCTGTCTACACCACGTAGTGGATGGGTCTTCCACGGCGAGGAAATGTCTCAGTTGCCTATAAGTCCAAAATGGGAAGGTTTGGGTTGGGGAGAGTTTAACCGCTTCCCGACCGCCTCATGTAGATATACGTCAACAGAATGGCACGGGCAGGCAAAAGCACGTACCTGTACGTCCCCTTTAATTTGCCTGCCCGGGGGGCGCGCGCGCGACCCGGTCGGGAGCTCCGTGACCACGGCCGCGGGACCAGCGGACCCGATCGCCGCTGGTATCCCGCGATCGGGTTACGGAGCTGAAGAACGGGAAGAGGTCAATGTAAACAAACCTCTCCCCGCGCTTCCTACACTGACTGTCAGTGATCGGCGGTTCCCTGTCATCGGGAACGCCGATCAATGACGTCAGACGTACAGCCACGCCCCCCTACTGTAAAAAAAAACACAACACGTCACACTGACTCCTCCCCGCCCCCTAGTGGTTAACCCCCTAACTACAACTGTCATTTACATAGGAATCAGTGCTATTTAAATAGCAGTGATTGCTGTATAAATGACAAATGTCCCAAAAATGTGTCAAAAATGTCCGATGTGTCCGCCAAAATGTCGCAGTCACAATAAAAATCGCTGATCGCCGCCATTACTAATAAAAAAAAAAATATTAATAAAAATGCTATAAAACTATCCCCTATTTTGTAAACGCTATAACTTTTGCGCAAACTAATCAGTAATCGCTAATTGCGATTTTTTTTACCAAAAATATGTAGAAGAATACGTATCGGCCTAAACTGAGGAAAAAAAATGTTTTTTTATATATTTTTTGGGGATATTTATTATAGCAAAAAGTAAAAAATATTGCATTTTTTTCAAAATTGTCGCTCTATTTTTGTTTATAGCGCAAAAAATAAAAACCGCAGGGGCGATCAAATACCACCAAAAGAAAGCTCTATTTGTGGGAAAAAAAGGACGCCAATTTTGTTTTGGAGCCACGTCGCATGACCGCGCAATTGTTAGTTAAAGCGACGCAGTGCCGAATTGCAAAAAGGGGCCTGGTCCTTTGGCTGCCAATTGGTCCGGGGCTGAAGTGGTTAACTAGGTCTTCATATGAACGTGGTCGTCCCTTGTGGAAGAAGTGGTGAGCCAATACCTCCTCATGTGGCCATTCCCTTTTTAAGAATGAGGGGGATTCTCCTGGATGAAAGTCTGGGTTGTTGCGCAAGGGGGTCAGGGGACCTGGGCGAGAGGATACTTTGGAGAGGCGTATTGCTTGGTTAAAAGCCAATAGCGAGGGGAATATAAGGGGGTGTGTTTTAATGAGTTGGTTCCACTGGCTTGGAGTAAGCCAGGGAAGGGAGTGTAACAGACCGTTTGTGAAGTGGTTTGGTGTAACTTTTTAGTTAGCACAGCAGACACTTTTGACACATTTTTGGGACCATTGGCATTTATACAGCGATCAGTGCTATAAAAATGCACTGATTACTGTAAAAATGTCACTGACAGGGAAGGGGTTAACACTAGGGGCGATCAAGGGGTTAATTGTGTTTCTTCTCTGTGTTATACCTGAAGGGGGAGGGCAGGGCCGGTACTAGGGGTGGGCAGGACGGGCAGCTACCCTGGGCGGAGTGATTTCCTGTGGGAAAAGGGCGCAGTTTGCTGGGTACAACTGTTTCAGCATAGAACATGCTGCCGAATGTAACAGGCAGAGATCAGCTTTCTCCCTTCATGTAGGCTACATCGTAGCCTGCACAGTACACTGTGCTATGGTCTGAGTGGCAGGAGAATGGAGCAGGCGGGCACATTAGGTTGGGAAGGCATCAGTTGTCCATGCTTTCTTGATTAACTTTTCTGCTCCTCTCCTTGCCTGGACAGCAGCTTCTCTCCTCCCTCCCCAGTCATCTCTATCTCTCTCCTGCCTTATCTCTCACAGTGTCCCGATGTCTGTTCTTATCTCTCCCTGCTCCGGACATCTCAGACCCAGGGGCAGACTGACCATTTGGCCACTCGGGCACTGCCCGAGGGCCCCGGGCCACTAGGGGGCACCATTAGGGTTGCCAGCCTCAGTAAAACCAAGGACAATATGTAAAAATCTGTGTTTTTTTTACATCTGTTTCTGAAATGTCCCTTACCGACATCCTTTTGGTCTAAAAATCCAGAGATTATAGCTGCCCCACCTCTCCAGTACCTTCTCAGCCAATAGAAACATGTCTGTGTATACTGTGTGTACATGTATGTGTATACTGTGTGATTGTATACTGTGTGTGTGTATACTGTGTGGCCCCATAATCTATAATTGCCTGGGGGCCCAGTAATCTCCTATTGCCCGGGGGCCCCATGAGTTGTCAGTCCGCCCCTGCTCAAACCCCATTACCCCCCCCCCCCGTGTCCCCCCGTGTCCTCCCCCTCAGACCCCCCCCCCCCCTATTGCTGCACAGCCAAAACTGAGTGGTGTTCTCTCTTCTGTCACTCAGCTAACAGGTAACCTTTTCAGGCTTCATATCTCTGTTCATTGCTGTGAAGACAACTGTTCTTTCACATTCTATTGTTAGTACATGCACATTTACAAGGGGTGCAAACGATGCGTCTCCCATGCAGGGGCTGTATCCCCCATGCCAGCAACCCATTCATTTCTACTGGGACATGAGGCTGCATGGACATACAGATTTGGGTCCCAATAGAAGTAAATAGGAAGCTGGCACAGAAATGCACACACTGTACTGATAACAGAGAGCCCGACACAGGACACACATGTCTGCACTGCATGTGAATGGACCCTAAAGAACTCATGTACATGGATGCTTGGTGGGCTCCCTAGGCATAAGAAAACAACAGGGATTTTACACAGGAGCTAATAAAGCTGGCCATAGATGGATGGATGTCCTCAGTTTTTTTTATCGGACATGGACTGATAAATAAAAAATAAAAAACTGATCCATATACTATATAAGCTGATTGTACAATATCTTTTGGATCTACCACCAACTATGTAGTACAAAGGCCTGCCTGATTGGATACTACAATTAATTGTTTAGGTTTGTCCATATATTACAAAGTTTTGGTAAATCTAAAGGAGATTGTACAATCTCTGCACAATCAGATGTATAGTGTATGCTTACCCACAGCATAGTGTTCTTGTGCATGAGTACTAACAATGACAAATGTTTTCCCTGTTATCTTTATAACACCTATATATTGTTAACACCCTGACACATTGTATAAAGCTGGGTACACACTGGGGTTGCGCCAATACCTGTTTTCGAGGGAGGGCAATTGGTCATTAGTCACTAGATCCTGAAGAGGGCTTAGGTGTAGAGAGATCTTTTTTTACATGTGGTTTCAGGCACTACTCCTATGTGAACCCAGGCTAAGGTCACTATGACAAGCCTAGGCTCACACAGGAACTCTGTGGGAAACCACATGTGATTCGGACAGGAATCACACCGTATTGTATGCAATTCTTTACAGTGGGATTTGAACACATTCATTTTGTATGAGCTCAACCCACAATGCAAAATATTGGTTTTAGGTATCAGAGCATTTGAATGAGTACAAGTACTCGTGCAAATGCTTAGTATCAGCACTGCGCAGGGGGGGGGGGGGGGCATTTTGGCATCCTCGCCCTGGGCACTGAAATACCTTGTCCCACTACTGGGGGAGGGGACTGTCTTGGGGAGATGACAGATCGCTGTTCATACTTTGTATGAACAGACGATCAGTCTCTTCTCCCCTCAGAGAACCGTGATCTGTGTGTTCTCGGTGTGTCACCAGCGATCGCATCGGCTCCAGGGGCAAACAGCGGGCACACGCTCCTAGTGGCCATAGGGCAAAGCAACGTTACATAACGTCGTTTCGTTCAGTAAAACTGCGGCGGCTGGTTGGCAAGTGGTTAAAAAAAAGAAAGAAAAACATATTTAAATGGACTAATAGTTTTCTTGAAATTATGTCTATACCCAATTTGTAAGTTTGTAAAGAGACATTTTGAATAATTATCCAGAAAAATCTTTACAAGACCAAAATACTAGGCCTAATTGAATTGTGCTTCAGCATTTCTCGACTTGTGCTGGATCCCCCAGGCATATGAAAGCTGTTTAAAAACAGCTCATGAATCAAAGCCCAGGTGACATTGCAGGGCCAGAAAATCCACTTGCTAACAGCTGTTTCCACTTTAGGGCTTATTCAGCCTCCTCAAAGCAACTTTTAATGACACAAAACATTTCTAATGAGAAACAATGAAATATATCAAATTATTTTGCTACAAAAATAAGATTGCTTACATAAAGTGTATATTACAATTTGATTGTAATATAATGTTTTTCATTTTATTATATTGTGTGTGTATGTATGTGTATATATTATTATTATATAAGAGACCTTGTGCTCCTCCCCCTTTCCGTTTCAGGATGCCCCACAGATGCTCAATAGGGTTTAGGTCTGAAGAATATCACCTCACCTTGCCATGTCCTTTAGCAAGGCTAAAGGACATGGTTTCCAGTAGGGATGAGCCGAACACCCCCTGGTTCGGATCGCACCAGAACATACCGAACAGGCAAAAAATTTGGCAGAACACACGAACACTGTTAAGCCCCATACACACGGTCGGATTTTCCGATGGATTCTGTCCTATCGGACAATGTTGTCGGAAATTCCGACCGTGTGTAGGCACCATCGGACAGTTTCCATCGGATTGTCCGACGGACAAAGTTCTATCTCCTGCTGGATAGATTTTTCGACAACAAAGTCCGATCACACCAATTCCGATCGTGTGTAGCGAATTCCGACGGACAAAGTGCTACGCATGCTCAGATTACATTACAAGACCAAAGCTATTGGCTACTAGCCTCTACGTAGTCCCGTCGTAGGCAACAAACGTCACCACGTTCAGAATGATCGGATTTTCCGTCAACTTTGTCCGACCGTGTGTACGCAAAACCAACATCGGACAAAGTACGACGGACATGATCCGACGGACCTGGTCCTCGGATAATCCGAGCGTGTGTATGGGGCTTTAAAGTCTATGGGACACGAACATGAATAATCAAAAGTGCTAATTTTAAAGGCTTATATGCAAGGTATTGTCATAAAAAGTGTTTGGGGACCCGGGTTCTGCCCCAGGGGACACGTATCAATGCAAATTTTTTTTTTAAAAACAGACGTTTTTTTGGGAGCAGCGATTTTTTTAATGCTTAAAGTGAAACAATAAAAATGAAATATTCCTTTAAATATCGTGCCTGGGGGGGGGGGGGGGGGGGTGTCTATAGTATGCCTGCAATGTGGCATATTTTTCCTGTGTTTAGAACCGTACCACAGCAAAATGACATTTCTAAAGGAAAAATTGTAATTTAAAACTGATCGCAGTTGAAATGAATTGTCGGGTCTCGGGAATATAGATAAAACTCATTGAAAAAAAAGAGCATGGGATCCCCCCAGTCCATTACCAAGCCCTTTGGTCTGGTATGAATATTAAGGGGAACCCCAAACCAAAATAAAATAAATTGCGTAGGGCACCCCCAAAATCCATACCAGACCCTTATCCGAGCACACAACCTGGCAGGCTGCAGGAAAAGAGGGGGGACGAGAGAGCGCCCCCCTCCTGAACAGTACCAGGCCA
Source organism: Lithobates sylvaticus (assembly GCA_028564925.1). Lineage (NCBI taxonomy): Eukaryota > Metazoa > Chordata > Amphibia > Anura > Ranidae > Lithobates > Lithobates sylvaticus. The sequence continues at coordinate 481,021,008 of CM053026.1, forward strand.
CATGCCCTCAACAAGGGGAGGGTGCTTTGGGGTAGCCCCCCAAAGCACCTTGTCCCCATGTTGATGGGGACAAGGGCCTCATCCCCACAACCTTTGCCTGGTGGTTGTGGGGGTCTGCGGGCGGGGGGCTTATCGGAATCTGAAAGCCACCTTTAACAAGGGGACCCCCAGATCCTGGCCTCCCCCCTGTGTAAAATGGTAACAGGGTACAAATGTACCCCTACCATTTCACAAAAAAAGTGTCAAAATGTTACAAAAAAAGTCCTTTATTTAAAAAAAAAAATGGCCCACGATGTCCATTTATCTTCTTCTATCTCCCCGCGACGGACCGAAAAAAAAAAAAAAAGCAGAGACTGATCTGCCTCAATGGGAGGCTCCCATCGTGTGACGTTTCTGCACCTTTGACACTTCTTATATAACTGAGGACGGGGCCACCTTGTGACGTCCCTGGGTGACCCCGCCCCCTCTGATGCCACAGGGATTTTCCCATGGCTCTCTTACATCACAAAATCATTTCTTGTGATCAACTTCGTGCAAATGGTCAACCCAAACTCCACTACATCTTTGGAATGAGAAACTCCCAAAATGGCTGTACAGGCAGCTATACCTCACTAAGGATGGGCCCGGTGCTCGATGCGAACCCACGTTCGCATCGAGCACCGGGCGTTCGCTCGCTCGGCGAGCCCAGAACTATTTTGGCCGCTCGCATCACGTTCGTGTGATGCGAGCGGCCCCGCAATGCATTGCGGCCGGCGCGGCCGACGCAGTGCATTGCTGGCTGATGATTGGCCAAGCATGCACTGTGACCCCGCATGCTTGGCCAATCACAGCCCCGGAAACTCGAAGAGCCATAATTGGCTACAGGCAGGACGCCTGTAGCCAATTACAGCTCAGGGGCTGTAGTACACGCCCCCCCCTATAAAACGCCGCCACGCCGTCTGCGCCGGTCACATGCTGTTCCGGCGCAGATTGAGCAGGCTGTTTCTGTGACACTCTGCTCGATTTAGTTAGGTAGAGAGAGAGATTCACTTGCAGAGATTGAGTTAGATAGATTCAGTTACAAAGATTGATTGACAAAGAGGGGCTTGTAGTGTGCTCGTGGCAGGCAGGCAGAGCTCCTATATTTTGTTACCAGAAGCACCTATAGGACTTGTAGTGTGTTCGTGGCAGGCAGGCAGAGCTCCTATATTTTGTTACCAGAAGCACCTATAGGACTTGTAGTGTGTTAGTGACAGGCAGGCAGAGCTCCTATATTTTGTTACCAGAAGCACCTATAGGACTTGTAGTGTGTTAGTGACAGGCAGGCAGAGCTCCTATATTTTGTTACCAGAAGCACCTATAGGACTTGTAGTGTGTTAGTGGCAGGCAGGCAGAGCTCCTATATTTTGTTACCAGAAGCACCTATAGGACTTGTAGTGTGTTAGTGACAGGCAGGCAGAGCTCCTATATTTTGTTACCAGAAGCACCTATAGGACTTGTAGTGTGTTAGTGGCAGGCAGGCAGAGCTCCTATATTTTGTTACCAGAAGCACCTATAGGACTTGTAGTGTGTTAGTGACAGGCAGGCAGAGCTCCTATATTTTGTTACCAGAAGCACCTATAGGACTTGTAGTGTGTTAGTGGCAGGCAGGCAGAGCTCCTATATTTTGTTACCAGAAGCACCTATAGGACTTGTAGTGTGTTCGTGGCAGGCAGGCAGAGCTCCTATATTTTGTTCCCAGAGGCACCTATAGGACTTGAAGTGTGTTAGTCCCATTACACACACAGAGCTATATTTTGTTCCCAGAAGCACCTATAGGACTTGAAGTGTGTTAGTCCCATCACACACACAGAGCTATATTTTCTTCCCAGAAGCACCTATAGGACTTGAAGTGTGTTAGTCCCATTACACACACAGAGCTATATTTTCTTCCCAGAAGCACCTATAGGACTTGAAGTGTGTTAGTCCCATTACACACACAGAGCTATATTTTCTTCCCAGAAGCACCTATAGGACTTGAAGTGTGTTAGTCCCATTACACACACAGAGCTATATTTTCTTCCCAGAAGCACCTATAGGACTTGAAGTGTGTTAGTCCCATTACACACACAGAGCTATATTTTCTTCCCAGAAGCACCTATAGGACTTGAAGTGTGTTAGTCCCATCACACACACAGAGCAATATTTTCTTCCCAGAAGCACCTATAGGACTTGAAGTGTGTTAGTCCCATCACACACACAGAGCTATATTTTCTTCCCAGAAGCACCTATAGGACTTGAAGTGTGTTAGTCCCATCACACACACAGAGCTATATTTTCTTCCCAGAAGCACCTATAGGACTTGAAGTGTGTTAGTCCCATTACACACAAAGAGCTATACTTTGTTCCCAGAAGCACCTATAGGACTTGAAGTGTGTTAGTCCCATCACACACACAGAGCTATATTTTCTTCCCAGAAGCACCTATAGGACTTGAAGTGTGTTAGTCCCATCACACACACAGAGCTATATTTTCTTCCCAGAAGCACCTATAGGACTTGAAGTGTGTTAGTCCCATTACACACAAAGAGCTATACTTTGTTCCCAGAAGCACCTATAGGACTTGAAGTGTGTTAGTCCCATTACACACACAGAGCTATATTTTCTTCCCAGAAGCACCTATAGGACTTGTAGTGTGTTAGTGGCAGGCAGGCAGAGCTCCTATATTTTGTTACCAGAAGCACCTATAGGACTTGTAGTGTGTTCGTGGCAGGCAGGCAGAGCTCCTATATTTTGTTCCCAGAAGCACCTATAGGACTTGAAGTGTGTTAGTCCCATTACACACACAGAGCTATATTTTCTTCCCAGAAGCACCTATAGGACTTGTAGTGTGTTAGTGGCAGGCAGGCAGAGCTCCTATATTTTGTTACCAGAAGCACCTATAGGACTTGTAGTGTGTTCGTGGCAGGCAGGCAGAGCTCCTATATTTTGTTCCCAGAGGCACCTATAGGACTTGAAGTGTGTTAGTCCCATTACACACACAGAGCTATATTTTGTTCCCAGAAGCACCTATAGGACTTGAAGTGTGTTAGTCCCATTACACACACAGAGCTATATTTTCTTCCCAGAAGCACCTATAGGACTTGAAGTGTGTTAGTCCCATTACACACACAGAGCTATATTTTCTTCCCAGAAGCACCTATAGGACTTGAAGTGTGTTAGTCCCATTACACACACAGAGCTATATTTTCTTCCCAGAAGCACCTATAGGACTTGAAGTGTGTTAGTCCCATTACACACACAGAGCTATATTTTCTTCCCAGAAGCACCTATAGGACTTGAAGTGTGTTAGTCCCATTACACACACAGAGCTATATTTTCTTCCCAGAAGCACCTATAGGACTTGAAGTGTGTTAGTCCCATTACACACACAGAGCTATATTTTCTTCCCAGAAGCACCTATAGGACTTGAAGTGTGTTAGTCCCATCACACACACAGAGCTATATTTTCTTCCCAGAAGCACCTATAGGACTTGAAGTGTGTTAGTCCCATCACACACACAGAGCAATATTTTCTTCCCAGAAGCACCTATAGGACTTGAAGTGTGTTAGTCCCATCACACACACAGAGCTATATTTTCTTCCCAGAAGCACCTATAGGACTTGAAGTGTGTTAGTCCCATCACACAGAGCTCCTCTATTTTCTTTGCATAAGCACCCACAGGACTTCTAGTGTGTTAGTGGCATCACACAGAGCTCCTATATATTCTTCTCAGCAGCACCCACAGGACTTCTAGTGTGTTAGTGGCATCACACAGAGCTCCTCTATTTTCTTTGCAGAAGCACCCACAGGACTTCTAGTGTGTTAGTGGCATCACACAGAGCTCCTCTATTTTCTTTGCAGAAGCACCCACAGGACTTCTAGTGTGTTAGTGGCATCACACAGAGCTCCTCTATTTTCTTTGCAGAAGCACCCATAGGACTTCTAGTGTGTTAGTGGCATCACACAGAGCTCCTATATATTCTTCTCAGCAGCACCCACAGGACTTCTAGTGTGTTAGTGGCATCACACAGAGCTCCTCTATTTTCTTTGCAGAAGCACCCACAGGACTTCTAGTGTGTTAGTGGCATCACACAGAGCTCCTCTATTTTCTTTGCAGAAGCACCCATAGGACTTCAAGTGTGTTAGTGGCATCACACAGAGCTCCTATATTTTCTTCTCAGCAGCACCCACAGGACTTCTAGTGTGTTAGTGGCATCACACAGAGCTCCTATTTTTTCTTTGCAGAAGCACCCATAGGACTTCTAGTGTGTTAGTGGCATCACACAGAGCTCCTATATTTTCTTCTCAGCAGCACCCACAGGACTTCTAGTGTGTTAGTGGCATCACACAGAGCTCCTATTTTTTCTTTGCAGAAGCACCCATAGGACTTCTAGTGTGTTAGTGGCATCACACAGAGCTCCTATATTTTCTTCTCAGCAGCACCCACAGGACTTCTAGTGTGTTAGTGGCATCACACAGAGCTCCTATTTTTTCTTTGCAGAAGCACCCATAGGACTTCTAGTGTGTTAGTGGCATCACACAGAGCTCCTATATTTTCTTCTCAGCAGCACCCACAGGACTTCTAGTGTGTTAGTGGCATCACACAGAGCTCCTATTTTTTCTTTGCAGAAGCACCCATAGGACTTCTAGTGTGTTAGTGGCATCACACAGAGCTCCTATATTTTCTTCTCAGCAGCACCCACAGGACTTCTAGTGTGTTAGTGGCATCACACAGAGCTCCTATTTTTTCTTTGCAGAAGCACCCATAGGACTTCTAGTGTGTTAGTGGCATCACACAGAGCTCCTATATTTTCTTCTCAGCAGCACCCACAGGACTTCTAGTGTGTTAGTGGCATCACACAGAGCTCCTATTTTTTCTTTGCAGAAGCACCCATAGGACTTCTAGTGTGTTAGTGGCATCACACAGAGCTCCTATATTTTCTTCTCAGCAGCACCCACAGGACTTCTAGTGTGTTAGTGGCATCACACAGAGCTCCTCTATTTTCTTTGCAGAAGCACCCACAGGACTTCTAGTGTGTTAGTGGCATCACACAGAGCTCCTCTATTTTCTTTGCAGAAGCACCCATAGGACTTCTAGTGTGTTAGTGGCATCACACAGAGCTCCTATTTTTTCTTTGCAGAAGCACCCATAGGACTTCTAGTGTGTTAGTGGCATCACACAGAGCTCCTATATTTTCTTCTCAGCAGCACCCACAGGACTTCTAGTGTGTTAGTGGCATCACACAGAGCTCCTATATTTTCTTTGCAGAAGCACCTATAGGACTTCTAGTGTGTTAGTGGCATCACACAGAGCTCCTATATTTTCTTCTCAGCAGCACCCACAGGACTACCGACTACAATGGCTGGAAGACCGCCAAGGGGAGGCAGAGCGTGCAGAGCCAAGAACACAGGGCAGGCAGGCTCTGTTTCTAGTGGACGTGGCCGTGGACGTGGACGTGGTCGTGCATCGTCATCAGCACGTGGCCATGGGACACGCGCGTCTTTGTTTTCGGCAGCTGGACATGTGGAGCCGCATCATGCTGAAGGCTTGGTAGAATGGATGACCAAGCCCTCCTCATCCTCCTCATCCTCTCTCACCCAGGCTCAGGGTACTGACAGAGCATCATCAGCCACCCCTTCCCTAGACCCACCATGTCCTCCTGAGGAGTCCCCCGAACTCTTTGAGCACAGTGTTGGGTACATGCTCCAGGAGGATGCCCAACGATTCGAAGGCTCGGATGACGATACCCAGCTTGAGGAATCTGGCAGTACAGTTCCACCAGCTGCAGCTTACTGCCAGGTTTGCTCTAGTGGTGAAGAGGGAGGGGATGATGAGGTCACTGACTCCACGTGGGTGCCTCAAGGGAGAGAGGATGAGGAGGAGGACGAGGAGGAGGAGGATGCGGCGTCACATGTCCAACGAGGCAGGATGCCCCCTGGAGGCCAGGTAGAGGCCAGCACAGCAACTGTACAACACCGCAGAGCTCCGCCTGTGCAGGGCGCTGCCTCTGCACGTTATCAGAAAAGTTCTTTGGTGTGGGCCTTTTTTGAGACGAGTGCAGCAGATCGCACCACTGCTATTTGCAATATTTGTCTCAAGCGTATCTCGCGTGGCCAAAACATCAGCCGCTTGGGCACGACAAGCATGACCAGACATATGGCGACCTGCCATGCAGCTCGTTGGCAGGCACACATAAAAGACCCACACCAAAGAACTAAGCGGACCTCTACTTGCTCCTCCTCAGCTGGGATCTCCATCCCCACTACACCTTCAGTCCTCTCTGAAAGCTGCTCTGAGAGGACTGAAGGTGTAGAATTCGGTGTGTCACAACCAAGTACTTGCAGTACACCGACGTCCGAATGCAGCAGGCAAATTTCCCTGCCCCAGCTGCTGGACCGTAGAAAGAAGTACACTCCCAGCCATCCACATGCCCAGCGGTTGAATGCTAGCCTTGCTAAATTGCTAGCACTTCAACTGCTGCCTTTTCAGTTGGTAGACTCGGCCCCCTTCCGTGAGTTTGTTCAATGTGCGGTTCCTCAGTGGCAGGTTCCCAAACGCCACTTTTTCTCGCGGAAGGCGATTCCGTCTCTCTACCGGCATGTGGAGGGCAATGTCCATGCCTCGCTGGACAGGGCGGTCAGCGGTAAGGTGCATATTACCGCTGACTCATGGTCCAGCAGGCATGGACAGGGACGGTACCTTTCTTTCACGGCCCATTGGGTCACTCTATTGGCAGCTGGGAGGGATGCAGGACAAGGTGCAGTAGTGTTGGAGGTTGTTCCGCCACCACGCCTCCAAAACGCGACTACTGCTACTGGTTGTGACACACCTCTCTCCTCCACCCCCTCCTCTTCTTCTTCCTCCAGTGCTCTGTCCTTGGAACCAGCGGTGCTCCGTAGGCGTACAAGGGGCTACGCAAGTACGCAGGCAAAAAGATGCCATGCCGTGCTTGCGCTGGTGTGTTTGGGGGACAGGAGCCACACTGGGCCAGAGGTTCTGGCAGCTCTGCAGGGGCAGGCCGAGAGGTGGTTGACGCCACGTCAGCTTAAGCCAGGAATGGTCGTTTCTGACAATGGCACCAACCTCCTCTCCGCCCTGCGACAGGGGCAGCTCACCCATGTGCCCTGCATGGCTCACGTCCTCAACCTGGTGGTGCAGCGGTTCTTGGGCAGGTTCCCAGGCTTACAGGATGTCCTGAGGCAGGCCAGGAAAGTCTGTGTGCATTTCCGCCGATCTTATAATGCCAGTGCTCGGCTGACTGAGCTGCAAAAGGAGCTGAACCTGCCCAAGAACCGCCTAATATCTGACATGCCCACCAGGTGGAACTCAACGTTGGCCATGCTGCAGCGACTGCACACGCAGCAGAGGGCCATCAATGAGTACCTTTGCGACTACGGCACCAGGACAGGGTCAGGGGAGCTTGGTTTTTTTTCCCCACGTCAGTGGAGCATGATCAGGGATGCATGCACTGTCCTCTCACCATTTGAGGAGGCCACGAGGATGGTGAGCAGTGACAGTGCATGCATCAGTGACACTGTCCCTCTTGTCCACCTGTTGGAGCATACGCTGCGTGGGATAATGGACAGGGCACTTGAGGCAGAACAGAGGCAGGAAGAGGAGGACTTCCTTGCCTCTCAAGGCCCCCTTTATCCGGACAGTGTTCCTTCTGTCCCACCCATCACACAGGAAGAGGATGAGGAGGAGGAGGAGGAGGAGGAGGAGGAGGAGGATTGTGTGAGCATGGAGGTGGAGCCTGGCACTCAGCATCAGCAGCAGCAGTCTTTTAGGGATGATGTACAGTCCCAACAAGCCAGTGGACTTGTACGTGGCTGGGAGGAGGTGGCTGGCGATCATGTCATCCTCAGTGACCCAGAAGACTCCGGACCGAATGCCTCAGCTAACCTACGCTGCATGGCCTCCCTGATCCTGCAAAGCCTGCGGAAGGATCCTCGTGTTCTTCGGATCAAGGAGAGGGACCATTACTGGCTGGCCACTCTCCTTGATCCGCGGTACAAGGGTAAGGTTGCGGACCTTATCTTGCCGTCGCAGAGGGAGCAGAGGATGAGACATCTCAGGGAGGCCTTGCAGAAAGGTCTGTGCAACGCGTTCCCAGAAACTGGGAGGCTACAAACTCCTGGTCCTGGGCGACGAGTTGCTGAGGCTTCGGTCAGTGGCAGAAGGAGCGGTGGGGAAGGTGGACGTCTGACCGATGCGTTCAGACAATTTTTTAGTCCGCAGCCCCAAGGTATGATCGGTTCCAGCAACCATCGCCAGCGTCTGATATACATGGTGCAGGAATACCTTGGGGCAAGGTCAGACTTGGACACCTTTCCCACCGAAAATCCTCTGGCTTACTGGGTCCTGAGGATGGATCACTGGCCAGAGCTTGCACAGTATGCAATTGAGCTACTGGCCTGTCCTGCCTCCAGCGTTCTTTCCGAACGCACATTCAGTGCTGCTGGAGGATTTGTGACTGATCATAGGGTGCGCCTGTCCACCGCCTCGGTTGATCGACTGACATTCATCAAAATGAATCAGTCTTGGATCACCACCAGCTACCAGGCACCTGAGGCGGATATAACCGAATAATTTTTAATGTCACATCCCTTCAAGACTGCCTATGCTGATGCTGAGTGACTGTCCTCTTATGTTCACTGACTATCCTCTTCCTCCTCCTCAATGATCCATGCCACAGCACCAGTGCCTAAGGCACAATTTTTCAGCCCCTGTTTAACAGGGGCGTGTACTTACAATTTTTTAAAAAAAATTGCTTCGCAACACGTGTGACTGCTGTGCTCCAAGTACAGTCTCTGTGAGGGCCGTGTTGCAGTGTTGTGGCACCAGCACCAGTGCCTAAGGCACAATTTTTCAGCCCCTGTTTAACAGGGGCGTGTACTTACAATTTTTTAAAAAAAATGCTTCGCAACACGTGTGACTGCTGTGCTCCAAGTACAGTCTCTGTGAGGGCCGTGTTGCAGTGTTGTGGCACCAGCACCAGTGCCTAAGGCACAATTTTTCAGCCCCTGTTTAACAGGGGCGTGTACTTACAATTTTTAAAAAAAATGCTTCGCAACACGTGTGACTGCTGTGCTCCAAGTACAGTCTCTGTGAGGGCCGTGTTGCAGTGTTGTGGCACCAGCACCAGTGCCTAAGGCACAATTTTTCAGCCCCTGTTTAACAGGGGCGTGTACTTACAATTTTTAAAAAAAAATGCTTCGCAACACGTGTGACTGCTGTGCTCCAAGTACAGTATCTGTGAGGGCCGGGTTGCAGTGTTGTGGCACCAGCACCAGTGCCTAAGGCACAATTTTTCAGCCCCTGTTTAACAGGGGCGTGTACTTACAATTTTTTAAAAAAATGCTTCGCAACACGTGTGACTGCTGTGCTCCAAGTACAGTCTCTGTGAGGGGTTGCAGTGTTGTGGCACCAGCACCAGTGCCTAAGGCACAATTTTTCAGCCCCTGTTTAACAGGGGCGGGTAATTACAAATCTTGATCTAATAGTTCACAGCAGGGCCCATTCCTGCGCCCACCAAGAGTAACTATGAGGGCCTGCAGTCTTGTGGCAACACCGTCCACCACCACCGCCAAAGGCCCAATTTTTCTGCCCTGTTCATCAGGTGCTTGCAATTACAAATCTTGATCTAATAACTCACAGCAGGGCCCATTCCTGCGCCCACCAAGAGTAACTATGAGGGCCTACAGTCTTGTGGCAACACCGTCCACCACCACCGCCAAAGGCCCAATTTTTCTGCCCTGTTCATCAGGTGCTTGCAATTACAAATCTTGATCTAATAACTCACAGCAGGGCCCATTCCTGCGCCCACCAAGAGTAACTGTGAGAGCTTACAGTCTTGTGGCAAAACCGTCCACCACCACCACCACCACCACCCCCAATTTTTCTGCCCTGTTCAACAGGTGCATGCAATTACAAATCTTGATCTATTAACTCACAGCAGGGCCCATTCCTGTGCCCACCAGTCTTGTGGCTACACCAACATCTAATAGGGCAAATTTCTGCAGAGTATATACGCCAGGCCCCTACTTTCAAACATCCAACTTACAAACGACTCCTACTTGCAAATGGAAAGAGAAAACAGGAAGTGAGAGGAAATCTACCCCTAGGAAGGGAAATTCTATCCTGTTAGATTTAATTTGGGAAAAAGGTATCTCCTCTCTACTGATACTTTATCACCAATCCTTGTTTCAATTAAAACCCCACTTTTCCAAAAACATTTGTCATTGGGACGGAAAGTGAGGTGACATGTTCTGAACAGATGTGCAAAGACAGCAAATGTTACAGGGGTGATAACCCCTCCCTATGTTCTCCAAAAAGCTTAAAAATAGATTTTTTTGGGATGGAGCTACACTTCATAATGTACCTGTTCAGATTCTACTTAAGATCAAACCTAAAGCCGCAAGTGGTTTTAAATGGCTTCTTTTTTTCCTTTACAAATGTCATTTTGTGCAAGGACAGTTCTAAACACGGGAAACACATGCCACTTCACAGGCATACTTTGGACACCCCCCAGGTACCATATTTAAAGGAAAATGTCACTTTTTTTTTTTCACTTTATGCATCATTAAAATGACTGCTCCCGAAAAAACGTTAGTTTTTAAAAGTTCTTTTTGCATTGATATATGTCCCCTGGGGCAGGACCCGGGTCCCCAAACCTGTTTTATGACATTAACATGCATATTGGCCGTTGTAATTAGCACTTTTGATTTCGAACGTTCGCGTCCATTATAACGTATAGGGTTCGAAAATTCGCGCGAACTTTCGGTCCGTTCGAAGGTTCTGGTTCGAACCGAACCCGGGGGTGTTCGGCTCATCCCTATACCTCACCCCCAAAACTGGTATCATACAACAGACCCACTGCAAACCATAGAGGAGACCATGGTTCCTCTGGATACAAACCTATAGTCCACTTTCATCTATGAGAACATTCTGGCTTTCCCAAGACATACAGTGCTTTGAAAAAAGTACTTGAAATTGAATGTGAAGCCCTCAGAGGTTTGTTAGAGAACCTTAGCGAACAAACAGCATCATGAAGGCCAAGGAACACACCCGACAGGTCAGTGATAAAGTTGTGGAGAAGTTTAACCACTTCAGCCCCGGACCAATTGGCAGCCAAAGGACCAGAGCCCCTTTTTGCGATTCAGCACTGCGTCGCTTTAACTGACAATTGCGCGGTCGTGCGACGTGGCTCCCAAACAAAATTGGCGTCCTTTTTTTCCCACAAATAGAGCTTTCTTTTGGTGGTATTTGATCGCCCCTGTGGTTTTTATTTTTTGCGCTATAAACAAAAATAGAGCGACAATTTTGAAAACAATGCAATATTTTTTGCTTTTTGCTATAATAAATATCCCCAAAAAATATATAAAAAAACATTTTTTTTTTCCTCAGTTTAGGCCGATACGTATTCTTCTACATATTTTTGGTAAAAAAAATCGCAATTAGCGATTATTGATTGGTTTGCGCAAAAGTTATAGCGTTTACAAAATAGGGGATAGTTTTATAGCATTTTTATTAATATTTTTTTTTTACTAGTAATGGCGGCGATCAGCGATTTTTACTGTGACTGCGACATTATGGCGGACACATCGGACATTTTTGACATATTTTTGGGACCATTGTCATTTATACAGCAATCAATGCTATTTAAATGCATTGATTCCTGTATAAATGACAGTTGTAGTGAAACAGTTAACCACTAGGGGGAGGGGAGGGGTTATGGGCTGTGACGTGTGTGTGTTTTTTACACATTAGGGGGCGGGGCTGACGTCTGACGTCATTGATCGGCTTTCCCGATGACCGGGAACAGCCGATCAATGACAGGCAGAGTAGGAAGCGCGGGGAGAGGTTTGTTTACACAAAGCTCTCCCCGTTCTTCAGCTCTGTGACCCGATCGCGGGACACCAGCGGCGATCGGGTCCGCTGGTCCCGCGGCCGGGGTCCCGGAGCTCCCGACCGCACCGCTGGCGGCACGCACGCGACCCACGGGCAGGCATTTAAAGGGCCACGTACAGGTACGTGATTTTGCCTGCCCGTGCCATTCTGCCGCACTATATCTGCGTGAGGCGGTCGGGAAGCGGTTAAAGCAGTTAAGTTAAGTTCTTAAAAAAATCCCAAGCTTTGAACATCTCACAGAGCACTGTTCAATCCATCATCCAAAAATGGAAAGAGTATGGCACAACTGCAAACCTACTAAGAAATGGCCGTCCACCTAAACTGACAGGCCGGGCAAGGAGAGCATTAATCAGAGAAGCAGCCAAGAGCTTCAGAAATCCACAGCTCAGGTGGAAGAATCTGTCCACAGGACAACTATTAAGCCCCATACACACGGTCAGACTTTTTCATGGATTCTGTCCGATCGGACAATGTTGTTGAAAAATCAGACCGTGTGTATGCACCATCGGACAGTGTACGTCGGATTGTCCGACGGACAAAGTCTTATCTCCTGCTGGAAAGATTTGCCGACAACACGGTCCGATCACACCAAATCCGATCGTGTGTACGGTTGTCCGACCGGACAAAGTGCTACGCATACTCAGATCACATTACAAGACCAAAGCTATTGGCTACTAGCCTCTACGTAGTCCCGTCGTAGGCAACAATCGTCACCGCGTTCAGAATGATCGGATTTTCCGACAACTTTGTCTGACCGTGTGTACGCAAAACCAACATCAGACAAAGTATGACGGACATGGTCCGACGGACCTGGTCCGCGGATTGTCCGACCGTGTGTATGGGGCTTTAGTTGTGCACTTCACAAATATGGCTTTTATGGAAGAGTGGCAAGAAGAAAGCCATTGTTGAAAGAAAGCCATAGGAAGTCTCATTTGCAGTTTGCGAGAAGCCATGTGATGAGACCAAAATTTAACTTTTTGGCCTAAAAGCAAAACACTATGTGTGGCAGAAAACGAATGCCCCATACACACGATCGGATTTTCCGACAACAAATGTTGGATGTGAGCTTGTTGGCTGAAAGTCTGACTGTGTGTATGCGAACATTTGTTGTCAGACTTTCCGCTAACAAATGTTGGCTAGCAGGTTCTCAAATTTTCCGCCAACAAAACTTTTGTTGTCAGAATTTCCGATCATGTGTACACAAGTCCGACGCACAATAGTTCACGCATGCTCAAAATCAAGCAGAAGGAGCCGCACTGGATATTGAACTTCCTTTTTCTCGGCTCGTCCTACGTCTTGTACGTCACCACGTTTCCAGGTTCGTAATTTTTGGCCAACATTTGTGTGACCATGTGTATGCAAGACAAGTTGGATCCAACAACCTTCGAACAAAAATCCACGGTTTTGTTGTCGGAAAGTCCGATTGTGTGTACGGGGCATAAGACTGCACTTCACTTCTGCCCTAAACACACCACCCCCACTGTGAAACACAATGATGGCAGCATCATGTTGTGGGGATACTTTTCTTCAGCAGGAACAAGGAAGCTGGTCAGAGTTGATGGGAGGCTGGATGGAGCCAAATACAGGGCAATCTTAGAAGAAAACATGTTATGCCATATACACACAAGCGTTTTTTCCATTGCAATATAAGCGTTTTTTCCGTTGCAATATACTCTGAAGGTTTCTCCGACGGAATTCTGAAGGAATTCCGCTCAAGCTGTCTTGCATACACATGGTCACACCAAAGTCCGACCGTCATGAACACGGTGATGTACAACACGTACGACGGGACTAGAAAATAGCCTAGTTCAATAGCCTGTAGTCAATAGCTTCCGTCTCGTACTTTCTTCAGAGCATGCACAGTTTTAGGTACGTCGGAACAGCATACAGACGAGCGTTTTTCCGATAGGAATTGGTTCCGTCTGAAAAATTTAGAACATGTTCTCTTTCTAGGTCTGTCAGAATTTTCAACGTAAAAAGTTGGGGCATACACACGATCGGAATATACGATGAAAAGCTCCCGTCTGACTTTTTCTGTTGGAAATTCCGCACGTGTGTACACGGCATTAGAGTCTGCAAGAGACTTGAAACAGGGGCAGAGGTTCACCTTTCAGCAGGACAACGACCCTAAACATACAGCAAGAGCTACAATGGAATGGTTTAGATCAAAGCATGTTCATGTGTTATGCCCCATACACACGGACGGATATTCCGATGGAAAAAGTCTGATCGGATTATGTTGTCGCAAAATCCGATTGTGTGTGGGCTCTAGCAGGCTTTTTCCGTCGGAATCCGATTGGACTTTTTCCGATCGCGTGTAGGGAATTCAGATGGAAAAAGTGCCACGCATGCTCAGATCCAATTACGAGAACAAAGCTATTGGCTATTAGCTTCTTCGTAGTTCCTTCAAATGCAACGAACGTCACCACGTTCGGAACGATTGGATTTTCCGACAACTTTGTCCGACTGTGTGTATGCAACACCAGTTTCGGACAAAATCCGTTGGAAAAAAACGGACGGATTTTGTGGTCGGAATTCCCCATGATGTCCCCGTGCGTTAGAGGGGGGCGGGGTTACCAGGTGGCCCTGCCCTCTGTTATAAAAGACCTGTCAGACGCAGCGAAGCCTCACACAGCGGGAGCCTCCCATTGCGTGGAGCGGCCCAGAAGAGACGCCGACGCCATGGAAGAAGATGCCGGACGAGAAGACCAGAGCAAGAAGAAGCCGATCGGAGGAAGAAGATGATGGAAGAAGAAGATGGAAGAAGATGCCGAAAGGAGAAGATGAAGAAACCGAAATATGAAGAAAGGAAGAAGGAAGACCAGAAGAAAAAAGATTTTAATAAAGGAATTGTCAAAGACCGTCTCCTGTAATTTTTACAATTTTTGACACTTTTTTGGTGAAATGGTAGGGGTACTTTTGTACCCCCTTACCATTTCACACAGGGTGGGCCGGGATCTGGGGGTCCCCTTGTTAAAGAGGGGTTCCAGATTCCGATAAGCCCCCCACCTGCAGACCCCCACAACCAATGGCCAGGGTTGTGGGGAAGAGGCCCTTGTCCTGATCAACATGGGGACAAGGTGCTTTGGGGGGGACCCCAAAGCACCCTCCCAATGTTGAGGGCATGTGGCCTGGTACGGTTCAGGAGGGAGGGGGGCCGTTCTCGTCCCCCCTCTTTTCCTGCAGCCAGCCAGGTTGCGTGCTCGGATAAGGGTCTGGTATGGATTTTGAGGGGGACCCCACGCCATTTTTTTTTTTTTTGGCCAGGGTTCCCCTTAAAATCCATCCCAGACCTCAAGGGTCTGATATGGATTTTGAGGGGGATCCCACGCCATTTTTTCTTTTTTTTTGGCTGGGGTTCCCCTTAAAATCCATAGCATACCTGAAGGGCCTGGTTATTGAATTTGGGGGTGAGCGGCCCAAATAGTTCTGTGCTCGCCGAGCGGGCGAATGCCCGATGTTCGATTCGAACATGGGTTCGAATCGAACACCGGGCCCATCCCTACTCTTCACAATTATGTGCCACTTTGTGTTGGTCTATTACATAAAATCCCAATAAAATACATTTACGTTTTTGTGACAGACCTAGCCGGGACACAGGCTTTTTGAGAGGACTAAATGCGAGCCTCCTGCCAACAGATTATGGGCCCTGGGTTTTAAGGGGCACAGGGTGAAGGAGAACCCCAACCCCCAGTCAGATTCCATGCTGTATATATGTGTATATATAATGTGTGTGTCTCATGCTGTTGGGACACACACCATCAGATGCTAATGTCATGAACTCAATATGTTAATTGAGATGGCTGATCACATTGTCCTCTGTACAATGTGGTAAACGCTACGTCTGTTACTGGTGGTCTCCTGCTATTGTGATGAAATGTTGTGTGGTTGTAAATATGATAATTTATAATCAACTGTGTTTATCTCGGTGACAAGAAGTCTGACTTGTAGTGAAATCCTGATGAGTCACATCGGCTGCTTAAAGTGATTAGTTAATTAGTTTATGTTAAGTTGTTACAGGTGTATTGTTAGAGTAACATGAACAGGAGGGGGGATCTCCTCTTCTCCTGCTATATAAATGTCAGTTTGGTTTGGTAATAAATCGTCAGTCCGTGTTGCGCAACTAAAGCAAGTGTCGTCTCGTTTAGTGCTTGGGAGCGGTTGGAATATCTGATATCTATATCCAGACTTGAAGGAAGTTATATATGACAAACGCACTCAAGAGGAGTGTAGGGACGTTCCGTCACATTGTTGGCAAGCAGTGGGATGCTTCCTGCAGTCTGGGACATCCAAACCTCCACCTGGATCCAAGGTCCGGATAGCAGGAGAGGAGGAGAGGTACAGATACCAGCCGCCATGGAAGAGGAATTCAGGAGGAGGTTGCGAGAGATGCAGCTACAGCACAGAGGACCAGTATCAGAGCAGGTCCTGCTGGGATGGTTTGATTCTATTCGCTGCAAACTCTGGAAGGAAGCGCTAGCCCGTGAGCGGCGTCACCAGGGAAAAGTTCTCCCCTCCAACCAGGAAAGGTACTGGTCGCAGTATGGATTGCGGGTGCTGTTTTTGGGAGAGAAACCGCACAAGGAGCAGACAGCTGAATTAAGCAGGCTGATCTGGGCAGAGATGAAGCTGGATGAGAGTTACAGAGCCCTCCGGTGGCATGTATCCCAAGCATGCCCTTGGATAGCAGATGACAGCCCAACGGAAGGCTTAAGCTACGGCGGCCTGGGACTGTTGTATGTGAAGCTGACAGGAGACTCTAACTTTGGGAGTGATTTGGAGTGGCGGTTGGATGAAATCATGGATTTCAGAAAAGGGCTACTGAACATCTCGGAAGTGCACTGGGCACTTGAAGATTTGGAGTTTCTGGCCGATCAGGAATGGGAGCTGGAGATCGCCTACAGACGGCTGCTAGACTCTGCTCAGTGCCAGGGCTGGGCTCCCTTTGCCTGGGACTATAAGGAAATGCCAATGGACAACTCGGAAATCCTGGCTGAAGAGTCAGCAATGTGGCAGAGTAACAGTGTGCTTTGCCAACCTGCCCCTACAGCTATGGATGCGGAGGTCTTATGGCGGATGCAGCAAGTGCTGACTGACCTTGATGATCCTGTTTCTGCATGGGATGATCTTGGATGGAGGAATGTGCCTGTCAAGCAGCATGCCAGAGAAACGGCAGTGGAAAATCTGGAGATTTCCATCCCCAAAGCTGAAGTGCTGACAACAGGGCAGAGCTCTGCTAACCTCTGCCCAGCACTAATGGCATCTTCTAGGTCCCACGGACAGATGATGAACCTCTATCCCCAGACATCAGTTGTAGAGACAGGGGATTTAATAGACTTTTCTGCTGAGGAAAAACAGCCTGATGAGCCTCCATCAGAAGAGCTGGTATTAGGGCCAAACTTCACTGAGCTCTGCCCAGCATCAACAGCAGTATCTGTGGAGTTCCAGGAAGCCGGGGCAGTTGGCCCCTCTCTCCAGCGACAAGCTGATGTAGTGAAGCTGCTACTCCCAGCTGAATCACTGGCAACAGGGCAGAGCACCGCTGGCCTCTGCCTAGCACCTACAGTGTCTCTACAGCTTCAAGAAGCTGGGGCGATCGGTCACACTGTCCAGCAGCAGACGGCGCCCCAGAATGATAACACCAACCCAGCTAAAGTGCTGGCAACCGGACAGAGGGTCCAAGACCTCTGCCCCACACTTGTGGCAGTTCTGGAGACCCAGGGTGAGGAGGTGGTGGTCACTCCCGAGCAGCAGCTCAGGACCCAAGGAGAGGATGCAATCTGCACTTCACAACGGCAGCTGGAGCTGATATCGGTGGATGGGACTTCAGTCCCCACTTGTATACTCCAGGGATGCTGGGCGGTCGGCCCAGATCCCCAACAGCATGATGGAGTGAGCCCAGTCACCCTGTCTTCTCTCCAGCGGCTGAAAAGACTCCAGGGAGAAGGACCAGTCCAGGCCTCTCCCCAGCGGCAGAGATGTTCTATGAGAGAGGCAGAGGTTGGCTGGGTGAGCAGTGCTCTGTTTGAAACAATTTGTTTGGGGTACTGTGTGGGTACAGGCATTAGAGGACTGGAACTATGGACTAACTTCGGAGTCAACCCGTCTGGGGTCTCCTCCTGTGTTAGTCTCCTGCGGAAAGGGGAGAAATGTGACAGACCTAGCCGGGACACTGGCTTTTTGAGAGGACTAAATGCGAGCCTCCTGCCAACAGATTATGGGCCCTGGGTTTTAAGGGGCACAGGGTGAAGGAGAACCCCAACCCCCAGTCAGATTCCATGCTGTATATATGTGTATATATAATGTGTGTGTCTCATGCTGTTGGGACACACACCATCAGATGCTAATGTCATGAACTCAATATGTTAATTGAGATGGCTGATCACATTGTCCTCTGTACAATGTGGTAGACGCTCCGTCTGTTATTGGTGGTCTCCTGCTATTGTGATGAAATGTTGTGTGGTTGTAATTATGATAATTTATAATCAACTGTGTTTATCTCGGTGACAAGAAGTCTGACTTGTAGTGAAATCCTGATGAGTCACATCGGCTGCTTAAAGTGATTAGTTAATTAGTTTATGTTAAGTTGTTACAGGTGTATTGTTAGAGTAAAATGAACAGGAGGGGGGATCTCCTCTTCTCCTGCTATATAAATGTCAGTTTGGTTTGGTAATAAATCGTCAGTCTGTGTTGAGCAACTAAAGCAAGTGTCGTCTCGTTTAGTGCTTGGGAGCGGTTGGAATATCTGATATCTATATCCAGACTTGAAGGAAGTTATATATGACGAACGCACTCAAGAGGAGTGTAGGGACGTTCCGTCACAAGTGGTATATATGACGAACGCACTCAAGAGGAGTGTAGGGCTCGTTCCGTCACAGTTTGAAGAACTGTCCTATTAGGATTAAATTACTAACAGGAGATAATTCAAGGTGCCATGCTATAAGTCAGGGCTCAAAATTTCAAGTCTTAAGCTACTAGCCAGGCCTTAAGGGTTACTCGCCACCAGTTGCCCCGCCCAACCCCAACCATGCCCCACCCCTAAACACGCCCTCATAAAGTATCTCATGAAATGACACTTAAATGTTTTATGCAGAATTAAGTTACAAAAATAAATATTAACAACAGCTTTATCAGTGCCCCTCAGCACAGCCTCAACAGTGCCCATCAATACAGTATGACCAGTGCCCATCAATACAGCGTGAACAGTGCCCGTCAATACAGCTTGACCAGTGGCCATCAATACAGTTGCTCCTGTGCCCGTCAGTACGGTCTTGCCTGTGCCCATCAATACAGCCTCACCTGTGCTCGTCAGTACAGTCTCACCTGTGCCCGTCAGTACAGTCTCACCTGTGCCCATCAATACAGTCTCACCTGTGCTCGTAATTACAGCCTCATCTGTGCAGAGGAAAAGTTGAGCTGGCCGATCATCAGAGAGTGGGGATTGCCCACTGTGACAGCTTTCATTTGAATTGTTGGGCTCCCAGTGCCGCCCCCATCACATACATCCCCGCCTCCTCACCCGACACTGATCATGTGACACAGTCCCGCCTCCAGGCATTGGACCAGTGTTCTGTCTATCAAATGCGCCGGGCAAGGGGAGGACTGTGTGATGTGAGTGGTGCCAGGTGAGGAGGCGTGACTGTGTGACGTGAGCGGCGCCGGGCAAGGAGGCAGGGCTATATGTGACGTGAGTAGCGCCGAGAACCCAGCAATTCAAATTAAAGATTTTACAGTGGGCAATTCCCGCTCTCTGATGAACGGCCAGCTTGACTCTTCCTCTCGTCTCTTCCCCTGGCTGGGAGAACAGCTCTCGTTCAACCCTGCCTGCTGGCGGTGCTCTCCCCCCTTCCTCCGAAGCAGCTCACGCAAAATGCGAGTAGGCAATTGTAAATTTGAGGGCAACTATAAGCTATACATAAGGAGACATGTGATGACACGGGCACCTTTCCCTGGGAGTCTTCCAGCGATTTCGGAAAAATTTGCCACCATCTTCTCTGGTGATACACTGTCTATAGTGGGTTGGTCCTACAATATATTCAGCTATAAGATTTCACCATGTACTTTGAGTGGTCATCTAGCGATATGAAGTAGCTTATTTTTGGATACTAATATGGAGGAGAGGTCTTTTCCATGTGATACAGCTGTATATATACCTGTTGGATTCCATCCATGCCTTTTTTTTGGGGGGGGGGGGGTGATTCTTTTTTTTTTTTTTAATTGAACATCACCAAAACAGATTTAATCATAGATGATATGCCACCCTGTTGGACAGGGGGACAGTCAGACAAGTTGACCTGTACCTGAGCACAATGAGCAAACCTAACCAATAGATCCTGCTCCCTGGTAGGCATGGTTGGGTTTTTTTAATAATTGGCCAATTACAATTTTATAAGTTAGACAGTAGGTTTTTGTATACTCTAGGTTTTTCAATAAATAATTAATTTGTATTCTAATCCTTACATGTGTCAAGCCACCAATAGGTTCTGCTCCCTGGTAGGTAGAGAGCACTCTAATGCCCCGTACACACGGCCGGATATTCCGATGGAAAATGTCCGATCGGATTATGTTGTCGGAAAATCCGATCGTGTGTGGGCTCTAGCGGGCTTTTTCCATCGTAATTTCCGACAGAAAAAAGCAGGTTCTCAAATTTTCCGACAACAAAATCCGATCTGAAGACGAAAGCTATTGGCTACTGGACTCTACGTAGTCCCGTTGTATGTTTTGTACGTCACCTCGTTCGGAGCGATTGGATTTTCCGACAACTTTGTCCGACCGTGTGTGTGCAACACAAGTTTCGGACTAAATCCGTCTGAAAAAATCAGACGGATTTTGTGGTCGGAATGTCCGACCATGTGTACAAGGCATACGTTTTACCTGACCATCTTCCTGGTAAGCTGAACGACACTCTACCTAGGAGGGTGCTACATCCACCCCCACCAAAACAAGCCATGTCCTCACTGGCTTCAGGCATCTGCCCCTACAAAAATACCTATACAAAATTTACACAGAGTATCCCACAAACTTGGAAAGGGGGAAAGGGGAAGTAACATATGTACAGGGCCATAGGACATACCCCATAAGTGGCCAGTTAGCACAATAAATTACGTGAAAAAATATAGGCATCTGCTGTACAAATATTTATATTATTTTTAAAGAGAATTTGCCAGGTGCACTATATTAGTGCACCCCCCCCCCCCCCCAACAAACTGGCTGACGGGGAAATGGTGGAACATCCCTAACTATGCTACACGTAACATTTTTACACATGTACCAATATATGCAAATATATCAAGGACAACCCTCTCTGAGGCATGAATATTTCTTGCAGGCCTGCAAAGAAAACACAAGTATATAGCATCGTTCACCCTATATACTCACAGTGAGACTTAGAGGCGACCTTCTCACTTTATCAATCCATATCATTAATCTTCACATAAAGATTGCAGGTGGGCAACTCTTGACTTATCGTTCTGTAGTGTTCTGTAGTGTTCCTGTAATAGACAAAACAGAACAACATCCTAGTCTGACTAACTAGACATACTTCACATTTGTTCCATTCGGGAACCATTAGACTAGCAATAGGCACAGTCCCTCTCAATTACCAGGATACTGACTCTTGTCCATCCTAGTCAGACCCACAAGTTAGGATAAAGATATGCAGAGTAAATCCGACTGATGCTCGCAGTGTCCTTCCCTCTGCAGCACAGAGGCAACACAACTTCTCCTAGCGGCCTGCTGTTATTGCTGGAGCCTGCGCAATAGCTGGCATACTTGTGATAGCTTGTAGAAACTCTTTAAGGGAGCCTTTTCTCTCTGGCACTCCCCTTCTCTGAAGAGACAATGAGCCACTACCCCTTTTTCACAGGGTAGAAACTTGCACAAATTTCCCTTCTTGCATTACACTGGCCTACTGGCCCTAAGGAATCTTCACAAAGTGTCCTTGCTAAATGAAGTATCTTCGTAAAGTGTCCTTTCTCTTTTCTTTTTGAACATCACTTGAGCAGATACAATGGCCTTTGGCCCAAAGATCTTCACAAAGTGTCCTTATCAAAGCATCTTCGCAAAGAGTCTCTGTGAACTAGGGGTTTACCCCCTCCAGGTAGCAGCCCCTGGTTTTGACAAGAGAAGTCTGTGGCAAAAAGGGCTTTTCTCCCAGATGATGAAACCGTTTCAGTAGTCCCCTC
Organism: Lithobates sylvaticus; assembly: GCA_028564925.1. NCBI lineage: Eukaryota > Metazoa > Chordata > Amphibia > Anura > Ranidae > Lithobates > Lithobates sylvaticus. The sequence goes on from CM053026.1 coordinate 481,043,103, forward strand.
CCTTATTTGCAAGGATAGAAGGGAAGGGAACTTGGGGAAAAAAGGGCCTTTAACCCTGTGAACAACACGCCAACTGTGGCAAATCTTCGGGCTCAACAGCCCCTTGACAACGACAGTCCTTGAACCTGGCTCAGACTTGGCATAGCTCAATAGTAGTGATCTGGATATGGACAACCTTGCCTTCAGGACTTACGATGCTGATGGACCAAGCTTGGTCTTTTCTATCTAGGGCGATTGACCTCCACCCTAGTCAATGCGCATCGATCGCCCCAGATTCCAATTTTCCTTGATGGAGAGGAAGATGTCCCATAGTGGTGATCTGGACAAGTTCCGGTGTGGCTTGAGCACATATAGGAAGTCCCAGACAGCTTCATCACACCAGGCATCCCTCTTGCTCTCAATATCCTCCATGATCTTCCTCAGAGCATATGGATAGTCGTATCCATACTCCATGACCACCTTCCTGAATAAGCCATTGAAAACGGGAGAACCTGGGGAATCTCCTTTTCTAGGTGGGGCATACGGAGTCTCCATTTTGGTGATCAGCTTCTCATACGAGTCATTCTGTGCTCTGGCCCGAGCATAGGTGCAGGGTGGAGATAGGTCTGGGACCCTTGTGGCGTAGGCCTTGCAGAACCCCAAATTCCTTGCACACCTTATGCGAATGACTGCCTCTGTCTCTTCACTGAGTGAACTGGGACTTGGGGAGCTTCTTCTTCTCTCAGTCCCCCAATCCCACTCAGTCTCTGCCTCTGATCCCCATTCTCCGATTCCCTCTTCCGGGTACCCAAATCAGTACTCGAATAGAGGTGACCCTACATCAATGATCCCTTCCTCCTCCTCATTGGACGAACTTGAGGACTTCAGCTTCTGGATCCATTGAAGCCCCTCTGCCTCTTTAAGAGCTGGACCTTTGGTTGCTGTGATTGCTACTAAGGCATCCTGTGGCCGTTATTTGGCCTCCATGACTTGCAGACATTGCACCTCTGAAATGTGTGTCTCCCTGGGTTGGCGGATTGTGCCACGGGTGAGCACCACTGGTGTTCTCTGCACTCCTCTTCCAAATTGAATAGCCACTATGGGGGTCAGTGTCTCCTACCTCCCATTTCACGCGCAATCTTCTGGGCTGGCAATCACTCTGCTCTAATCGCAGCAACATATCACCACAGTGCCCAAACTGACCATACGCTCGCAGCCGCACAAACACATTCAGGCATCTGCTACATACCAGTCCAAAATGCTCTGTGTCCCCTTCGCTGCAGAGTGCCAGGCTTCCCTTGGGAATCAATTGGACCCCTTTATCCCACAGGGGCAGATTCTGCAACTCAGTCCGCTCCACAGGCTGTGATAGCTCCAACACATGCAATAGGCTCTGTGCTCCGGCTCACTCCGATACCTGCCATCTTGCTATTCCTTGCACATGTCTCCTCTGCAGCTACACCTGAAGGCGGAAGTGATGTCTCAGCTCTCTTCCTCCTCTTGGATTGGCGGCCCGTGAACGGCAACTCCGCCCATGGCCCCAGACTAGCTGACTCTCTGGTGGTGGCTCCTCCTTCTAGGCAGATCTCTTAGCACGCTCTCTCCCACGTGGTACAGTAAAACTCCTTCACTGCTGCCATTACACTGCTCAGCCTGCATGAATGGTACTGTAATGCAGACTGTATTCCCTGCCACTGACACACATTCATCTGCCAACACTTGAGCTCTGGTTACATTCTCTTGTTCACATGTCAGCCCGGTTCTCTCACTGCTGTTAGAAA
>CM053026.1:481045331-481258914 GCA_028564925.1 Lithobates sylvaticus
AGAACCAATCAGACATATACACATATGCATACATTAACAACTTCTTGTCACGTGACAGTCTTCAGTTGAAATATGGAATATGGGGCATAGGTCAGTCATGTGCTGGTGGTTAATTCGCAACAGGAAATATAAGGCAAAGGTTAGAGTATGACAGTTAGTTTACACCTGCTGACTTGACCACAGAACTCCTGAGTCACTGCTTAGCTAGTTTCATATCCTCTGGTGAAGTACAGAGTTAGAAACCACAACACAGATGCATCCTGATGTCAACATACTGGTCAAAACCGTTTTTTCTGCAGAATATACTTACAACAGTTTTGTTCAAAAGCAGAAAGTTAAGCATATTCATTTCAACCCCTATCAAAATGGTATATCATTATAAGTAGCCCCCTTATAATCCTCTCTTTGATCATTCTGATTCAACAAAATGATCATCCCTTTCCTTATTTTATAGCACAAGTCTGGTACTCTGTGGTTTCGTGTTCTTGACTCTCATACCACACAGTCTGTTCCTTGGTGATAAAGGTCAGTTTAAAACTCTCTGAACTTGTTTTTACACCCTTCTTACAGATACATCCAACTATTTTATAACAAGCATATAAGAACAAAATAAAAAGCAATATCATAACAATGGTCATGGCAGTATTTTTTAACCAGGAGGTTAGTCCCCCTAGGCCAAAACCTGTGGAGAAAGGATCCCACGTTTTTCCAATATTCCTTGCCTCATCCTGGAGTTTATTTACCTCCTTGCGATGTTGGGCAACTATGTCATAATAATCTGGTACTTCAATACTGGTATTATGAATCCAAGTGCAGCATTCATAATCTTCAGTAATTTCACAAAGGCCAGTAAGGGCTGCGCTCATGCTTTCTATAGCTAAATCTTGTAGTTCTAATTGTTTTCTTATTGCCCTGATTTCTATGTTTAATTTTGTGATGTCATCGGAATTCTTTTCCAAGATTTCATCAATGATTCCAGTGTAATTGTTTAGTCTCTTCATTAAATCTATTCCCCATCCTGTCCAGGAGGGGAACCATGCCCATGCCATATCTTTTTCCAGGAATATCTCTCTCTTATTGCGATGTTTAAGGGGGTACCTGGGGTGGATGCTGGCCTCAAGGAGGTGAGTACCTTCATTGTTTCCCAATACACCCATGAGTGGGGCCAGGGCTGCTAGATAACACCATCCCTGGGGCTGGATAGGAATCCAGGGATGACAGAGCTTCCCACAACAAATGTAAATATTGTTCCCTAGTGCTAAAGGGCGTGCACGCAGTACCTTATACATTTGGTCTGACAAACCAGATAGTGTAAGGGTAGCCAGAAGCTGAGCCATGGGAGAAGTGGTATTAACACTCAGAAATTGATACAGGGTGGTATTAAGAGTAAGATCTTGGGTTACATAGAATGTATCATTTAATGTTGTCATTGAGATATTAAGCTTTGATTGTTTACAAACTTCGGCTCCTTTGGTGGTATTCCCTAACCTAAAACACCAATCTGGATAATGGCTTCTGCCTATGATTTGAAAAGTGAGGGTTTTGTTAGGACTCTTCCTGGTAACGTCGGTAAGGACTATAGGGGGTGTGCCGTTTAGGAGTGAGGTAAAATTTAAAGGTATGGCCATTAAAGGAACTCTGGCAGTACTGGGATGTAGTTTACTGCATATCCAGCACTTTTCAAAACCTGATTTTTGGGCATAGCTATATTTAAATTTCAACAACAACATTTTATCAGAAAACTCTTGGGGGGGTTCACTTCTTCTATGTCTTACTATAGGAGTGTTATTTGACTTGGGAATCCCACATATCCCTTTTAGTGGTCCCAAATCCTCTGGGTGGTATATACAGTTAGCTATCAGCCAAGTAGGTAAGAATACTACCAAAATTAGACAGCACCAGAGGCATAAGGTCTTCCCTGTTGCTGATGTTGAAAACATTATATATATATATATCTAATGTCCTCAAAATTCACTATTCTTCTTCTTCTTCTTCACTTGTCCTGATGATGGAAAGATTCTGTTTAGTTTCCAGGTAAAATCATCGTGTCCTCCAGGGAGATTTGTCCTATGCCTTCCTGAATATCTTGTAGATTTTGTTGTTGTCTTGAAGGGGGTGTATCCTCGGTTACTGTTAGGGGCTCTGGAGTTGGGGGGAGCTGGGGACACTTCTTCAGTCGGCTGGCGTGGATCCAGGTGTTGCCTAGGTCCGTCAGTACCGCGGTCCTGGATACCTTTTCCACCTTCCACGGTCCGGAGTAGATTGGTCCAATTCTTTTCCTGTGAGCCAGCTGCTTAATCAGTACTTTGTCCCCTGGGATGAAGGGGTGGGTTGGTTCTGTTGAAAGAGGAAAAAAGGTGACAGAAACTTGTTCATTTATTTCATGAAGCATACTTACCAGACTTTTCACGTACACTTCCTGTTGGGAATAAACGTTAATGTCAGAATTTGGGTCTAATGGGGGTAATTCTATATTTGCAGGGATTCCCATTAGAATTTCAAAAGGGGACAATCCTGTCCTAGAATGGGGGGTGGTTCTTATCTGAAAAAGGACAGAAGGTAAGTGTTCCAACCAACCTTTTAGAGTACCTCCTGTAGCCTTTTTTAATTTGTCTTTGATGTTCCTGTTCATTCTCTCTACTACTCCTGCACTCTGGGGATGATAGGGAATATGTAGTTTCCATTGCATCCCCAGAGATTTGGCTACAACTTGGGTCACTGCGGAACTAAATGCGGGACCTCTGTCGGACCATATGGTTGTGGGTATCCCGAACCTACAGATCCAATAATTTAACAAGCATCTCGCTGCTATATTTGCGGTTTCTCCGGTACAGGGAATTGCCTCAACCCAAGCTGACCATTTGTCAACGATTACGCAGAGGCACCTCAAGTTTCCCTTTTGCTTTGGTAGGTGTGTGAAGTCTATTTGTAAATCTGTTAATGGTCCCAAGGGTGGAGGTAGATGGCCATGTAGGCCATGTCTTTTTCCTTGAACATTGTTCTGGGCACAAGTTAAGCAGCTTCTAGTTAGAAGCTTAGTTTGTTTTTGTAAATTATTTGTGCAAAAAGATTTTGAATATATATTTACAAGAGGGGCGGGTCCTATGTGTCCTGGGCCATGGAGGTAGGATAAAATTAGGATACAATTAGCTTCAGGTATACCCAGGATCTTCCCCTCTTTTGTCCAAAGACCTTCAGAGTCTTTGGTCAAACCTTCATTTGCCCAGAAATGGACATCTGTATCTGTGGCCATTGACTGCATTTGGGCCACAACAGTTTTGAAATCAGGGGATGAGAAGTGCTCTTTAAAGAAGATTGTGGTAGGGGCTGGTGAATTGGGTGAACTGGCAGCAGCCTTTTTTGCTTCTCTGTCTGCGAAAGCATTTCCTTTTGATACTATACTATTGTCTGATAAGTGGGCTTTTACTTTTATAACAGCAACCTTTTTAGGGAGCAGAATTGCTTGCAGTAGATTAAGGATCTGCTCTGAATTAGCTATCTGTTTGTTGTCTGCTGTTTTAAATCCTCTATTGGCCCATATCACACCAAAATCATGTACCACTCCAAATGCATATCTGCTGTCTGTATAAATGTTGACTTCCTTGTTTGTGAACAGAATACAGGCTCTGGTCAGAGCTTCTAGTTCTGCTACTTGGGCAGAAACAGGGGGCAATGGTTTTGCTTCTAACACTGTATGTGGCAACTGAACTACAGCATAGCCAGTTAAAAATGTAGAGTCAGAGGGACGGGAACAACTACCATCTACAAAAACATTTTCGGCATTTATAATTGGAATGTCAGAAAGATCAGGTCTTGGTGAAGTGACTTGTTCCACTTTTTCTACACAATTATGTGTGTGATCAGGTTCGTGTGGTAAACGTAACATGGAATGTAGTAAACGTACAACTGGATTGCTATTCGGAACATATTTAAGTACCAAGTTGTCAGTATTTAACAAAGTGATCTCGTATCCACTGAGTCTTTGGGAAGTCATGTGTTGTGTATTCATATTCTGTATGAGGTGGGTAACTGAATGAGTGGTGTACAGTGTCATTTTGTGTCCCAATACTATTTTGTTGGCATCCTGTGCAGACATGGCACAGGCAGCGACATTCTGAAGACAGGACGGCATGCCCTGGACTTGGATAGGGAGTTTTCTAGATAAATATGACACTGGGCGATACCCCGAGCCATGAGATTGTGCAAGTACTGCAGCAAAAGATTTTCCTGAAACTACACAGTACAACTGGAAGGCTTTACCATAATCTACCAATCCCAGGGCGGGGGCGGTGGACAAACTCTTAATAAGAGCATCAAAAGCATTTTTTCTGTCTTCTGTCCAGTCTATCAATTTAGGGGCGTTTGACCCGGCAGCCTCTCGTAGGATACTATCATAATGAGAACAGTCAGGAATCCACTGGCGGCAATATACAATTGCGCCCAGAAATGACAACAAAGCTGCTTTGTCTTTTGGAGGACTGAGAGCTTGTAAGGCTGCGGCACGTTTGGGGGACACTAGCCTGGTCCCCTTGTCCAGAATACATCCTAGGTATTCTACTTGTGGTAGACACCACTGTATTTTTTTCCTTGAGGCTAGGTGGCCGGCTTCGGCCAGATGTTCTAACAGTAATGTTGAATCGACCGCACAATCTTCAGCAGAACGACTGCACAAGAGCAAGTCGTCCACATACTGTATTAGTACCGACCCATGCTCGGAAGTCCAAGACTTGACGGTCTCGTTGAGTACCATGGAGAAGGCGGCGGGGCTGTCTACATACCCTTGCGGTAAACGCGACCAAGTTAACTGGCCCGCGCCGGCCCATGAGAAGGCAAATATAGGCTGAGCCTCTTCGGCAATAGGAATGCTAAAAAATGCGTTTGCCAAATCAATCACTGTGTAGCATAGGGAATCTGCAGGTATGCATGAAAAAATGAATGTTATATCAGATACCAAGGGCGGGAGGGGTAGTACTTGTTTATTAACTGCCCTTAGATCTTGGACTAGCCTCCATTCGCCACTGGTCTTTTTTACGGGGTAAATGGGCGTGTTCCAGGGGCTGATTACTGGTTTCAAAATGCCTAAGCGTATGTATTCTTCAATCTGTGGTGCAATTCCATTGGTTTTCTCTGGGGGCAAGGGATACTGTTTGTGGTATTGTGGCTGTACATCTGGACGTAATTGGGGAGTGTAGGGTGTGCAGTTGATAAATCCTACGCTACCTTTGTTTTCTGCCCAGATCTTGTGAGTCTCTAAAGTGGCGGGCAGTAACATAAAGAATCCTTTATGTGTGTGTCGTTTAGGACCAGTCAGGTCACAGAAAGGGGAACTTGCAGTTAGTGACCCTTCTTTGTCAAATTTAATAGTGATATTTAGACTGGACAACAGGTCCCTTCCCATAAGGGATACAGGACAGGAGGCCAACACAGCAAAAGACTGATCGCACAAATGTTGCCCCTCGGGAGTGGTCACAGGTAATGGTGGAGTGATGGGATGGGTAACAGGGGTCCCATTTATACCAATAGAGTTTCCCTCAGTACATTGTGGTGTGTCAAAAATTACATTATTCACTGAACTTGATGAGGCGCCCGTGTCAATCAAGAAACAGACACGCTGCCCATCAACATTTAATACAACTTGGGGAAGACTCTTCCATGAAAGGTTATAACACACTAGACTGAGGGAAGGGACATACTCTAGGCATCCCTATTGGGGGTTTGGCTGCTGGCGGTTTGATGGCCACTGCATAGGGATCCGGGGAGTGTTAGGGACAAAAGGTGGTGGTCCATTAGGAGGCTGAGGTGGCATTTGTTGTTGTTGAGAAGGATATTGTTGTGGCTGGCGAGGACCCTGATAGGGTGGGTAACGTGGGAATTGGGTCGGGGGGTAAAATCCTCTTCCTCTTCCCCTACCCCTACCCCTATTCTGTCCTATCCTATAGGGACACTGAGATTTCCAATGACCTTGTAGGCCACAATTATAACAGCCCTGGTCCGGGGGGTATATAGCAGCTGGATCAGGATACGGTTGCATGGTCATAAGGGGAACAGGGGACACTGTCTCTGGCCCCATGCCAATGGAAGTAAAAATTCCCCCTTTCTGTTCAAAGACTCCAGAGCATTCTCTGGATCTTGCATCCTTCATAAAATCTTCGGGCGTTTGTTCAGTCCATTTTGGATTTGTAAATTTAAGGAGCTGGGTAACTTTAGGGTCACCACCAGACATAACTGTGGTTGTAAAAATTTGTGCTGAGGGTTTGTCTACCGCTTTCCATAAATGGTAGACTCTGGTACAAAAGTCAAAGAATTTCTCTTTAGGTCCTTGCTTGGCTAGAATTAACTCTTGCAGAGCTGATGAACCTTTGTATAAGGTTGACCAGTGACTACCTATACCCTTCCAAAAGGAAGTCCAGTCATTTAAACCTTGGACGTGGGCTGCCCATAGAGTGTCTACAGGGGTTTCTTCGGGGCTGTCAGGGTCTATTATACTAAGTATGCCTTGGACATCCTCTTTATCTAAGCTTGACCCAATACTGTATTTTGCCAAAAAGGCAGCTGCTTCTCGGGGGCTTTTCTTTGGATTTGGGCATAACTCCTTTATTTTAGAAAGGGTTCCCAGAGGCAGGGGAATGTGTACCTGAGTCGTACCAATATGCATTAAAGGTGCTTTAATATTACACATTTCCTCCTCTTCTGAGGCATTGTCAGAACCTATTAAGGGGCTCTCTGTTTGTGTAATGTCCCCGGATTTTTCCCCTTTGGGAGGAACTTCTTCCTTTCTTTTAGTTTGGCTACGTGTGGCCGTGGAGGGTTGTGAAATAATGGACTCCTCAGCTTTCTTTAATTCCTCTGCCTTCTTTTCAAGAGCTTTCTTATACTGTTCTAGTTCCTCCCTTTGTTTATATATCCGTTCCTCTGCTTCCAGTCTGTCTAATTCAAACTGTTCTTTTTCTTTCTCATACTGTTTCTCTTTAGGGGTTAGGTTTCTTTGCCTTTCTTTTTCTCTGATACTTTCAGCTTCTATTCTTTCACTTTCTCTTTTTATTCTGCCATCTCTTTCCCATTCAGCTATCTGATCATCACTTGCTACACCATATACCATACTTGCGAGGACATGAGGTTCTAGTGAGGGATATAATTGGAGGCGAGGACCAGGCTCTCCTGAGTCCATTTTTACAGTGACATAAGGTGGAGGGGGTTCAAAGGTAGGGGCGGATACATTTGTTTTAACTGCAGGAGTCTTTTTAGCATATTTCTTTCTATAATCTTTTAAACATTTGCTCCATGAGTGATAACAATCTTTCATGTATTGAGGGTCATTAGATTTACACGGGGGGTAGGAATGCTTATGCGTCTGACAAATTTTGCTAACTTTCTTCCAATCTTCCTCTGAACAAGGACCTTGTGGTCCCGGATCATGAATACCTAACTGGTGGCATCTTTCCTGGACTTGAGCCCAGAAAGGTTCCACCTGTGGTCCAGGTAGATTGTTTTTAATATATTCATACGGGCATGGGATCCCTATGTCTGATCCTGGGGTGGCCGCAGAATTCCCCATCTAACAAAGTGGGCAGGGTATGCCTAGTATGTGGGCACAAGTGATAACAACCCGTTTGGGTAATCACTGCTTGGTCCGTCAAATCAGATGGACTAATGGGACTGTGAAGGTTTACCCTTAGTACTCGATTTATGGTTCCTTTCTTTGTGGCGGGATATATTCCTCTTACCCCTAATCTACAAGAATAGCCCCCTGGTCTATTGGTTAATAGAACCCACCTATTTTCTATTTTAAAAAAACAGTAATCCTATAGTACAATGTGGACAAGATAAAGCTATGTCGCTACAATCCGGTTCTTCGTATTCCGAAGTCATTAAACTCTTATACTTTATACAACATACAATTCTTTAAAATTTTTAGGTACTTACGCTGTTCTGTGGAAAAAGAAGTCTCACATATACATATATATATATATATCTTAAACAAAACTTTATACTTATTTCTATAGGTCTTATACTGTAAATCTTATGAACAGAATTATTTTAAATGATCATTATAAAACCATACATTTGTTCAATTTTATAGTGCACTTTTTGTTTCTCAAAAAACTTAATGGGCGTCCGCTCAACCAAACCTTTTATCACGGGCGTAATCTGCTACTTCCCGGTGATTAAAATAATAATCTCTTTTACAATAGTTTTTTATAGTCAGACCAACCTAGTCAGACTCTCTTTAAATAGCCAAATAACCTACGTAACTACCTGCGTGTCCTTTTAACCTCCCGGGGGACCAGCCTAGTCCTCCGCGAAGGCACAACAACCTCTTTAAACTAAATTCGTGGCGATTATCTGGACAGCGTAAGCATTTACACCTATTCACCTTAAAAGGTAAAAAAGGGCAAAATCACTTACCTGTCACAAGATATCCCACTTCTGAACACCAGTTGTAAAGGTACACGTCTTTCTTCTTGTATTCTAAGTGCCTAGGCCAGGAATGGTAGAAGCGGAGATCCCAGTTCACCGGTGGTTAACACACACACACATACACGGGTTTGTAAGTGGAAGTGGTTACAAAGTTTAATAGACAATACGTTCCTCTTTTATGGGAAATGCAGAGGGAGGGGACAGCTCTCCCAAGAACCAATCAGACATATACACATATGCATACATTAACAACTTCTTGTCACGTGACAGTCTTCAGTTGAAATATGGAATATGGGGCATAGGTCAGTCATGTGCTGGTGGTTAATTCGCAACAGGAAATATAAGGCAAAGGTTAGAGTATGACAGTTAGTTTACACCTGCTGACTTGACCACAGAACTCCTGAGTCACTGCTTAGCTAGTTTCATATCCTCTGGTGAAGTACAGAGTTAGAAACCACAACACAGATGCATCCTGATGTCAACATACTGGTCAAAACCGTTTTTCTGCAGGATATACTTACAACAGTTTTGTTCAAAAGCAGAAAGTTAAGCATATTCATTTCAACCCCTATCAAAATGGTATATCATTATAAGTAGCCCCCTTATACATTGAGTCATGTATGTAAGGAAGTAGGGGTAAGAAATTAACAATAGGTTTTAAAAATGTATAAAGGGGGCTACTGATGAGGCTATTCATGCTGGTATTAATGGGTCTCCCTGGTGGAATATCTGAGTTCTTTTTTTTTGGGTGTGTCGGTTGTGTTGTAATGTTCCAAAAAGAAGGCACATTCTTATTTGGTAATGATTTGGTCTGTTAGGGCTTGGGCAACTAATAATTTGAGATCTCTTTTTATATTCCGGCAGTGGATCTCTAGGGGTTTGTTTGTATGTGTGTCATTATACACTGCCACCCTTGCAATATCTCTCTCTCCCTTGGGCAACTGCAGAGCGAGTGGAGTGTTTGTGGAGAGAGAGGGACAGAACACTTTCCATTTTTAGTGCTGTGTGTAGCCCAAGGAAACCCAGCCCACTCTCCAGGGAACATAGAGGAAGGGGAATGTGAACAGCTGTGTATCCTATTAGTTGCAAGAGCCTACTGGGAGGAACTGGGACTGATGGGAGATTCAGTCTCCACACCATGACAGAGATCTGTGGAAAGGAGGAGCAGGGAAGGAGGGACTACAGTTTACAGGATGCTGAGGGGGATCAGGTAGAGGAAGAGAAGAAACTACATGTCTATATGAGGAGAGACACATGTGGGGAGACAGTAGCTGAAGACAAACTGCTGTGTGCTGCAGCTGAGAAATAGAGGATCCCAGTCCAGCTCCTGTAAGGGGGAGTGTTGTTGGTAGCCTATGGACTTGGCTCTGGACTTGACCTGGACTGTGCTGTCTAAAGGAAGATAGCTACCTGGAGATTGCTACCTGTGAGGACTGAGTTGCTGGGGCTGTGGTCATCACATCAGAAATCTGGTGAGAGAATGACAATGACCTGGTATGTGGACTCAGCTGCCAGTGCTGTGGTCATTGCTATAGATTCTGGTGACAGATTGTTCCCCTATGCATTCCTGTCTGTGTGTGATACTTGCTGAAGCTGCTGTAATATGGACTGTGCTGCTATGAGACTACAAAGCCCAGCCTGCCCACCTAAACTTGTACTGTGCAGACTGCGATTCCAGATCCATGGTTCCAGGCTTTCTGATCCCAAGGAGGAACTTCAGTTCACTGTGCTGCTGACAAGATCACCTGTGGGGTGCCTATGCATGACTACCTTGTGACACATGGACCTGCTGTACTGGCAAGAGTCCCCTTGTCATTTGTTGTTGTTGAATTAACTGACTTATGGGATTAAAAGCACCCTTACGTTACAGGAAGGGATGAACACTCAAGGCTTGAGCTCCAATGCTGGCCAGGGGTGTAGGGAGTGACATTACTCATGTCAGACTTTGGAGCACAATTCCCATTATTAAGGGCCCTTTTAGTCCAGAGACACCAGGGTCTGAGGCCTGCCCCTTAACTTAGGGTGTTGAGCACAACTGTTGCAATGTTTGCTAGTTTTACTTTACTGTTGCACAATGAATGTTGCTCATTGTTACTGCTGTTCATTCTTGCCTTGCCTGGGTTTCTTGCCCCAATAAACTATTCACTCTTCAGTCTGGGTGTGTTGGAGAGCATGGTGCTGTTTGCAGAGTTGTGGGCACTGGGAACAGAGGACCAGAGAAAACAGTGGCTCCTTGTAGAGTGAGTGTTACATAGATTCTGAAGCAGCACGTCCCGTAGCAGCAAAAAAGCTACACCAACATTTAAACAGCATGGTGGCCCTCTTTTTCAATGGGACAGACAGAGACCTTGCCTGATATCTTGAAAAAGAGGACCACTGTGCTCTTAAAATGTTGGTGTAACTTTATTTTTTTCCATAAAAGATTTTATTGAAAGTTTCAAAACATACAAGTATGCAAAACATGTATATATCACATACAAGAAAGTGCAACCACGACTCTTTTATACAAAGGAAAAATGTAACTGAAACCATGCTGCATTGGCCGTGGTGGGTAGAACAGTGCTAAACAAATATAGTCATAACTTGTCAACTAACGTATAACCAATATAATGTTATATTAGAAGAGGGGCACTCAAATCAGGTCAGGTAGTGTTACATATGGGTGCCGGACCCGTGAGACCAATATCAACAGGTCTAACTTGGGCCTCGAAAGTGACTCTAGTCCTGACTTCAATGACAGTGTGGAAATGTGAACGGATACGTTGGTGTGCCTCTAAAAGTTTATTGGTTGATTAAATAATCTAGGGGAGGATTCAATGTTATGTTTGATAGCTGGGATGGGGTACGGGAGTGAGGGGTGGGGGGGGGTGAGGATAGAGAAATTAGGAGTATAAGGGGGGAGAGAGAGAGATAGAGGGAGGGAGAGAGAGAGAGAGAGAGGAGGCGCCCCCCCTCCCCCCCGCCGACACCGCGCCTTCTGGTTTGTGGGTTATGTATCCCTAGTTAGGGAAGGAAAGAATGCCTTGTATTTGTCCGTGGTTTGGAAGTGTTTCCAGCAGGCCCAAGTGGTCGAAAATTTTTGTAGACGTTCTTGTGCGGTATAAATCAGCTCTTCCATCTCCTCTATCTTAGCAACTCTAATCAACCATTCCCGAATTGAGGGGACATCTGGTGATCGCCAATGTGTAGGAACACACAATCTCGCTGCATTGACCATATGCATGGCTAGTGATTTGTGATAGATCTGTTTAGGGAGCAGTGCCGATCCTGACCTCCCTGGGGCCCTAATCAAAATTCTGCTAAGGGGCCCTCTACTTGACCCGTGATGCCGTGAGCTATGTAAACTATTTGCCATTGCCACACAGTCACACCTGACACTTCAGTGCTCCCAATACAATCCTCCCTCCTTTAAACAAAACAGTCAAAGAATAAGTACAACAATATAGAACAAAATGAGGTCCCCAGAGAGCCCCCCTTACATCAGGGTCCTCAGAGAGCCCCTCCTTACACCAAGGTCCCCAGAGAGCCCCCCTTACACAAGGGTCCCCAGACAGCCCCCCTTAAATCAGTGTCCTCAGAGAGTCTCCCCCTACATCAGGGTCCCCAGAGAGCCTCCCCCTACATCAGGGTCCCCAGAGAGCCTCCCCCTACATTAGGGTCCCCAAAGATCCCCCCCTTACATCAGGGTCCCCAGAGAGCCCCCCCTACATTAGGGTCCCCAGAGAGTCCCCCCCCCTTACATCAGGGTCCCTAGAGAGCCTCCCCCTACATTAGGGTCCCCAGAGAGCCTCCCCTTACATCAGGGTCCCCCAGAGAGCCCCCCCCTTACATCAGGGTCCCCAGAGAGCCTCCCCCTACATTAAGGTCCCCAGAGAGCCCCCCCTTACATTAAGGTCCCCAGAGAGCCCCCCCTTACATCAGGGTCCCCAGAAAGCCACCCCTACATTAGGTTTCCCAGAGAGCCTCCCCTTACATCAGAGTCCCCAGAGAGCCTCCCCTTACATCACGGTCCCCAGAAAGCCCCTCCTTACATCGGGGTCCCCAGAGAGCCCCCCTTACATCAGTGTCCTCAGAGAGCCCCTCTTTACATCAGGGTCCCCAGTGAGCCTCCCTACTTACATCAGGGTCCCCAGAGGGTATCTCCCTACATCAGGTTCCCCAGAGAGCCTCCACTTACACCAGGGTCCCCAGAGAGCCTCCCCTTACACCAGGCTCCCCAGAGAGCCCCCCCGTACACCAGGCTCCCCAGAGAGCCCCGCCGGACATCAGGGTCCTCAGAGAGCCCCTGCGTACATCAGGGTCCCCAGAGAGTCCCCCTTACACCAGGGTCCCCAGAGAGCCCCCCCCCTTACACCAGGGTCCCCAGAGAGCCCCCCCCTTACACCAGGGTCCCAAGAGAGCCTCCCCTTACATTAGTGTCCCAAGAGAGACTTCCCTCTTAAATTAGTATCCCCAGAGAGCCCCTCCTTACACAGGATCCCCAGAGAGCACCCCCTCTGACATTAGTGTCCCCAGGGGGCCCCATCCTTACATCAGTGTCCCCAGAGGGCCCCGTCCTTACATTAGTGTCCCCAGAGAGCCCCCCTCTTACATTTGTGTCCCCAGAGGCCCCCTTCCTTACATTAGTGTCCCCAGAAAGCCCCCCCTCTTACATTTGGGCCCCCAAACAGCTGACTCCCCCCCTTGTAGAGGTTCCCCTGTACCTGGCTGGTGGAGGTGGGAGGCGGCGATCGGCAGCTATATGGTGTCCACAGGCAGGGGGATCTCCCTGGGGCTAGTAGTTCTATCTCCGAATGTATACAGCGGAGAGAGAAGAGGGGCCTCTGACCCCGGCATCAGCAACAGTGTTCAAGCAGAGTGAAAGTGAAACTGATACCTGCCTGGGTCAGAGGCCCCTCCCTTCTCCTCTCCAGTGTATACACTGAGAGTACTACAAACCCCAGGGAGATCCCACCGCCCACTCAGGCACCATAGAGCTGCCGATCGCCGCCTTCCACCTCCTCCCATCTCTCCTCACTGCACTCTAAACGGCCAGCCAGAGGTGCAGGGGGGATGCTGGGTCTTGGGGGCCCCCCCACAGCGGTGGGGCCCTAAGCAGCTTGCATAGTGTGCCTATAGGGCCGATCGGCTCTGTTAGGGAGAGTTGTATGATGGAGGAGATATTGTGCGGGGTTATAGTTTAGGGTGTAAGTGGTGACTTGCGAGATAATGGAGTGAACTTCCTGCCAGAAGGGTTGTATTAAGGGGCACTCCCACCAAATGTGGATCATGGAGCCTACCTCTGTCTTGCATCTCCAGCAGGTGTTGGGAATTGTGGGCGAGAATTTGTGTAGCCTAGCAGGAGTTCTGTACCATTTAGTTACGATTTTGTACCCATTTTCTTGGATTGCTACGTTCATCGAACCTTTATGTGCGTAAGTATATATGTCTTCCCACTGTTCTTTTGTAAGGTCGGTATGCAAGTCTTTTTCCCAAGAGCTATGTGTGGGTACAGTCCGAGTCTGTTCAGGTTCGTCTTGGAGTAATGCATATATGTACGATATTAAGTGCCTCAGGGATGTGTTACTTGTACATAGGACTTCAAATGGGGAAAGCTGTCTACACCACGTAGTGGATGGGTCTTCCACGGCGAGGAAATGTCTCAGTTGCCTATAAGTCCAAAATGGGAAGGTTTGGGTTGGGGAGAGTTTAACTAGGTCTTCATATGAACGTGGTCGTCCCTTGTGGAAGAAGTGGTGAGCCAATACCTCCTCATGTGGCCATTCCCTTTTTAAGAATGAGGGGGATTCTCCTGGATGAAAGTCTGGGTTGTTGCGCAAGGGGGTCAGGGGACCTGGGCGAGAGGATACTTTGGAGAGGCGTATTGCTTGGTTAAAAGCCAATAGCGAGGGGAAGATAAGGGGGTGTGTTTTAATGAGTTGGTTCCACTGGCTTGGAGTAAGCCAGGGAAGGGAGTGTAACAGACCGTTTGTGAAGTGGTTTGGTGTAACTTTTTAGTTAGCACAGCAGACACTTTTGACACATTTTTGGGACCATTGGCATTTATACAGCGATCAGTGCTATAAAAATGCACTGATTACTGTAAAAATGTCACTGACAGGGAAGGGGTTAACACTAGGGGCGATCAAGGGGTTAATTGTGTTCCTTCTCTGTGTTATAACTGAAGGGGGAGGGCAGGGCCAGTACTAGGGGTGGGCGGGACGAGCAGCTACCCTGGGCGGAGTGATTTCCTGTGGGAAAAGGGCTCAGTTTGCTGGGTACAACTCAGGGCCGGATTAACATAGGGGCTGATGGAGCTGCAGCTCCAGGCCCCTGCCTTAAAATAGGCCCCCCCAGCCAGCAGTATAAGCCCGATTTTTCTCCTGTCCATAAACTTCTATGGGACAGGAGAAGCTGTGTTTAAATGTAGGGGTGTTTGGCTGCATCTGTGTTGGCTCACTGTGGTTATTACAATGTCACAGTGCACAGTCCCCCCCTACACAAATGGGAGAGGCTGAGTCGGCTCTGCCTTTCCCCTCCCCTCTCCCTCTGTAAAGTCTGTGCAGTGAAGGAGCCGTGTGGGTGGGAAGTTATGAACAGAAGACCGGCAGATAGAAAGTGAACACAGGATATCTCTGAGTGATGAGCCTCCAGGGACCATCCAAATGTGAGCTCAGTGACTGGTCTCTTATCTCCCTTCCCTCGTTTTTAACTTTTTTTCTCCATCAGTAGTTCTTATAACTGCAGCCAAAGTGTTTAGAATTGTGCCATCAGCCTGTGGTAGTACTTGGTCCCTTGTTCTTTTAGGTGGGTTCACACTGCACTGATTTGCTATGTTTTGGCCCATTGCTTGTGTATCCACAGTTTTCCTGCGTTTTACCCACAGTCCTATTGATTTCTATTAGGTTGTGTTTTTTCTGCATTTTCTGAAAGTGCACTAAAATTCCTGCATGCTGCATCTTATCTTTGGCGCAGTCAGAAAATGCAGCAAAAACCTGCAACCTGATATATATCAATAGGACTGCAGCTAAAACTGCAGATACATAGGCAGTGCGGCCGACTGCAGCACACCAGTGTGAGCCCAAAGACTTTTACACACAACCCCCCTGTAGAACTTGGTCTGATCAATACTCCTGGCATACATACACACGGCCATACCATCCCAGCTCAGGAGGTGTGGGGGTTCCAGGGATTTGATTGACTATGCAGGCCCTGTCCCTTCTATCCATCCGGGCAGAGTCCTGCAGGGAGAGACAGGCTGCTGGTGGGCAAGTGGCACACTGTATCTGGTGTCATGCTGCTGATGGCAAGTGGAACACTGTATCTGGTGGCAAGTGGCACACTGTATCTGGTGACAGGCTACTGGTGGCAAGTGGCACACTGTATCTGGTGGCATGCTGCTGGTGGCAAGTGGCACACTGTATCTGGTGACAGGCTGCTAGTGGCAAGTGGCACACTGTATCTGGTTGCATGCTGCTGGTGACAGGCTGCTTGTGGCAAGTGGCACACTGTTTCTGGTGACAGCCTGCTTGTGGCAAGTGGCACACTGTATCTGGTGACAGGCTGCTTGTGGCAAGTGGCACACTGTATTTGTTGACAGGCTGCTTGTGGCAAGTGGCACACTGTATCTGGTGGCATGCTGCTTGTGGCAAGTGGCACACTGTATCTGGCAAGTGGCAAACTGTATCTGGCATGCTGCTTGTGGCAAGTGGCACACTGTATCCGGTGACATGCTACTTGTGGCAAGTGGCACACTGTATCTGGTGGGATGCTGCTGATGGCAAGTGGCACACTGTATCTGGCATGCTGCTTGTGGCAAGTGGCACACTGTATCTGGTGGCAGACTGCTGTTGGCAAGTGGCACACCATATCTGGTGACATGCTGCTTGTGGCAAGTGGCACACTGTATCTGGCATGCTGCTTGTGGCAAGTGGCACACTGTATCTGGTGGCAGACTGCTGTTGGTAAATGGCACACCATATCTGGTGGCAGGCTGCTGGTGGCAAGTGGCACACTATATCTGGCGGCAAGTGGCACACTGTATCTGGTGGCATGCTGCTGGTGGCAAGTGGCACACTGTATCTGGTGGCATGCTGCTGGTGGCAAGTGGCACACTATCTGGTAAAAGGCTGCTGGTGGCAAGTGGCACACTGTATCTGGTGACAGGCTGCTTGTGGCAAGTGGCACACTGTATTTGTTGACAGGCTGCTTGTGGCAAGTGGCACACTGTATCTGGTGGCATGCTGCTTGTGGCAAGTGGCACACTGTATCTGGCAAGTGGCAAACTGTATCTGGCATGCTGCTTGTGGCAAGTGGCACACTGTATCCGGTGACATGCTACTTGTGGCAAGTGGCACACTGTATCTGGTGGGATGCTGCTGATGGCAAGTGGCACACTGTATCTGGCATGCTGCTTGTGGCAAGTGGCACACTGTATCTGGTGGCAGACTGCTGTTGGCAAGTGGCACACCATATCTGGTGACATGCTGCTTGTGGCAAGTGGCACACTGTATCTGGCATGCTGCTTGTGGCAAGTGGCACACTGTATCTGGTGGCAGACTGCTGTTGGTAAATGGCACACCATATCTGGTGGCAGGCTGCTGGTGGCAAGTGGCACACTATATCTGGCGGCAAGTGGCACACTGTATCTGGTGGCATGCTGCTGGTGGCAAGTGGCACACTGTATCTGGTGGCATGCTGCTGGTGGCAAGTGGCACACTATCTGGTAAAAGGCTGCTGGTGGCAAGTGGCACACTGTATCTGGTGGCAGGCTGCGGGTGGCATCTGGGATGCTGCATCTGGTGGCAGGCGATGGTGTCAAGTGACACGCTGCATCTGGTGGCAAGTGACAAGCTCAGGTTCCCACAGTCCCACTGATTCTGCATCATGGTGAGTTGAACTATTTCACTATAGATTACAATGTAGTAATAGAAATAATGGAATTTGATCATCCTGACACCATATCAAGCATAGTGTCAGGATGATTTTAAGTGCTAACGCCAGCCATTTGCCCGAAAAATCACCCCTGCCACCTATTTCCCCATCAACCCCAAGACTACATCCCCCCTCATCTTTTTTTGGGAAGGGGGGTTGTCCCTGAATGGCAGTTTGGAAATGTGGTCGCCCCGCAGGGTTGCCACCTGTCCGGGATTCACCCGGACAGTACGGGTTTTGAAACATGTGCCCGGGTCTCTGACCACCTGAGACCCGGGCACATTATTCACTTCAGACCCGCCAGTGGCTCCCTGTGTCATTAGTGCGGCTGTCACCTCAATTTCGTGTCCGCAGCGCCTCATGATTTCTGCTCCTGTTTAGCTGCCAGTGGGGAACGAGAGTCGGGACACAGAGGCAGAGGCGGAGCCTCCACAGTGCTCTCCTCGAATGCTCTGGCTGCAGAAGGGACAAGGAGGTGGGCGGAGCCTCCCCATTCCCTGCTGCTCTGGAATGTGTGCAGAGATCGCGCTGGGACTGCAGCCAAGCTTTTAAGGTAAGTTTTTTTTTTTCCATGTCAGTCAGGATTTCAAAGTACTCTCACCCCCCCTCCTCCCCCCCACCATACAATATACAACCCCCCCCCCCACCATAAAATATACAACCCCCCTCCCCCCACCATACAATATACAACCCCCCTCTCCCCACCATACATTATACAACCCCCCCCCCCCCACCATACAATATACACCCCCCCTCCCCCCACCATACAATATACAACCCCCCTCCCCCCACCATACAATATACACCCCCCTCCCCCCACCATACAATATACAACCCCCCCCCCCCCCCACCATACAATATACAACCCCCCTCTCCCCACCATACATTATACACCCCCCTCCCCCCACCATACCTTATACACCCCCCTCTCCCCACCATACCTTATACACCCCCTCCCCCCACCATACAATATATACACCCCCCCCCCACCATACAATATACACCCCCCTCCCCCCCACCATACAATATACACCCCCCCTCCCCCCCACCATACAATATACACCCCCCCCTCCCCCCACCATACAATATACACCCCCCTCCCCCACCATACATTATACATACACCCACCCTCCCCCCACCATACACTATACATACATACAGCCCCCCTCCCCCCATACACCATCCATATATACAGTCCCCCCATATATACTGTTCTCCCCCCCCAGACACCATCCATATATACAGTTCTCACTGGGTGACACCGTCCACTGCTCTACTGACACAGTCCACTGCTCCACTGACACAGTCCACTGCTCTACTGACACAGTCCACTGCTCTACTGACACAGTCCACTGCTCTACTGACACAGTCCACTGCCCTACTGACACCATCCGCTGCCCTTCTGACACCGTCTGCTGCCCTTCTGACACCGTCTGCTGCCCTACTGACACCGTCTGCTGCCCTACTGACACCGTCTGCTGCCCTACTGACACCGTCTGCTGCCCTACTGACACCGTCTGCTGCCCTACTGACACCGTCTGCTGCCCTACTGACACCGTCTGCTGCCCTACTGACACCGTCTGCTGCCCTACTGACACCGTCTGCTGCCCTACTGACACCGTCTGCTGCCCTACTGACACTGTCTGCTGCCCTACTGACACCGTCCACTGCTCTACTGGCTGACAGTGTCCACTTTTAAGGTAGGCTATTTTCACTGACATTTCTTTTATTAATCGAATCATATGTTATGGGTAATGCTTTTGTTTTATTTAACCATGTCCCTTTAAGTCCCCCCAACTGTTATTGCAATTTGGCCACAGCCACCGTAGCACACCTCATTACTACTCTTTTTGGGTAACCCAAGGTATTTTACAATCCTATAGTGTGTACTACAAAAAAATTGCTGTGCGCCGGGAAAATGTTCGGGTTTGGCTTGAAGAAAAGGTGGCAACCCTATCGCCCCATGTTGCTGCTGTTGAGAGACTGCATAGCAGGTGGTATTGGAGGTGTTCCTGCTGCTCAAAGGCTGCATGGCTGATATTACTGGTGAGAGTATATTTCATTTGTTTTAGCAAAAAACTTTTGCATTTTCATTTTGTTTCCATAAAAAGGCCCACCAAAATCCTCAGCACCAGGCCCATGATGCTCTTAATCTGGCCCTGGTACAACTGTTCCAGCATAGAACATGCTGCCGAATGTAACAGGCAGAGATCAGCTTTCTCCCTGCATGTAGGCTACATCGTAGCCTGCACAGTACACTGTGCTATGGTTTGAGTGGCAGGAGAATGGAGCAGGCGGGCACATCAGGTTGGAAAGGCATCAGTTGTCCATGCTTTCTTGATTAACTTTTCTGCTCCTCTCCTTGCCTGGACAGCGGCTTCTCTCCTCCCTCTCCAGTCATCTTTATCTCTCTCCTGCCTTATCTCTCACAGTGTCCCGATGTCTGTTCTTATCTCTCCCTGCTCCGGACAGCTCAGACCCAGGGGCAGACTGACCATTTGGCCACTCGGGCACTGCCTGAGGGCCCCGCGCCACTAGGGGGCCCCATTAGGGTTGCCAGCCTCAGTAAAACCAAGGACAATATGTAAAAATCTGTGTTTTTTTTACATCTGTTTCTGAAATGTCCCTTACCGACATCCTTTTGGTCTAAAAATCCAGAGATTATAGCTGCCCCACCTCTCCAGTACCTTCTCAGCCAATAGAAACATGTCTGTGTATACTGTGTGTACATGTATGTGTATACTGTGTGATTGTATACTGTGTGTGTGTATAATGTGTGGCCCCATAATCTATGATTGCCTGGGGGCCCAGTAATCTCCTATTGCCCGGGGGCCCCATGAGTTGTCAGTCCGCCCCTGCTCAAACCACATTACCCCCCCCCCCCGTGTCCTCCCCCTCAGACCCCCCCCTATTGCTGCACAGACAAAACTGAGTGGTGTTCTCTCTTCTGTCACTCAGCTAACAGGTAACATTTTCAGGCTTCATATCTCTGTTCATTGCTGTGAAGACAACTGTTCTTTCACATTCTATTGTTAGTACATGCACATTCACAAGGGGTGGAAACGATGCGTCTCCCATGCAGGGCTGTATCCCCCATGCCAGCAACCCATTCATTTCCAGTGTTGGTCATCTTACTTTAAAAAAGTAATTAGTTACATTACAAATTACTTCTCCCAAAAAAGTAATTGAGTTAGTAACTCAGTTACTACATTGGAAAAGTAATTAGTTACTCAGCAAAGTAACTGACTTTTTTTTTTTAATATTCTTAGGGGCGGGTCTAGTATTACTGTAAGCAAGGGGCGCGTTCCCCCCTGCACGTCTATTTCCCCCCCAACACATATATCTGTTCCCCCTCTGTACCCCACTACACGTCTGCCCCCCCCCCCACACACATATATCTGTTCCCCCTCTGTACCCCACTACACGTCTGCCCCCCCCACACACATATATCTGTTCCCCCTCTGTACCCCACTACACGTCTGCCCCCCCCACACACACATATATCTGTTCCCCCTCTGTACCCCACTACACGTCTGCCCCCCCCACACACATATATCTGTTCCCCCTCTGTACCCCACTACACGTCTGCCCCCCCCCCACACACACATATATCTGTTCCCCCTCTGTACCCCACTACACGTCTGCCCCCCCCACACACATATATCTGTTCCCCCTCTGTACCCCACTACATGTCTCTCCCCCCCCCCCCACACATATATCTGTTCCCCCCCTGTACATCTGTCCCCCCCAAACTCACGGATCGGATCGTTGCAGAGTCACGGATCGGATCATTTTTTGGATCAGCAAATAATAATTGAATTTGCAAAAACCTTTGAAAATTCCACCACCATAAAGCCCCCACTGTAATATCCACGTCATCTCCCCAACTGTAATATTGTCTGGGTATAGCTGGGTACGGCTGGGTATCGCCGAGTATGGCTGGGTATCGCCGAGTATGGCTGGGTATCGCCGAGTATGGCTGGGTATTACCGCGTATTGGAGAGTGTGGCGGGGTATGGCCAGGTGTTGCGGGGTATGGCGGGGTGTTGCAGAGTATTGCACAGTATTGGCAGGGTGTTGCAGAGTATTGCGCTGTATTGGCAGGGTGTTGCAGAGTATTGCGCAGTATTGGCAGGGTGTTGCAGAGTATTGCGCAGTATTGGCAGGGTGTTGCAGAGTATTGCGCAGTATTAGCAGGGTGTTGCAGAGTATTGCGCAGTATTAGCAGGGTGTTGCAGAGTATTGCGCAGTATTAGCAGGGTGTTGCAGAGTATTGCGCAGTATTGGCAGGGTGTTGCAGAGTATTGCGCAGTATTGGCAGGGTGTTGCAGAGTATTGCGCAGTATTGGCAGGGTGTTGCAGAGTATTGCGCAGTATTGCACATGACCAAGTACAACATAGCTACCTGTTGGTGCTGCCCAGCTTGACACTCCCACCCTTACCTTACCCAGTAATGGAGACCACACCGTGCTGGAGTGTAAAATCTGCCGTAGCAGCTCCTTTATTAAATAACAAAATATATATATAAATAACTTTATAAATAACTTTATAACCAATAAACAACAAATATCAATAGATAAACATCATCAATAAAAACGTGACGTAGGCCTATAATAGTGCATTACCCCCCCCCACCCAAATTACCATAATCAACAGCTCGTGCACTGCGGTCAACTCAACTGTAACTAGGCCTCAAGCTGACATACTAGCTCAGAGACAAAACTATTCCCGCAGTGCAGTCATCCACCATATACCCTACATCACTTATAGGGAATATACCAAACGGGCCCATATCTCCAATGGGTCCCGCATCAAGTTTCCTGTGGGGAGGGGGTTTCTTCTTTATGCCTACGTCACACAACATCCGCCAATGCTACGACGTCCAGTGTACCTGTAAACAAATTATTCACACCTGTAAAGCATTAAAAAAGGGGAGGGAGGGCGGGAACTTTCCTTCCTAGCAGACTGAGCTCCCGGGAGGATGGCTCCTCCCTTTCCTGTTACCCAGCTCCACCCCCTCTAACCCTTAAACGGCCATGCCCCTTGCAGGCATGTAGACTTTAGTCATGTCAGCCCTGCGCTGATCTCTTCGTTTAAAGCTGCGGGCTGTTCTTGACCAAGTACAACATAGCTACCTGTTGGTGCTGCCCAGCTTGACACTCCCACCCTTACCTTACCCAGTAATGGAGACCACACCGTGCTGGAGTGTAAAATCTGCCGTAGCAGCTCCTTTATTAAATAACAAAATATATATATAAATAACTTTATAAATAACTTTATAACCAATAAACAACAAATATCAATAGATAAACATCATCAATAAAAACGTGACGTAGGCCTATAATAGTGCATTACCCCCCCCCACCCAAATTACCATAATCAACAGCTCGTGCACTGCGGTCAACTCAACTGTAACTAGGCCTCAAGCTGACATACTAGCTCAGAGACAAAACTATTCCCGCAGTGCAGTCATCCACCATATACCCTACATCACTTATAGGGAATATACCAAACGGGCCCATATCTCCAATGGGTCCCGCATCAAGTTTCCTGTGGGGAGGGGGTTTCTTCTTTATGCCTACGTCACACAACATCCGCCACTGCAAACAAGGTTAAAACCTTAACCTTGAGCGCACCTCCACACCCTAAGTGCTCGCTCAATACCATCCTGAATACCGAGAGCCCACATATCTGTGCCAACTGGGTTCAGATGAACACCATCAGCCTTCAGATAGCGCCACGTGTCTATCTCCAACTCCCTGTGCCTAATGGCCAACCCCCCGTGTTTAACAAAAAATCTGCTGACTTCCTGATTAACTTTTTTTCGGGATTTGTTAATTAGGTCCACTGACCTGGCAAAACGCCATGCAGTCCTGGCGATCATGTCTGACCAAACCAGGACTGTGTTGGGGAAAGCCGCCTGAAGTCGGCAAAAGTCATATTTCATGTCCCTAGTGACATCTAGTTTTGTCCTGAGCCCCAAGTCATTGCCCCCTACGTGGATCACTAAAACCTCCGGAGGCCTATCCCATCTCGCAAACTTGAGCGCTTCCGGGATAAGACGGCTCCAGAGCATGCCCGGGAAACCCAACCATTTTATGTAGGCCTCCCTCCTAGAAAAACCTAGCTGTCTACCGTCCGGTCTGTCATCTCCCCTCCTGGCTCCCCAGCAGACATAAGAGTGCCCTATAATCCAAACGAGCTTCGGAGGGTCATCTGAAAGAGAAACAGCAAGAAGATTCCGGTCAGCTTCACATAATGTACCACACGAAACCATGTCGGCACTTCACATAACCCACCCCTTTTATCAGCACCCTTATGCGATCAAATCCAGCCTAACATATGACCTGAAACGCCTTGATTCCCACCTCCCAATTTGTTTTACCGCTTCTTCCGGCAAACCCCACCTGACCGCCTCAGTGGCCGCCCCAATCCTGAAAGAATGCGAGGAAAATCTCAGTTCCCCCATATTCATAACTTTTAAACATTTCCGGAAGACCCCTATGAACTGAAAGCGCGATAGCGCCTCGCCGTTCTGATGTACCAGCAGGGGGCCCTCCCCAGCCGGCCTCACCTGTAAGAAAACACTAGTCACCAAGACGGGGCAGAGTTTGGCGTCTGGAATGGCGAAAACCACCACTTCCTTGCCTCGGCCCTGCTGGTCCGTCTTTGATCTTTGCAGATGCAAAAACAACCTGTCCTCAAAGCACCGCACGTGTCCTACAGCCAATCCATCCCTCTTTGTCTTCGAGGAACTCACCAGTTCCCCGATCCGAAAGGCCCCAAAAAAGGCTAACACGAAGGCCGTGCGGAACAGTCCCACCTCGTACCCGGACGAGCAAACCCCACTCAAGGTGTCCACCACCTTGCCCAGCAGTTCAAACGTCACCGGTCGCCGCTCGTCCCGTACCGCTTTCCCTTTTTTGTAACCCTTAACTGCTTGCCGCGCCCAGAACTCCTTGGTCCAGTCGCTCCCCCCCTCAAGTTTACACCAAAAAGCCATAGCCGCCATCACCTTTTGCAGCCTCGACACGGAAATTCCGCTCTCCATGTGCCTGGCGATAAAATAAATAAAAAGCAGCCTGGGTTCCCTTTCTCCCCTTGCGGTCTGGACCCGGAAGGCCGCCCATTCGTCCCATACTTTCCTGTATGCTTTCCATGTCCCTTCGGTCACCGACCGCTGGATCCATCCCGCTAGTCTTCCAGTGCAATCTTCCACATCTCCGCCGGACAGTGGGTTCCCTGATGCTCTGCTTCCGGCGCCAGTTCCCGAAACCTTTCCCACTGAAACCGAGAGAGAGCATCAGCGACCACGTTCTCAACTCCCGGCAAATGCACCGCATGCATGAAGATGTTCATCTGCATGCACCGCAGTACCAGGTGTCTCAACAGCCGTATCACCGGAGGTGATGCCGCCGATACCTTGTTGATCACCTGAACCACCCCCAGGTTGTCGATGTGGAAGCGGACCTTCCGATCCCGGAAGAATTCACCCCACAGCTCAACCGACAACACTACCGGAAACAGTTCTAATAGCAACATGTTCCTGAGCAACCCCTCCCGCTTCCAGCTATCCGGCCAAGGGCCTGCACTCCAGCGCCCCTTAAAGAAAGCCCCATAACCCGCTGACCCCGCGGCGTCTGTGAACAACTCGAGATCGAAGTTGCTCACCGGTCCCGTCATCCATAAGGCCCTCCCATTGAAATTGTCCAGAAACACGTGCCACATTCGCAGATCACTCTTATGTTCTTTCGAGAGTGTCACGTAATGCCTGGGCGACTCAATCCCCCCAGTGCTGGCTGCCAGTCTCCTACTAAAAATCCGCCCCATCGGGATAATCCTGCAGGCAAAGTTAAGCTTCCCCAACACTGACTGTAGGGCTCTCAACTGCACTTTGCGCCGCCCCACCAATGCCCGAACTTCCGCTCTCAATGCCACCAATTTAACCTCCGGCAGTCTGCATTCCATTGCTACTGAATCGAGTACTATCCCTAAGAAGCTGATCTCTGTCCTGGGCCCTTCCGTCTTGTCAGGTGCAAGCGGAATGCCGAAATCCCCTGCAATCCTTTCCAACGTTGTAAGTAACACCGCGCAAACCTTGGATGCGGGCGGGCCGACGCACAGAAAGTCGTCCAAATAGTGGATCACTGAATTCAAACCAGACACGTCCCTCACCACCCATTCTACAAACGAGCTGAAACATTCGAAGAATGCACACGAGATAGAGCAACCCATCGGTAAGCACTTATCCACGTAGTATTCCTCCTGCCACCTGCAACCCAATAAATAGAAGCTATCGGGGTGAACAGGTAGCAAACGGAAGGCCGCTTCTATGTCTGTCTTTGCCATCAGGGCCCCTCTACCATACTTACGCACCCAAAAGACCGCTGCATCAAAGGACGTGTAATGGACCGCGCAAGCCTGGGGGTCAATGGCGTCGTTCACCGACCCCCCTTTCGGGTAAGAAAGGTGGTGAATGAGCCTGAATTTGTTAGGTTCCTTCTTGGGGACCACTCCCAAAGGAGAAACCACTAGTTCGGGGATTGGCATTACGGGGAAGGGGCCCGCCATCCTGCCCAGAGCTACCTCTTTTTGTAACTTTTCCGTTACCACCACCCGGTGTCTCAGAGCCGACCTCAAATTGTCTGCTCCTGGTGGCACCGAGCCCAGTACCGCAGGAATTACAAAACCCTCCCCAAAACCTGAAGCCAACAAATGAGCCGCGTCCCTGTCGGGATACCTACCTAGAAAAGGCAGCATTTTTTCCACTCTCACCGGCGTCTTCCCCTTTGTTTGCAGACTCGCTGGCCTTGCCTTTTCCCTGCTTGAAACACCGTGACCCGGGGTGAGATCCCCCACACCCGGAGCACTCGTGTTTGTATTTACACCCCGTTCCGAACTTGCAGGTGCCCTCATTATACTGCCAACAGACTCCCTTCTTTTTAGCGGCCGATTGACCTGAAGCCCCCGATCCACCGGCCCCCCCTTGAAAAAACTGCCCCGCCGGCTTCGCTGCTGCCATCAGGCGCATCCACAGACTGATGTCCTTGTGGTCCCAGCGAAGCGCCGGCCTGACTGCCCTCCTCTGGCGAAATTGCTCATCGTAACGTAGCCACGACATTCCCCCATAGGTCCGATGGGCCTCCCCGATGGCGTCCAGGTAGCAGAAAAGCGCCGAGCAGTGCTCCGGCTCTTTTTCCCCTATCACGCTTGCCAGGATTGCAAACGCCTGAAGCCAGTTCTGAAAAGTCCTGGGAATCAACCTATAACGCCTCCTCTCCTCGTCCTCCTTCTTACTGTCATCAGGTTTTACCCTATCCAGATTAAACTTTTCCAGGGGAAGCAGCGAAAATATCTCCACGTACTCCCCCTTCCAAATTTTTTCCCTGACCTCTTGCTTTAAATGAGCCCCAAGGGGCCCTTCAAAACACACATAGACTTCGCACCGTGCGGAGTCCGCCAGGCGTACAATGTCTTGTTTCTTGGCTTTGTCCCCCCCTTTTTCCCCCTCTCCCGCCGCTGGTTCCGCGGGCGGACTCGCCTCCACCGTGCCCCCCGCCCCTCCCTCCCCTACCCCCGGGGTTAACGCGGGCGGAATCGCCACCGCCGTTTCCCCTGTTTGCCCGCTCGTCCCCCCCATGCCTGACGTTGCCCCCACCTGTCCCACACCCATACCTTCCCTCCCTGGGGGAACCCAGGCTCGGGCCGGCCCCGTCGGGGCCATTGGAGCCGCGTCAAACTTGCCCACTAAATCCCTGAGCCCCGCTAGAAGGACCCTGAGGCCGTCTCCCGCCAAGGCGGGATCGGGGCGGCTGTTGTCCGGGAAGGGAACCCCCTGAATGGCCCCGGGGACGCAATCCCCCCCCCCCCACCGTGTCCCCCTAACCGGAAACGTCTCCCCCCCCTCGAAACCCGGAAATGAAAAAGACTTACCAGGCTGCCTGGACATGTTCCCACCAGCCGTTGCTCCCGAATCCACCGTCACCATACGTCCCTCCGCGATCTCGTCCTCGGACCTGGACAGCTCTCCCTCCGACAGCTCCGACTCCTCTTCCGTCAAATCCGCAGCCTGCCCCCCGGGGGATTCGCCCCCGGAGGCGGACGAGCTCCTTTCCCTCAGGTTCCTCTTCCGCCCCTCTGCCGACTTACTGGCACACTTCCGAGGGGTCTGGGCACTCGATCCGGTAGCTGGCTCCATCTCCAGGGGGTTAGGCCGCACGCCTCTGTGCCCCTGCATCGGTTTTGTGGGCCTGGGCCGTACGCCCCCAGCCCCCGCTGCCTGCGGTTCCCGACCAAATCTTGCGTCGTTCCTCCCCTTCGGGTGCACCCTTGCAGACGGACCGCCTGTACCCCGGGTGTTCGCCCGGTAGCTGCCGGGCCGACAAGTTCTGGCCCCCCCGGCCGCCGACCGCAGGCTGGGCCGAACGCCACCCGCCTGGGCCCTCTGTCCCTCATCAATGGGCGGATCGCCCCCTTGCTGGTCATCCTCTCTCTCCCCTTCTTCCTCCGGGCCCGACTGCTGGGTCCCCCCCCAGCTACTGTTCCTCCCCCTCACCCCCCCCCCTGGCGGACCGCCGTGGAGGGCGGCCGCCCTGTGGGATTTGGGCCTGGGAACCTGCTGGCTGCTGACCGCCATGGCGCTGCCCCCCTCCCCCCCCTTGGAGGCTGTGGAGCTCCTGAGCCGCCCCCCCGTCCCAAGATGGCCGCCAGCCGCGGCCGCCACGAGGCCTGAGGCCTGTGAGCGCCGCCGGATGCTGGATCCTGCCTGTGCCTGGTTGGTCCCCCCTGCTCGCTTAGCCCCCCTGACCGCCGTTCCCGCGGGTGTCGCGACCCCCCCCGCCGACCGCTTAGCAGGCGGTTCGGCGTCCGACAGGGCCCCCATGTCCCCCTGCTTGCCTGAGGCCCGGCGCCCGTCGGGCGAATAACGGTCCGGCGGGCGGATCTGCCGCGCCCGGGTGCCGTGCGGCGACCCCCCCCCCTCGTTCCTCACCCCCCAGGGCCCGCTCCACCTGCTCTCTTATCCATGCGGCCCCGTTCGCCGCCGCCGCCGCCCGGATGTTCCCCAGGAGCTCCTCCATGCTGCCTTCTCCAACTTTCCTTCCTAGCAGACTGAGCTCCCGGGAGGATGGCTCCTCCCTTTCCTGTTACCCAGCTCCACCCCCTCTAACCCTTAAACGGCCATGCCCCTTGCAGGCATGTAGACTTTAGTCATGTCAGCCCTGCGCTGATCTCTTCGTTTAAAGCTGCGGGCTGTTCTGGACAAACATGTCTGCACTGCATGTGAATGGACCCTAAAGACAAATGTTTTCCCTGTTATCTTTATAACACCTATATATTGTTAACACCCTGACACATTGTATAAAGCTGGGTACACACTGGGGTTGCGCCAATACCTGTTTTCGAGGGAGGGCAATTGGTCATTAGTCACTAGATCCTGAAGAGGGCTTAGGTGTAGAGAGATCTTTTTTTACATGTGGTTTCAGGCACTACTCCTATGTGAACCCAGGCTAAGGTCACTATGACAAGCCTAGGCTCACACAGGAACTCTGTGGGAAACCACATGTGATTCGGACAGGAATCACACCGTATTGTATGCAATTCTTTACAGTGGGATTTGAACACATTCATTTTGTATGAGCTCAACCCACAATGCAAAATATTGGTTTTAGGTATCAGAGCATTTGAATGAGTACAAGTACTCGTGCAAATGCTTAGTATCAGCACTGCGCAGGGGGGGGCATTTTGGCATCCTCGCCCTGGGCACTGAAATACCTTGTCCCACTACTGGGGGAGGGGACTGTCTTGGGGAGATGACAGATCGCTGTTCATACTTTGTATGAACAGACGATCAGTCTCTTCTCCCCTCAGAGAACCGTGATCTGTGTGTTCTCGGTGTGTCACCAGCGATCGCATCGGCTCCAGGGGCAAACAGCGGGCACACGCTCCTAGTGGCCATAGGGCAAAGCAACGTTACATAATGTCGTTTCGTTCAGTAAAACTGCGGCGGCTGGTTGGCAAGTGGTTAAAAAAAAGAAAGAAAAACATATTTAAATGGACTAATAGTTTTCTTGAAATTATGTCTATACCCAATTTGTAAGTTTGTAAAGAGACATTTTGAATAATTATCCAGAAAAATCTTTACAAGACCAAAATACTAGGCCTAATTGAATTGTGCTTCAGCATTTCTCGACTTGTGCTGGATCCCCCAGGCATATGAAAGCTGTTTAAAAACAGCTCATGAATCAAAGCCCAGGTGACATTGCAGGGCCAGAAAATCCACTTGCTAACAGCTGTTTCCACTTTAGGGCTTATTCAGCCTCCTCAAAGCAACTTTTAATGACACAAAACATTTCTAATGAGAAACAATGAAATATATCAAATTATTTTGCTACAAAAATAAGATTGCTTACATAAAGTGTATATTACAATTTGATTGTAATATAATGTTTTTCATTTTATTATATTGTGTGTGTATGTATGTGTATATATCATTATTATATAAGAGACCTTGCGCTCCTCCCCCTTTCCATTTCAGGATGCCCCACAGATGCTCAGTAGGGTTTAGGTCTGAAGAATATCACCTCACCTTGCCATGTCCTTTAGCAAGGCTAAAGGACATGGTTTCCAGTAGGGATGAGCCGAACACCCCCTTGTTCGGATCGCACCAGAACATACCGAACAGGCAAAAAATTTGGCAGAACACACGAACACTGTTAAGCCCCATACACACGGTCGGATTTTCCGATGGACTCTGTCCTATCGGACAATGTTGTCGGAAATTCCGACCGTGTGTAGGCACCATCGGACAGTTTCCATCGGATTGTCCGACGGACAAAGTTCTATCTCCTGCTGGATAGAACAAAGTCCGATCACACCAATTCCGATCGTGTGTAGCGAATTCCGACGGACAAAGTGCTACGCATGCTCAGATCACATTACAAGACCAAAGCTATTGGCTACTAGCCTCTACGTAGTCCCGTCGTAGGCAACAAACGTCACCACATTCAGAATGATCGGATTTTCCGACAACTTTGTCCGACCGTGTGTACGCAAAACCAACATCGGACAAAGTACGACGGACATGATCCGACGGACCTGGTCCTCGGATAATCCGAGCGTGTGTATGGGGCTTTAAAGTCTATGGGACACGAACATGAATAATCAAAAGTGCTAATTTTAAAGGCTTATATGCAAGGTATTGTCATAAAAAGTGTTTGGGGACCCGGGTTCTGCCCCAGGGGACACGTATCAGTGCAATTTTATTTTTTAAAAACAGACGTTTTTTTGGGAGCAGCGATTTTTTTAATGCTTAAAGTGAAACAATAAAAATGAAATATTCCTTTAAATATCGTGCCTGGGGGGGGGGGGGGGGTGGTGTCTATAGTATGCCTGCAATGTGGCACATTTTTCCTGTGTTTAGAGCCGTACCACAGCAAAATGACATTTCTAAAGGAAAAATTGTAATTTAAAACTGATCGCAGTTGAAATGAATTGTCGGGTCTCGGGAATATAGATAAAACTCATTGAAAAAAAAGAGCATGCAATCCCCCCCAGTCCATTACCAGGCCCTTCGGTCTGGTATGAATATTAAGGGGAACCCCCGAACCAAAATAAAATAAATTGCGTAGGGCCCCCCCAAAATCCATACCAGACCCTTATCCCAGCACACAACCTGGCAGGCTGCAGAAAAAGAGGGGTGACGAGAGAGCGCCCCCCCTTCTGAACAGTACCAGGCCACATGCCCTCAACATGGGGAGGGTGCTTTGGGGTAGCCCCCCAAAGCACCCTGTCCCCATGTTGATGGGGACAAGGACCTCATCCCCACAACTCTTGCCCGGTGGCTGTGGGGGTCTGCGGGCGGGGGACTTATCAGAATCTGAAAGCCCCCTTTAACAAGGGGACCCCCAGATCCTGGCCTCCCCCTGTGTGAAGTGGTAACAGGGTACAAATGTACCCCTACCATTTCACAAAAAAGTGTCAAAATGTTAAAAAAAAAGTCCTTTATTAAAAAAAAAAAAAAGGGCCACGATGTCCATTCATCTTTTTCTATCTCCCCCCGCCATTGACCGAAAAACAAAAAAGCAGAGACTGATCCGCCATAATGGGAGGCTCCCATCGTGTGACGTTTCTGCACCTTTGACAGTTCTTATATAACTGAGGACGTCCCTGGGTGACCCCGCCCCCTCTGATGCCCCAGGGATTTTCCCACGGCTTCCCCCGTTCTTCAGCTCTCTTACATCACAAAATCATTTCTTGTGATCAACTTCCTGCAAATGGTCAACCCAAACTCCACTACATCTTTGGAATGAGAAACTCCCAAAATGGCTGTACAGGCAGCTATACCTCACCCCCAAAACTGGTATCATACAACAGACCCACTGCAAACCATAGAAGAGACCAT
This sequence comes from Lithobates sylvaticus, assembly GCA_028564925.1. Taxonomy (NCBI): domain Eukaryota; kingdom Metazoa; phylum Chordata; class Amphibia; order Anura; family Ranidae; genus Lithobates; species Lithobates sylvaticus. The sequence continues at coordinate 481,077,064 of CM053026.1, forward strand.
GGTTCCTCTGGATACAAACCTATAGTCTACTTTCATCTATGAGAACATTCTGGCTTTCCCAAGACATACAGTTCTTTGAAAAAGTATTTATACCCCTTGAAATTTAATGTGAAGCCCTCAGAGGTTTGTTAGAGAACCTTAGTGAACAAACAGCATCATGAAGGCCAAGGAACACACCAGACAGGTCAGTGATAAAGTTGTGGAGAAGTTTAAAGCAGTTAAGTTCTAAAAAAAAATCCCAAGCTTTGAACATCTCACAGAGCACTGTTCAATCCATCATCCAAAAATGGAAAGAGTATGGCACAACTGAAAACCTACTAAGAAATGGCCGTCCACCTATACTGACAGGCCGGGCAAGGAGAGCATTAATCAGAGAAGTAGCCAAGAGGCCCATGGTAACTCAGGAGGAGGAGCTTCAGAAATCCACAGCTCAGGTGGGAAAATCTGTCCACAGGACAACTATTAGTTGTGCACTTCACAAATATGGCTTTTATGGAAGAGTGGCAAGAAGAAAGCCATTGTTAAAAGAAAGCCATAAGAAGTCCTGTTTGCAGTTTGCGAGAAGCCATGTAATGAGACCAAAATTTAACTTTTTGGCCTAAAAGCAAAACACTATGTGTGGCAGAAAACTAATGCCCCGTACACACGATCGGATTTTCTGACAACAAATGTTGGATGTGAGCTTGTTGGCTGAAAGTCTGACCGTGTGTATGCGAACATTTGTTGTCAGACTTTCCGCCAACAAATGTTGGCTAGCAGGTTCTCAAATTTTCCGCCAACAAAACTTTTGTTGTCAGAATTTCCAATCGTGTGTACACAAGTCTGATGCACAATAGTTCACGCATGCTCAAAATCAAGCAGAAGGAGCCGCACTGGCTATTGAACTTCCTTTTTCTCGGCTCGTCCTACAAGACGTAGGACTTCACCACGTTTCCACGTTCGTAATTTTTAGCCAACATTTGTGTGACCATGTGTATGCAAGACAAGTTGGATCCAACAACCTTTGAACAAAAATCCACAGTTTTGTTGTCGGAAAGTCTGATCGTGTGTACGGGGCATAAGACTGCACTTCACCCTAAACACAACACCCACACTGTGAAACACGATGGTGGCAGGAACAAGGAAGCTGGTCAGAGTTGATGGGAGGCTGGATGGAGCCAAATACAGGGCAATCTTAGAAGAAAACCTGTTATGCCATGTACACACAAGTGTTTTTTTCCGTTACAATAAACTCTGAAGGTTTCTCCGACGGAATTCCAACGAAATTCCGCTCAAGCTGTCTTACATACACACGGTCACACCAAAGTCCGACCACCAAGAACACGGTGATGTACAACACGTACAACGGGACTAGAAAAGGAAGTTCAATAACCAGTAGCCAATAGCTTCTATCTCATACTTGCTTCAGAGCATGCGTCGTTTTAGGTACGTCGGAACAGCATACAGATAGGAATTGGTTACCTCTGAAAAATTTAGAACATGTTCTCTTTCTAGGTCTGTCAGAATTTTCAACGTAAAAAGTCCGATGGGGCATACACACGATCGGAATATACGATGAAAAGCTCCCGTCTGACTTTTTCTGTCAGAAATTCCGCACGTGTGTACACGGCATTAGAGTCTGCAAGAGACTTGAAACAGGGGCAGAGGTTCACCTTTCAGCAGGACAACAACCCTAAACATACAGCCAGAGCTACAATGGAATGGTTTAGATCAAAGCATGTTCATGTGTTATGCCCCATACACACGGTCGGATATTCCGATGGAAAAAGTCTGATCGGATTATGTTGTCGGAAAATCCTATCGTGTGTGGGCTCTAGCAGGCAGGAAAAATTTTATCCGATCTGACTTTTTCCAATCACGTGTAGGGAATTCAGATGGAAAAAGTGCCATGTATGCTCAGATCAAATTACGAGACCAAAGCTATTGGCTACTAGCCTCTACGTAGTTCCGTCAAACGCAACGTCACCACGTTCGGAACGATCAGATTTTCCGACAACTTTGTCTGTTTTTTTCCGACGTATTTTGTCCGAAACTGGTGTTGCATACACAATGCAACACCAGTTTCGGACAAAATACGTCGGAAAAAAACGGATTTTGTGGTCGGAATTTCCGACCGTGTGTACAGTGGCTTAGAATGGCCCAGTCAAAACCCAGACCTGAATCCAATTTGGAATCTGTGGCTATAATTGAAAACTGCTGTTAACAGACGCTCTCCATCCAATCTGACAGAGCTTGAGCTATTTTGCAAAGAAGAATGGGCAAAAATTTCACTTTCTAGATGTGCAAAGCTGGTAGAGACATCCCCAAAAAGACTTGCAGCTGTAATTGCAGCGAAAGGTGGTTCTACAAAGTATTGAGTCAGGGGGGCTGAATACAAATGCACACCAAACTTTTCACATATTTATTTGTAAAAAAAATTGAAAACCATTTATAGATTTCCTTCCACTTCACAATTATGTGCCACTTTGTGTTGGTCTATTACATAAAATCCCAATAAAATACATTTACGTTTTTGGCTGTAACTTACAAAATGTGGAAAAAGTGGTATGAATACTTTTTCAAGGCACTGTACATGGATGACTAAGTATCACTTTATCCATTTGAGCATTATATGGCTTGGAACTTTCATTGATTAAGCTGGTGGCTCCTCTGTTAGGCAATTACAAGCTATGATTCACACAGTTTGAAGAACTGTCCTATTAGGATTAAATTACTAACAGGAGATAATTCAAGGTGCCATGCTATAAGTCAGGGCTCAAAATTTCAAGTCTTAAGCTACTAGCCAGGTCTTAAGGGTTACCAGTTGCCCCGCCCAACACCAACCATGCCCCGCCCCTAAACACGTCCTCATAAAGTATCTCATGAAATGACACTTAAATGTTTTATGCATAATTAAGTTACAAAAATAAATATTAACAACAGCTTTATCAGTGCCCCTCAGTACAGCCTCACCAGTGCCCATCAATACAGTATGACCAGTGCCAATCAATACAGCGTGAACAGTGGCCATCAATACAGTCGCACCTGTGCCCGTCAGTACGGTCTCGCCTGTGCCCATCAATACAGCCTCACCTGTGATCGTCAGTACAGTTTCACCTGTGCACGTCAGTACAGTCTCACCTGTGCCCGTCAGTACAGTCTCACCTGTGCCCATCAATACAGTGTCACCTGTGCTAGTCAGTATAGTCTCACCTGTGCCAGTCAGTACAGTTTCACCTCTGCCCATCAATACAGTCTCATCTGTGCCCATCAATACAGTCTCACCTGTGCCCATCAATACAGTCTCACCTGTGCCCATCAATACAGTCTCATCTGTGCAGAGGAAAAGTTGAGCTGGCCGATCATCAGAGAGCGGGGATTGCCCGCTGTGACAGCTTTCATTTGAATTGTTGGGCTCCCAGTGCCGCCCCCATCACATACATCCCCGCCTCCTCACCCGACACTGATCATGTGACACAGTCCCGCCTCCAGTCATTGGACCAGTGTTCTGTCTATCAAATGCGCCGGGCAAGGGGGGGACTGTGTGATGTGAGCGGTGCCAGGTGAGGAGGCAGGACTGTGTGACGTGAGCGGCGCCGGGCAAGGAGGCAGGGCTATATGCGTCGTGAGTAGCGCCGAGAACCCAGCAATTCAAATGAAAGATTTTACAGTGGACAATTCCCGCTCTCTGATGAACGGCCAGCTTGACTCTTCCTCTCCTCTCTTCCCCTGGCTGGGAGAACAGCTCTCGTTCAACCCTGCCTGCTGGCGGTGCTCGCCCCCCCCTCCTCCGAAGCAGCCCACGCAAAATGCGAGTAGGCGATTGTAAATTTGAGGGCAACTATAAGCTATACATAAGGAGACATGTGATGACACGGGCACCTTTCCCTGGGAGTCTTCCAGCGATTTCTGACAAATTTGCCATCATTTTCTCTGGTGATACACTGTCCATAAGTGGGTTGGTCCTACAATATATTCAGCTATAAGATTTCACCATGGACTTTGAGTGGTCATCTAGCGATATGAAGTAGCTTATTTTTGGATACTAATATGGAGGAGAGGACTTTTCCATGTGATACAGCTGCATATATACCTGTTGGATTCCATCCATGCCTTTTTTTTTTTTGGGGGGGGGGGGGGGGGGGGGGGGGGGGGGTGGTACTTTTTTTTTTTTAATTGAACATCACAGATGATATGCCACCCTATTGGACAGGGGGACAGTCAGACAAGTTGAGCTGTACCTGAGCACAATGAGCAAACCTAACCAATAGATCCTGCTCCCTGGTAGGCATGGTTGTTTTTTTTTTAATAATTGGCCAATTATGATTTTATAAGTTAGACAGTAGGTTTTTGTATACTCTAGGTTTTTCAATAAATAATTAATTTGTATTCTAATCCTTACATGTGTCAAGCCATTTGCTGGGTGTCCCACTCATGTAGGGATACATTATAGATTTTGATATATTGAGGTTGAGCTTTAGTTCGGTTCAAATAATTCTTTTTTTTTCAATTGAATGTCACCAGAACAGGTTTATTCATAGATGATATGCCACCCTATTGGACCAGTGGGGGACAGTCAGACAAGTTGAGCTGTACCTGAGCACAATGAGCAAACCTAACCAAAACCTAACTCCTAAGCAAAACCTAACTGCTCCCTGATAGGTAGAGAGCACTCTAATGCCCCGTACACGCGGTTGGATATTCTGATGGAAAATGTACGATCGGATTATGTTGTCGGAAAATCCGATCATGTGTGGGCTCTAGCGGGCTTTTTCCATCGTAATTTCCGACGGAAAAAATTTGAGAGCAGGTTCTAAAATTTTCCGACAACAAAATCTGATCTGGCTTTTTCCGATCGTGTGTAGAGAATTCCGACGCACAAGGTGCCATGCATGCTCAGAAGAAATTTGGAGACAAAAGCTATTGGCTACTGGACTGTACGTAGTCCCGTCATACGTTTTGTATGTCACCTCGTTTGGAGCGATCGGATTTTCCGACAACTTTGTCCGACCGTGTGTGTGCAACACAAGTTTCGGACAAAATCCATCAGAAAAAATCAGATGGATTTTGTGGTCGGAATGTCCGACCATGTGTACAAGGCATACGTTTTACCTGACCATCTTCCTGGTAAGCTGAAAGACCAAAAACGACACTCTACCTAGGAGGGTGCTACATCCACCCTCCACTAAAACAAGCCATGTCCTCACTGGCTTCAGGCATCTGCCCCTACAAAAATACCTATACAAAATTTACACAGAGTATCCCACAAACTTGGAAAGGGGGAAAAGGGAAGTAACATATGTACAGGGCCATAGGACATACCCCATAAGTGGCCAGTTAGCACAATAAATTACGTGAAAAAATATAGGCATCTGCTGTACAAATATTTATATTATTTTTAAAGAGAATTTGCCAGGTGCACTATATTAGTGCACCCCCAACAAACTGGCTGACGGGGAAATGGTAGAACACCCCTAACTATGCTACACATAACATTTTTACACATGTACAAATATATGCAAATATATCAAGGACAACCTTCTCTGAGGCATGAATATTTCTTGCAGGCCTGCAAAGCATCATTCACCCTATATACTCACAGTGAGACTGTCCTCTCCTTAGAGGCGACCTTCTCACTTTATCAATCTATATCACTAATCTTCACATAGAGATTGCAGGTGTTGCCCTAAGGGCAACTATTGACTTATTGTTCTGTAGTGTTCCTGTAATAGACAAAACAGAACAACATCCTAGTCTGACTAACTAGGCATACTTCACATTTGTTCCATTTGGGAACCATTAGAATAGCAATAGGCACAGTCCCTCTCAATTACCATGATACTGACTCTTGTCCATCCTAGTCAGACCCACAAGTTAGGATAAAGATATGCAGAGTAAATGACTGATGCTCGCAGTGTCCTTCCCTCTGCATCACAGAGGCAACACAACTCCTAGCGGCCTGCTGTTATTGCTGGAGCCTGCGCAATAGCTGCCATACTTGTGAGTGCTTGTAGAAACTCTTTAAGGGAGCCTTTTCTCTCTGGCTCTCCGCTTCTCTGAAGAGACAATGAGCCACTACCCCTTTTTCACAGGGTATAAACTTACACAAATTTCCCTTCTTGCATTACACTGGCCTACTGGCCCTAAGGAATCTTCACAAAGTGTCCTTGCTAAATGAAGTATCTTCGCAAAGTGTCCTTTCTCTTTTCTTTTTGAACATCACTTGAGCAGCTACAATAGCCTTTGGCCCAAAGATCTTAACAAAGTGTCCTTATCAAAGTATCTTCGCAAAGAGTTCTCCAGGTAGCAGCCCCTGGTTTTCACAAGAGAAGTCTGTGGCAAAAAGGGCTTTTCTCCCAGATGATGAAACCATTTCAGTAGTCCCCTCCCTTATTTGCAAGGATAGAAGGGAAGGGGGAACTTGGAGAAAAAAGGGCCTTTAACCCTGTGAACAACACGCCAACTGTGGCAAATCTTCAGGCTCAACAGCCCCTTGACAACGACAGTCCTTGAACCTGGCTCAGACTTGGCATAGCTCAATAGTAGTGATCTGGATATGGACAACCTTGCCTTTAGGACTTACGATGCTGATGGACCAAGCTTGGCCTTTTCTATCTAGGGCAATTGACCTCCACCCTAGTTAATGCGTATCGATCGCCCCAGATTCCAATTTTCCTTGATGGAGAGGAAGGTGTCCCATAGTGGTGATCTGGACATGTTCCGGTGTGGCTTGGGGACATATAGGAAGTCCCAGACAGCTTCATCACACCAGGCATCCCTTTTGCTCTCAATATCCTCCATGATCTTCCTCAGAGCATATGGATAGTCGTATCCATACTCCATGACCACCTTCCTGAATAAGCCATTGAAAACGGGAGAACCCGGGGAATCTCCTCTTCTAGGTGGGGCATATGGGGTCTCCACTTTGGTGATCAGCTTCTCATACAAGTCATTCTGTGCTCTGGCCCGAGCATAGCTGCAGGGTGGGGATAGGTCTGGGACCCTTGTGGCGTAGGACTTGCAGAACCCCAGATTCCCCACATACCTTATGCAAATGACTGCCTCTGTCTCTTCACTGAGTGAACTGGGACTTGGGGAGCTTCTTCTTCCCTCAGTCCCCCTATCCCACTCAGTCTCTGCCTCTGATCCCTATTCCCCGATTCCCTCTTCCAGGTACCCAAATCAGTACTCGAATCGAGGTAAACCTACATCAATGATCCCGGCCTCCTCCTCTGGACGAACTTGAGGACTTCAGCTTCTGGATCCATTGAAGCCCCTCTGCCTCTTTAAGAACTGGACCTTTGGTTGCTGTGATTGCTACTAAGGCATCCTGTGGCCATTGTTTGGCCTCCATGACTTGCAGACATTGCACCTCTGAAATGTGTGTCTCCCTGGTTTAGCGGATTGTGGCACGGGTGAGCACCACTGGTCCCAGCCCCAGCGGTGTTCTCTGCACTCCTTGTCCTCTTCCAAATTGAATAGCCACTATGGGGGTCAGTATCTCCTTTCATAAGAAAAAATGACCACGCTGCAAAATAAACATCAGTGATAGAATACTGTGAAAGTGAACATATATGCACCTGCTAATGATTAAACATGACAGTACATAAATGAATATAACATGCAAAAAAGTATATCAAATGATAAACACACAGAAAAATAATAATGTGTTGTGAAAAAAGTTTAACAATAGGTTAAAACCATCCGAGAGAAAATGGCTTTTCTACTGTAAAGTCAATCATAAAAGTTGTGAGGATTATATAGGGACACCCATCGCAATCAGCTGCATGCATCAAAAAATGTCCACAAAGAGGAACTCCAAATTCTATAGGTGACACCACTCTTTATGCACCCAAGAAGAAGGTGGCCTGACAAGAAGACAGAACCTCCACCAACGAGAGATACTGACTCCTACCGGAACGCAAGATCTCCTGTTAGAGAGATCTTACAAGCTTTTGGCTTAATTCCCAGCCACGGGTCTCTGTGGGAACTGGGATGCTGGACGGGGTTTCTCAGACAGATCAAGTAGATACCATGATACCTTTAGCAATTCTTTTGCTTTCTCCATGACTCAGAATCCATAAACGTCAGTGCAGCACTGGATGAAAGATGCAAGGGTCTGTCAGGAGTCCAGAAACTCAATGACCTTTTATACACACACACTAATTACAAGCATACAGATCACAGGTGAGGATGGTTACCTTTAATAGCCATTCTAACCCCTTTGTATCAACATGTGTGCCTGTTATCAGAACAAAATCACCAGGGTATGTAAACTTTTGATAAGGGTCATTTGGGTCGTTTCTGTTGTGATTATGATTTAAAAAGAGTAAACCCAGTTGACTGATAATAAATGGCTTCAGCCAAACATCAACCATGAGTGAAAGAAAAGTTTTTGTGTTATCATTCATATTCTCTGAAAAATGGCCAAGAAATCATAAATTCTGCTAGGGTATGTAAACTTATGAGCACAACTGTATGTAAAAATACACACAATCTGAACATTACCTGTGGGAAAAGGTAGTTGAACTGTATAAAACAAGAACGGGAAATACAAATATATCCAAGGAATTGAGAATGCCAATCAGCAGTGTTCAAACTCTAATCAAGAAGTGGAAAATGAGGGGTTCTGTTGAAACTAAACCAAACCAACTAAAATTTCAGCCACAACTGCCAGAAAAACCCACAAATAACTTCAGGTGAACTATAGGACTCTCTGAAAACATGTGGTGTGGCTGTTTCAAGATGCACAATAAGGAGGCACTTGAAGAAAGATGGGCTGCATGGTCGAGTCGCCAGTAGAAAACCATTACTACCCAAATGCCACAAAGTATCCCGCTTACAAATCGCCAAACAGCACAGAGACAAGCCTCAAACCTTCTAGCACAAAGTCATTTGGAGTGATGAGACCACAATTGAGCTTTTTGGCCACAAACATAAATGCTTAATTTGGAGAGGTGTCAACAAGGCCTATGATGAAAGGTACACCATTCCTACTGTGAAACATGGAGGTGGATCGCTGATGTTTTGGGGATGTGTGAGCTACAAAGGCACAGGACATTTGGTCAAAATTGATGGCAAGATGAATGCAGTATGTTATCAAAAAATACTGGATGAACATTTGCATTCATCAGCCAGGTAGCTGGGCATGGGACGTACGTAAACATTCCAACATGACAATGATACAAAACACAAGGCCAAGTCGACCTGTCATTGGCTACAGCAGAATAAAATGAAGGTTCTGGAGTGGCCATCTCAGTCTCCTGACCTCAATATCATTGAGCCACTCTGTGGAGATCTCAAACATGCAATTCATGCAAGACAGCCAAAGAATTTCCAGGAACTGGAGGCTTTTTGCCAAGAGGAATGGGCAGCTTTACCATCTGAGAAGATAAAGAGCCTCATCCACAAATATCACAAAAGACTTCAAGCTGTCATTGATGTTAAAGGGGGCAGTCCTAATCTGCCACTTCCTACACCGCGTGATCTTCAGTATTCTCCTCCTCACATTGTCTTCTGGGGAATGGGGCGCGCTGTCTTATGGGAACTGTGTGTGTCCCAGAACACAGCGCGCACCATTCACAAAGCGCCGCGGAAAAAGCGCATTCTGATTAGCCCCCTGCCTGCAGACCCCTACAATCACCGACCACGGTTGTGGGGATGAGGCCCCCCACCCCAAAGCACCCACCTCCCCATGTTGAGGGCATGTGGCCTGTTATGGTTCTGCTTGCTTGCCCCCCCCCTTTCCTGACCTGCCAGGCTGCATGCCCAGATAAGGGTCTGGCATGGATTTTTTTTTGGGGGGGGGCCAGGTCGTTTTCTTTTTTTTTTTTGCATGGGGTTCCCCTTACAATCCATACCAGATCCTAAGGGCCTGGTATGGACTGGGGGGGGGGGGGGGGGCGCTGTTTGTTTTTTCATCCCCCAACCCCCAGGCTGTTTTTTGGCAAATACCACATGTGATACCACAAACAAAACTCTGGGGGTAATTATCGCATGATTTTTTACTCTCTGGTCCATTTGTGAATTGCACATTTTTTTTTTCTGTAATTACTGCATAATCGTTATTTTTTTTTGTGAATTGGACTTAGTTCACCGCATGCAATAATTTATGCAAATGAGTAACATGATACCCTTATCACATGCAGTAAACGTTACTGAATTGACCCCATTGTCTTTAAAAATCTTTATTTTTTTTATTCAACTAAGCAAAGAGGAGACCATGTATGCTATTCTTCATTACTAACTTCTTCCTACTTCTTGTGACATAAACACATTGCTTTGGTTTATTTAAAAAACTGACCAGGCTTAATTACTTGATGTGCTGATAATCTGAGCTAGTCTTTTTCATGACATAAAACTATGCTGTCTGCTTTTACTTTGGCCTGTGAAGCCACTTCTAACCCAGCACTACATGGATTGACTTAACCTCTGACCAAACCTTAGCCCCCATTAATTAAATAAGACTATGGTTCTGTTTATTCCTTTTGTGTAGCCATCTTTCTCTCCTATTCTAGTGCTATGTCAAGTGGAGAAATTTTTTTCTTTCTGGTACCACCTATTCAATTAAAAATAAACATAATGTCTATACAGTGGTGTGAAAAAGTGTTTGCCCCCTTCCTCATTTCCTGTTCCTTTGAACCCTTGATGATCCCCAAGACTTTTGGGACAACATTCTGTGGACCGATGAGACAAAAGTGGAACTCTTTGGAAGGTGTTTGTCCAAGTATATCTGGCGTAGAAGGAACACTGCATTTCAGAAAAAGAACATTATACCAACAGTAAAATATGGTGGTGGTAGTGTGATGATCTGGGGCTGTTTTGCTGCTTCAGGACCTGGAAGACTTGCCGTGATAAAAGGAACCATGAATTCTGCTGTCTACCAAGAGATCCTGAAGGAGAATGTCCGACCATCTGTTCGTGTACTCAAGCTGAAACGAACTTGGGTTCTGCAGCAGGACAATGATCCTAAACACACCAGCAAGTCCACCACCGAATGGCTGAAGAAAAACAAAATGAAGACTTTGGAGTGGCCTAGCCAAAGTCCTGACCTGAATTCTATTGAGATGTTGTGGTATGACCTTAAAAAGGCCGTTCATGCTCGAAAACCCTCTAATGTAACTGAATTAGGACAATTCTGCAAAGATGAGTGGGCCAAAATTCCTCCAGGACGCTGTAAAAGCCTCATTGCACGTTATCGCAAACGCTTGGTTGCAGTTGTTGCTGCTAAGGGTGGCCCAACCAGTTATTAGGTTTAGGGGGCAATCACTTTTTCACACAGGGCCATGATGGTTTGGATTTTTTTTCACCTTTAATAATAAACACCTTCATTTACAAATTGCATTTTGTGTTTACTTGTGTTGTCCTTGACTATTGTTTAAATTGGTTTGATGTTCCGAAACACTTAAGTGTGACAAACATGCAAAGGAACAGGAAATGAGGAAGGGGGCAAACACTTTTTCACACCACTGTATATTTCAGAAAATATTCTGCATCTAAAGAAAGGCGTCTAATTTCTTGAACATATTTAGTGCAACCCTGGTTTTCTATATTATAGACAATTTCCCTTTCACTGAGCAAGGGAGTTTAGACTTCATATAACAGAGTTATCAACTGTTTCATAGTAGCTAACTAACTATTGATTTTTTTATTTAGATTTTTGTATTAATTACTATAGGTCATGGAAAAATCAATGCATTACTTAATAAATACAGTTGTATAATTATATAGATGCGTCAAACAAATCTGTTTTTTAAAACAAGCCATATTCACAACTACATTGTCCTTGAAAAAGTATTCATACCCCTTAAATTTTTCCACATTTTGTCATGTTACAACCAACCATGTATTTTATAGGGATTTTATATGATAGACCAACACAAAGTGGCACATAATTGTGAAGTGGAAGGAAAATGATAAATGATTTTCAAAATTTCTTACAAATAAATATCTGAAAAGTGTACAGTGCATTAGTATTCAGCCCCCTTTATTCTGATACCCCTAACTAAAATTTAGTGGAAACAATTTCCTTCAGAAGTCACCGAATTAGTAAATAGTCCATCTGTGTGTAATTTAGTTAGGTTATTATCCTATATTGTGACTAGGTTACAAGATATTAATTAAAAATTAGTTATGCCCATACAAGGGCAAATGATCAAGGTAGGCTAATGCTTTTCGAGGTGTTCCCTCTTCATCAGAGCCTTGGAAAGTAAAAGAAAGTCTGTAGGATGTGGTAAATATACATGGAGAGGGGTGGCTGATTAGGAGATGTATCCCATAGTGGGTGATGTATTCTGAGAGACGAAAGAGAGACGAAAGCCTCTCAGACAATATGGTGATAGATGCCAACATAACTCAAAAAAATAACAAACAAGACCTCTCCAACTACATTAGATTCAGTACTCAATATAACACAAAAGCATTCAATAGCAAAAGGGTCATCCAGCGTAATTGGAACATCCTCAAACAGGATCCTATCCTAAATCAAGCCCTGCCATCCAGACCTGAAGTTGTGTTCAGCAAATCTAAAGACCTTAGAAGCTTGATAGCACCGAGCATAGTACAGAAATCTCCAAATGCAATAAAGACCGCCACTGGTCCCTGGTCATCAATCTTTGACCAAAAAGGAAACTACAAATGTGGAGTCAGGAACTGTGGAGCTTGTGCATACACGTCACACCATAAAAAGGAGGTCATGGGGTCCAATGGCCATGGCCATAGAATCAGTCAGTTTATCAACTGTGGCACCTTGTATTTGGTCTATGGTATCATTTTCCCCTGTGTTCTCCTTTATGTTGGGCGCACAACACGCCCTCTAAGAGTCAGATTCAGTGAATATAAATGCAGTATTATCAACGGTAATGTGTATGATAATCATATGAAAAACAGGAAGAGACACAACTATTCAGTCCCTAGGCACTTTAAGGAGTGCCATAATGGAAATCCAACAGGCTTACAAGTGTTTGGCATAGAAGACATTAAAAAAGGTGATGATACGGGAAGAAGATTCCAGAGACTTTGTAAACGAGAATCTTTCTGGATCTTCACACTTGGCTCCTTGGCTCCTGTTGGGATGAACGAAGACCTTGAAGACCATGGGGTAGTCTAAATGCACCATTACAAACAGCGTACATACAGATTGTCTCTGGAACCTCCCCTTCCCCTCCTACTCAGTTTACCATTGGTCCAGTTATGTATGTTTAACTTACATTTACATCTATATGTATCATTGGATCATCGATCAATATACATATATGCTTACATCTATGCTTATTTCTGTAATCACATGCTCATACAGACCGATACACCTCATACATCAAGTTCAATTTAGTAATCACCATCATGCAATCATGCAATCATATCAGAGGTGATGTGAATGATACCAATACCATTTAGACTAAAGGATACACATTAGAATAGCCTAGTATCAGATACTATATACAGTGGGGATCGAAAGTTTGGGCACCCCAGGTAAAAATGTGTATTAATGTGCATAAAGAAGCCAAGGAAAGATGGAAAAATCTCCAAATGGCATCAAATTTCAGATTAGACATTCTTATAATATGTCAAAAAAAGTTAGATTTTATTTCCATCATTTACACTTTCAGAATTACAGAAAACTAAAAAATGGCATCTGCAAAAGTGTGGGCACCCTGCAGAATTTATAGCATGCACTGCCCCCTTTGCAAAGCTGAGACCTGCCAGTGTCATGGATTGTTCTCAATCATCGTCTGGGAAGACCAGGTGATGTCAATCTCAAAGGTTTTAAATGGCCAGACTCATCTGACCTTGCCCCAACAATCAGCACCATGGGTTCTTCTAAGCAGTTGTCTAGAAAACTGAAACTGAAAAAAGTTGGAGAAGGCTATAAGAAGATAGCAAAGCGTTTTCAGATGTCAATATCCTCTGTTCGGAATGTAATTAAGAAATGGCAGTCATCAGGAACAGTGGAAGTTAAAGCAAGATCTGGAAGACCAAGAAAAATATCAGACAGAACACCTCGCAGGATTGTGAGAAAAGCAATTCAAAACCCACGTTTGACTGCACGATCCCTCCAGAAAGATCTGGCAGACACTGGAGTTGTGGTACACTATTCCACTATGAAGAGATACTTGTACAAATATGGTCTTCATGGAAGAGTCATCAGAAGAAAACCTCTTCTACGCCCTCACCACAAAAATCTGCGTTTGAACTTTGCAAATGAACATATAGACAAGCCTGAGGCATTTTGGAAACAAGTTCTGTGGACCGATGAGGTTAAAATAGAACTTTTTGGCCGGAATGAGCAAAGGTACGTTTGGAGAAGAAAGGGCACAGAATTTAATGAAAAAAACCTCTGTCCAACTGTTGGATCAATCATGCTTTGGGGTTGTATTGCAGCCAGTGGAACAGGGAACATTTCACGAGTAGAAGGAAAAATGGATTTAATAAAATTTCAGCAAATTTTGGATGGTAACTTGATGCCATCTGTGAAAAAGCTGAAGTTAAAGAGAGGATGGCATCTACAAATGGATAATGATCCTAAACACACCTCAAAATACACGGGGGATTACATCAAGAGGCGTAAACTGAAGGTTTTACCATGGCCTTCACAATCTCATGACCTCAACATTATTGAAAATCTATGGATAGACTTTAAAAGAGCAGTGCGTGACAGACAGCCCAGAAATCTCAAAGAACTGAAAGACTTTTGTAAGGAAGAATGGGCAAAGATACCTCAAACAAGAATTGAAAGACTCTTGGCTGGCTACAAAAAGCATTTACAAACTGTGATACTTGCCAAAGGGGGCAGTACAAGATATTAACTCTGCAGGGTGCCCAAACTTTTGCAGATGCCATTTTTTTGTTTTCTGTAACTTTGAAAGTGTAAATGATGGAAATAAAATCTAACTTTTTTTGACATATTATAAGAATGTCTAATCTGTAATTTGATGCCATTTGGAGATTTTTCCATCTTTCCTTGGCTTCGTTTCATTCATTCCTTATTAACAAACTCCCCATAGCCGTCAGCTGCTTTGGCACTCTGCAGGCCATTGCTCCAGCAGGGGAGGCTCTGATCAGTATGCCACAGACTGGGCTGGTCTTTGAACACAAGTACCACCTCCATTATATGTGGCCACGCCTATACCAATGATGGTGTGCGTTCCAGTGAGAGACTGGGTCCCTTCCTGGTTCTCACACACGATCACATGGTCACACTTGGAGCCGCCCAGTTTCTTCACTCGCACAGTGAGAACAGCCTACAGAGTTTTGGCTCCCTGCAGACTACCATCCGGCCTGGCCAGCCTCTATAGAATAGGATGGCCATTGGACGTGAGAACGACGTCTGGAGCGCACGGCCACGCCCACATGTACGATGGCGTGTGTTCCAGTGGGAAATCTATCCACTTCCTATGTCTGACATCATGGGTCACAGGATCGTTCCATGGACCCGCCCACCTCTGTTCTACACACACCTGCATCCTTATTTAAATGCCACCTGTTCCCACACAGCTGCAGTCTTCTAGCACTTCTCTTGCAACACAGGGCAGCACTCTGCTAGGAGGATCGCAGAATTCCCAGAAAGACTGCCTTTGACCTGCAACTGATGTGTATGGGCTGCAGCCTTACAACAAGTTCAAACGCAGGTCAGCAATACGGATGATTCAATTCACTCTATTTCTTTTATACCCACTGACACTGTCAAGTTTGTATTTTATCAGTCTATTGGGTCATTCTCTCTGGGTCCATCTTTCTGTGTCATTAATATCTCTGTAGGTACAAATGATAGACAAACAACAAATAACAAACCATTCATTCATTCTACAGCATGTAGGTAGGTGTCATTGAGAACCCCCCATTTTTTACCAGTCTGTCAACTCACTCCATTTTCCAGTAGGCACTCTCACAGGTTTAAACCCCTATGCACATTTTTGCACATATGTGTCTATGCGTTTTGATATACACAGGTGCGTTTTTCCAATTTTGTCACCACTGAATATACCAGTGATGGCGAACCTTGGCACCCCAGATGGTTTGCAACTACATTTCCCATGATGCTCAATAGACATGTGCAATTCGTTTAGTTACGAATTCGTTTTCCGTTCAAATTTGTTATATTCGTTCATTCGTTATCGTACGAATGAACGAATGATTCGCTAAAAATTCTAACGAATAACGAACTATCGAAACGAACGAATAAGAAAAACAACGAAAATTCGAAATAATTAAATTAGAAACAACGAAACTACGAAAGAATGAAAATCCGAAAAACGAAAACAGAAACAACAAAAATCAAAATGAACGGAAAAAATTTGTACATTCGTAACTTTTTTTTTTGTTTGTTGATTCGTAATTTTCCGTGTCTCTTACAATGGCGCTGCTTAACGTGCTTCGAATGGATTGAACGAAAAAAATTCGTACATTTGTAACTTTTTTTTTTTTATTAATTTTCCGTGTCTCTTACAATGTAATAATAGCATACACATTACATAAAATTATGAATTATGCTCCGATTAAGAATCTACGAAAACAATGTTACGAAAGTACGAATAAATCAATCTCACGAAAGTACGAATGTAACTAAATCTACGAAAATACGAATGCGTCCAAATAAAAAATACAACGAAAATACGAAAATACAAATTTCGAATAAACGAAAATTAGACTAACCGAAAAACGAATCAACTAAAAAATAACTCTACGAAAATACGAACGAGTCCGAATACGAACATCTACGACTTACGAAAATATGAACGAGTCCGAATACGAACACCAACGACTTACGAATTTACGAATCGTTACGAATCAACGGAAACGAACAGAAACGAAACAAAACTAAACAAATTTTTCTATTGTGTACATGTCTAATGCTCAACTACACTGCAGAGTGCATGAGCATCATGGGAAATGTAGTTCCAAAACATCTGGGGTGCCAAGGTTTGCCATCACTGGAATATACACTAGTGACTCCCATCATGTGGAATATATGCATTCTCTTTGTATATGTGTATGCGTATATGTTTGTATATGCATGTGTATATTTACGTGTATATATTTGTGTATATATATATATATATATATATATATATATATATATATATATATATATGCACTTGTGTTAAACTACAACTGCGTTTTAGTGAACTGACCATAGTAAGTAGAGCTAATGGCTTACGATTTTAATAGTTCACTGCTCTAATACTTTTCAAGTATTTTTTAGTAATACTTCTAAAATAATCATTTTTAGCGCCTAATGGTTTTTAATGCCTTAATGTTTTAATGTTTCAATACTTCAATGCCTCAATGTTCTAATGTTTCAACATTTTTTATACATCTCTTGTCTGTAATTACAATGTATAATGTATAATCCCAACACTTTGTACGCATGTGGATTCTACTAGAATCTTATTTATACACACATACTTTTGGTATTTATCTCATCTAGAGAAATGTGATGTGGACACTTCTAGAGTAAAGGAGAATACATCACCCACTATGGGATACGTCTCCTAATCAGCCACCCCTCTCTATGTATATCTACCCCATCCTACAGGCTTTCTTTTACTTTCCAAGGCTCTGATGAAGCGGGAACACCTCAAAACACATTAGCCTACCTTAATCATTTGCCCTTGTATGGGCATAACTAATTTTTAATGAATATCTTGTAACCTAGTTTGTATGAACTCGTAGTCATTTCTTTGTACTCATCTATTTTGTTTATGAATAAACTATATCACTTTGATTCATGCATTAGATCACACGCCTTCCATCCCCTTATTTCCACTCAGCCTCTTTCGGACCACCCCTGGTCAGTTTAGGCAGCGGGACATGCATGATCATCCTTTACTACTTACCATTCAAAATTACTACTGTTTTACATTAATACCACCTGCAGGAGTGCAGGAGAAACACTTTTACTGGAACACCTTATCCCTCCTAGGTAAAGTAAACAACCAAATCCTGCCATATTTAAATCCATTTCAAAGCTAACTTCATGCTAGATAATGATATGCAGGTTAGCAGACTGTAACCTGTTGGTATTCAGAGATATTAATACTGTACCTGGCATACAGTCATAGACACAGTGACATCAAAGGGGCACTCATAATTGCTTAGATGGTCTCTCTTAATGCCCCCTTGATGTCAAGGACATTTTTATTTTAATACTTCTATTGACGTAATAAGACAATGCCATATAAGGCACAATCTTTGAACAATAGTGCAAACTGGTGTTAAACCAAACATAAAAACAGGAATATTTTCATAGACATAAAACCTCTTAATGTTAAACAGAGAAATCTCAGCATTAAACATTCTCGGTAGGAATACCAGTAGAGACAACAAAACAGTATAGTAAAATACAAATTATTACCAATACGGTCAAAGCATACACGTCCGATCCACTAGGGACTAATTGTGTAATATGCCATCGAGCCATTTTGATATGCGATACTGGTAATGGCTATTTTATGGGGAAAAAAATAGGGGGTAGGGAACAGGGGAAGGGTAAAAAAAGAAGCGGGGGGGGGGGGGGGGGGGTTTGTGGAATGGGGAGGGAGGGAAAAAAAAGAGACCAGTAAGAGGAACCCATGTGTACATTTCTATGCGTATCATCAGCATAGAACTATATGTTCTATTACAACATCTTGAAATTATTAAAGAAATCAGACAAACAAAAAAAAATATAAGAAGAAAAGGAGAAAAAAGGGAGATCAAGGAAAATAAAAGAAGAGGAAGGAAAGAAAGAGAGAGAGGAAAGAGAGGTCCAGCCAGAAATTCATTAAGTTACAGATAAGTATGGTATCCATGGATGGCGGAAAATGGTAGAAGAAACCGCGCTATCTTTATGCACCAACAGATATATAGCAGCCAGCACAAACAAAATATGTTTAAATAAAGCAAGTGAATATCAAAAGAGTGCAGCGCTCATAAAATGTCCGTTATATAATCAAATGGACAATCATACAAAAAATTGTGAACTAAATAAATAGAAAACAATACAAATATGCGTGAGTGATTCACTCTCAAAAGAGTAAATGTGAAAATAAGTGTTTTGTCCATAAACACACTATACAATATAACCATGTGGAATCTCTATCAAAGAGACGTGAAATAAACTATAATATATATATATACTATGTTTGACCATAGAAAATAATACAAAATGCTTCTAAACAATGTAATAATACACCTTAATTGTGATACTAAAGTGTAAAAAAACTAAATAAACGTGACTTTTGTGCGGCTTGTCTGAAGAGGTACGTCACCACTAGGACTGAGGCTTCCGGAATTTGTGGACTCAGATAGGTGTATACCATGTGAGTCACAAAGGCTTGATGGTGTCAGCCACACCAATGGAAACGACTCCCAGCCCAGGTATGTAGTAACAGCAAACCAAGTCTTTGTAAAGTCTTCCAAAGGGACTCAGGAACAAGATGGTGGGCAGTGTATGGTACGGTATATCTCCCCAGGTATGACCAGTAATAAAGGAAAGGGGACTATATAGTGTAATACCGTCAGGCGGAAAAAATTTATTAAAATCTGACAAAGTGGGTACTCACATTGACATAAGGATTAAAAGCATGGATATAGTACTGGTAGCAGTGACATCAGCAAATCATCTCCCGACGGCGTTTCGCCTCCATAGGGCATCATCTGGGGGTTTGTATTATTTTCTATGGTTAAACATAGTATATATATATATATATATATAGTTTATTTCACGTCTCTTTGATAGAGATTCCACATGGTTATATTGTATAGTGTGTTTATGGACAAAACACTTATTTTCACATTTACCCTTTTGAGAGTGAATCACTCACGCATATTTGTATTGTTTTCTGTTTATTTAGTTCACAATTTTTTGTATGGTTGTCCATTTGATTATATAACGGGCATTTTATGAGCGCTGCACTCTTTTGATATTCACTTGGTATCCATGGATCCCATGTCGCATTAAATTTCTTAGTAGAGTTGCGAAGAATACAGGTAAGTCTATCATTAGCCATGATCCAGTTAAGTTTATTCTTCACATATTCAAGAAGAATCATCGACTGCTTGCAAGCAATATTTAGCAATAGTTATTCTAGCTGTTAAAAATATATATGTAATGAGTTTTATCGATTTTTCTGGGGACCTCATCAGGAAACTTTTGAAAAAGCGCTGGTTACCGGGGATCTATGGATATTAACCCCTGTTACTGAATATAGCAAGTTAAATATTCAAATCCAAAATCTGGTGACTACAGAGAACTGCCACCAAACATGATACATTGTACCCATTGTCAGAAATCATGGAATCAGGCCAGAGAGAAGTACAGTTAAATCACACTTGTTTAATAATAAAAGTTAAAAAAACAAACGTAGTCAAAACATAGCCAAAGTTCATTAACCGGAACGGATAGTCAGCCAAGCCAGAAGTCAGGGATCAATGTAGTGGAACAGCAAGCAGGATCTGGAGCCAGAAGGAATGTCAGCAAAGCAAGTCTTGAACAGGTTCGCAGGAGATAGTTTCTGTGATGTTGACCAAGGCGAAGGCAGAGCTCCTCTGGACTGGACGGGTTAAGTAGGCAGGACTGACGAGCAGGATATCATCAACAGCTGGATAACTGTGGAGAGATAGGAGCTGGCAATTAGCCGACAGCTGAGCGACCAGCTCAAAGAAGGAAGGGCTGAGCCCAGTCCTGACACCCGTCTTGCCACAACGCCTAAAGCAAGTGGGGGATGCAGATAGGTGCATCTTCGCAACGCCGGCCGGGACCAAACACCAACATAGGAGTGTTTTATAGTTTGCTTCAATTGGTGATGTCTTAATAGATACTTTGGATAAAGCATAGGCAATATTTTGCCAGTCAGACAATTCAAAAGTGGTATTCAAGTCCTGTTCCCATTGAGTCATATAATGGAGCTTAGTAGTCGGGTCAGTAAGAGTGGCATATACCATAGATACCCGTCCCCATAGAAGGCTTTTCGTTTGACAAGATAATTCAGAATTTGTGAGTGTAAGGGGTCCCTCTAGCAAATTAAGTTTAGCTCGTACAAAAGAGATAAGCTGATTGTACCAAAATATTTCACTAGAGGGCATCTGCAATGTATCCTTAAAATACTGCAATGAGTATGGTTGATCCCCGTTGGTCCCCTTTCCTAAAAAGCCCCTTGTTAAGCCACCATAGGAATGGCATCAGAGTCAGTCCGGGGGAGAACTGCAAACACATTTGGACAGCTCTCATGTACCATCAAAAGAAGGAAGATCTGTCAAGTTATGAGAGCCAGTATATATCACCTTGTTCATTGAGTGAAGTCTGCTGAAGCCATGACTTGCAAGTATTTTCATTGTCAATTCCTTTTTATTTCTCTGTTGCATTACCGTCTCTTTGTAATACCCTTTTTCTGTAAATATTTTATTTTGCACCATTTGTTGCCTTTTCGTTATTAAACCATATTTTGAAAAGTGTTAAAACTGTCTCTAAAGCATTAACACAAACCTAAAGAATCCCTGTCTCTTGAAAAGTGCCACTACATGATAAATCTTTGAATATACCTGTCTGTGGCTGGTGACTGTGTGTACAGACGTTTATTTTAAAATCACAATTGTTATTGCTAATCTTGTGAAAGTTTCCTACTTTTCGGTAAAAGTAGGCGGTGGCAGTTTAAAGGGTTAATTGTTTAGTTAACAAAACTTTAAAGGTTTTAGTTTAAAGGGTTAATTGTTTAGTGGCAATCACTCTCAGCCTGCTGGCACTTAGATTGTGGTCCTTCAAGCTGAAAAATCTTTGTGTAGTGTGAGGCTGGGAGTGTCATTGATGTGTATCAGTGACAGCTCAGTGTGAGGTCGACCAGTCATTTGTCACAAGTTGGTGAGAAGGGTAATGGTCTGACCCTCATTCGTCAAACCTCCATGCTTTCATCTCTTTCCTACATACTGGGTCGATCTCCTACCCAGGGTAGAATTCCATCATCCACCAAAATGATTGAGTTGTCTATAAACTCTACCTTCCTTGTCATCTGAAGTTGCTCCACTCTTTTTTATGTCTTCCTCCTAACACAACTCATTATCAACAGCTTCTACCATTATTCACCTCATACTTCTCGTGTAGGTAATGCTAAGGACCAGTGTGAAATGAAACAAATCTTGGATTTCAAATACTCTGGGTGAAGCTACATTATTTGATTAACTGGTAAGGCTACCGACCAGAGGAAAGCTGTTGGATAACTTCTTGGATGCTTCCGCTCCCATCTGTTAAAAAAATTTCAGCACCACCAGATGCCTTCTCTCTCTTGGCAAGCAGCACCTCTGGACTTCTCCTACAAAATTGTGGCTGTCTCCTGAAGGGTCATGCTTCTTCAAAGGATTAGCATCATTACCAGCATCCAAGCAACACTTCCATTGATTCTGAGCTTCTTCCCCATGCGCTTGTTTCCAGTCTGCTTCTTCTTTGGACTAATGTCTATGTACCAACTATGGATCTCTTTCGGTTTCGCTCCCCTGTCACCTGCCCCAATGCCTGGCCTGTAGGGATGAGCCGAACACCCCACCAGAACATGCGAACAGGAAAAAAATTAGTTTGAACATGCGAACACCATTCAAGTCTATGGGACACGAACATGAATAATCAAAAGTGCTAATTTTAAAGGCTTATATGCATGGTATTGTCATAAAAAGTGTTTGGGGACCTGGGTCCTGCCCCAAGGGACAAGTATCAATGAAAAAAAAAGTTTTAAAAACTGCAGTTTTTTCGGGAGCAGTGATTTTAATAATGCTTTAGGTGAAACAATAAAAGTGCAATATAACTTAAAATTTCGTACCTCGGGGGGTGTCTATAGTATGCATGTAAAGGGACGCATGTTTCCCATGTTTAGAACAGTCTCACAGCAAAATTTAATTTCTAAAGAAAAAAAACTAATTTAAAACTACTCGCGGCTACAATGAATTGTCGGGTCCGTTAAAAAAACGGCATTGGGATTTCCCCACAGGGGAACCCCGAACCAAAATTAAAAATATAAATGTGTGGGGGTCCCCCTAAATTCCATACCAGGCCCTTCAGGTCTGGTATGGCTATTAAGGGGAATTCCGCACCAAAAAAAAAAAAAAAATGGCTTGGGGTCCCCCCCAAAAATCCATACCAGACCCTTATCCGAGCACGCAACCTGGCAGGCCGCAAGAAAAGAGGGGGGGCAAGAGAGTGCCCCCCCTCTTGAACCATACCAGGCCACATGCCCTCAACATTGGGAGGGTGCTTTAAGGTAGCCCCTTAAGCACCTTGTCCCCATGTTGATGGGGGAGAAGGGCCTCATCCCCACAACCCTTGCCCGGTGGTTGTGGCGGTCTGCGGACGGGGGGCTTATCGGAATCTGGAAGCCCCCTTTAACAAGGGGACCCCCAGATCCCGCCCCTCCCTGTGTGAATTGGTAATGGGGTACAAATGTACCCCTCCCCTTTCACAAAAAAAAGTGACAAAAAGGTTAAAAAACACAAGTCCTTTATTAATTTCTTCTTCTTTCATCTTCTTTCTTATGGTCTTCCATCTGTGTTGTTCTTGTTCCTCCATCTTCTACTTCTCCATCTTCTTCTTCATCTTCTTCCTCTGATCTTCTCGTCCCGCATCTTGCTCCAGGCTTCTTCTCCACTCCGCCCTCACGATCCGCCTTTGTGGGAGTCTTCAGCCGTGTGACGCTTTGATTCTTCTGATACTTCCTAAATAACGGAGGGCGGGGCCACCCGGTGACCCCACCCTCCTCTGATGCACGGGGACTTCCCTATGGCTTTCCCCGTGATGTCAGAGGGGGTGGGGGTCACCCATTTATGTAAACGGGTGACCCGCCCCCCTCTGACCACACAGGGAAAGCCATAGGGAAGTCCCCGTGCGTTAGAGGAGGACGGGGTCACCGGGTGGCCCCCGCCCTACGTTATTTAAGAAGTGTCAGAAGAATCGAATCGTCACACGGCTGAAGACTCCCACAGCGGCGGATTGTGTCGGCGGAGCAGAGAAGAAGCCTGGAGCAAGATGCGGGATGAGAAGAGCGGAGGAAGAAGAAGATGAAGATGGAGAAGATTGAAGAAGAAGATGGAGGGGGGCTACCTCAAGGGGCTACCTCAAAGCACCCTCCCAATGTTGAGGGCATGCAGCCTGGTATGGTTCAAGAGGGGGGGCACTCTCTCGCCCCCCCCCTTTTCCTGTGACCTGCCAGGTTGCCCGCTCGGATAAGGGTCTGGTATGGATTTTTGGGGGGACACCATGCCATTTTTTTTTTAATTTTGGTGCAGGTTTCCCCTTAATAACCATACCAGACCTGAAGGGCCTGGTATGGAATTTAGGGGGACCCCCACGCATTTTTCTTTTTTAATTTTGGTTCAGGGTTCCCCTGTGGGGAAATCCCCATGCCGTTTTTATCAATGAACTGTTATGTGTATTGTCGGACCCGACAATTCATTGTAGCCACGAGTAGTTTTAAATTAGTTTTTTTCCTTTAGAAATGTCATTTTACTGTTCTAAACACAGGTAACATGCGCCTCTTTACAGGCATACGATAGACATCCCCCAGGTACCAAATTTAAAGGAATATTACACTTTTATTGTTTCACTGTAAGCATTATTAAAATCACTGCTCCCGAAAAAACTTCAGTTTTTAAAACTTTGTTTTGCATTGATACAAGTCCCCTGGGGCAGGACCCAGGTCCCCAAACACTTTTTATGACAATACCATGCATAAGCCTTTAAAGTTAACACTTTTGATTTCTCCCATAGACTTTTAATGGGTGTTCTGGGGCTTTCGAATTTGCCGCGAACACCCAAAATTGTTTGCTGTTCGGCGAACTGGCGAACAGCCAATGTTCGAGTCGAACTCATGAGCTCATCCCTACTGGCCTGTATTCCAGTTCTTCTTTGTCTTCCTAATGTTCTGTGTCCTGTGCAGGAGTCCACTGTCTTGCTTTCTTGGGGTCAGCACACAGCTAAATCCAAAGATTCATGAGGGGGTCCTTTGCAGGTGCAGGAGATGCAGGGGACAGGATGCAGGGATCTTCCCTGCAGCACTATTTTATTCTGACAGAGGGGATTCAGAATACACAGAGCAGAGTTGCAGCCACTGGCTGCATAAGTTGATCAAATGCTGGCTTTCTAGTATGACCGTTTGACAGAAGCCAGTTGTTAGACTCTGCTTCTGTTAAACAGAGAGGAGTGCACCTGGACTGAAATTTGTCAGATTCCTTCTAAGCTGGCCAACTTTTGATATGTGTTTACCCAGCTTTAGACTTTTTACCCTGGGGGATCCCACATCATCTGTGTACATTATCTATGTGGCACTTATTATTTCATAGGAAAAAAAACTAAGATAGTAGAGTAAATAATATTAAAAAAGGTAAAGTGCCAAAACACAATCAAATACACAAAAAAAAGAAAAGCATACAGTCAGGTCCATAAACAGTTGATTTGGTCATACCTAATGTTTTTGCTATCTCTCTGATGGGTTTCTTTTGTTTTTTCAGCCTAATGATGGCTTGCTTCCCTGATAGTGACAGCTCTTTGGATCTCATATTGTGAGTTGACAGCAACAGATTCCAAATGCAAATAGCACACTTGAACCAAACTCTGAACCTTTTATCTGCTCCTTGTAAATAGGATAATGAGGGAATAACACACACCTGGCCATTGAACAGCTGAGCAGCCAATTGAATTGTCCCATTACTTTTGGTCCCTTAAAAAGTGGTAGGCACATAAAAAAACTGTTGTAAATACCCTCAAATTAAAGCTGAAAGTCTGCAGTTAAAGTACATCTTGTTTGTTTCATTTCAAATCAGAATTGTGTTCATGTCCCAATATTTATGGACCTGACTGTAAATACAAAGAATACCTACCACGTGTCAAACACAAGGCCCATTGGCTGAATCTAGCCTGCTAGGTCAATTCATGTGGCCCTCATACCCCTCAAGTGGCTGTGACACCCACCTGGTCTCCACCCCACCTTGTCACAGCAGCAGAGAGGAGGCCAGAACTCCTCCGCCAGATCCTGCACTTCTCCATGCAGCTGCAGAGAGGCTAGTATCTGCCCTCCTCCCCTGTCTCAGCAGTTGAAAGCAGAGAGGAGGAAAGAACTTCTCCTACACCTCCTTTGCCTCTCTGTGCAGCCACAGCACCCCCTCATCTCCGTCTCCCCTAGTCTCAGCATTTAGCAGACTCTGGCCGCTGGCTCCAGCCCTCCTCTGGTACTTTTCCAAACTCTGCACTTTCTGCTTCCCATCTCTGTCCCAGCTTTTTCAAGGTAGCAGCACAAGGTCGGGGGGATGCACTGTGATGTAAGAGAGGGTAGGGGGACTCTTGATATCTGATGTAAGGATGTGGGGTGGGTTTACTCTGGACATGAGCTTATAATTATTATGAGAATAATACAATTCTATTCCAGTTGAAAAGGAGGGTTGTACACTGCTGGCATCATTCACAAGAAACTTTATTGGAGACTGCTCAGACAGAGCATCATGGCAGAGCCAGTCTCCAATAAAGTTTCTTGTGGATGATACTAGCGGTGTGCAACCCTCCTTTTCAGGGGAGCATCATCTTAAGTCTTAAAGAGGAACTGCAGTCTGCTCACATAATTTGTAATAAAAACATCTTTGCCATTCTAAAGCTTCCCTCCAAACACTTTGCATATTATTTTATATATACTGTCATTCTGTACTTGCCAAATATGCTGCAGAAATCTCCCTCCACTGAGTCTGGCTGCATCCATTTTAACTGTGGGCAGCTGAAGCTGCTGCCTGTTCACTTCCTGGATTTACACAGACACACAGAGGCACACCTCCAGTTCTGCAGCTCTCATTGGCCCTCTTATGACTCATCTCCCTCCCTTGCTGGCAAACTCTCATAAAAGTGAGAGAGAAAGCTGTGCGTGATGTCATAAGCCTAGGCTTTTTACCAGACAAGAAACAGGAAGTAGGATGTATAAGGTATTTACTGGCAAAAAAAAAAAATATTTACTATCCTATTTACTATCCAAAGTTAAAACAACAAGCGCAGAAGTATTAATAGATGGAAAGATGAAAAAATGACTGAAGTTGCGCTTTAAGTTATCACTAAAACTAGAAATAATCTAACGCAGAGGCATTTAAATAATATGGTAAAGAATAGATACATTTATATAGTCTTAGGCTGCATTCACACCTGAGCGTAGCGTTTTCAGGCAGAAAATTGCGCGAATTGCAGCGTTTTTTGCCACAATTTTGCTGCATTTTTAACGGCGTTTTGCCGCGATTTTGTGCAGAGCAAAAGGTCACCAATGTAAAAAGAAGAAAAATTACCAAATCTGCCCGATTCGCGCAACAAAAAAGGGTCCTGAACTTGTTTGAGCTTCAGGCGTTCGGCTTCAGGCATTTTGGAGTGGAGATGTGAACCCTTATTCAAAAATAGTAAAGATCAGCAGATAGGCAGACTCCTTGGACAAAAAGGTGAGATAAGGCAGACATCAGTACAGGAAAAAGAACCTTTAAACTGAACCAGCACACCTGTACTTTGTAGAATAGGCTGTCTCCTATAGTAACTGAACTTTACCTACAGCATCATACAGAATTCCCTTGGATAAGTTCTCTCTTGAAGCTCTCCTAGCCAACTCATGGGTCCCCGGTCCATGAAGAGTCACCTCTGGTACTTCACCAGGATTCCATCCCTCTCAACATTGTTTCCAGGTATTGAGCAGGCTTCTCCCAGCATGCAAAGCAGCCAGTTGGGTAGGCTGAGAAAGGTAGGTTTATTCATAACCTGACTTCACTGTAGCTCATCATACTAATGCCTGAGGTGACAGTGCCACCTACTGGTAAAAGCCACAGCTGAAACGGGATTAGGAGGAAGGAGATTTCATCCATAAAGACTACAAATTAGCCAATTAGCCCAGCAAGCTAAATTTACCTGTAGCCCGGTTTTGGGACAAGGGTGCTACGTTCTTCCCCTGCTAAGGAGACTACATCCTCTCGGAGTCTGCAAAAGAAAAGCAGAAGCTCTCAAGCCTGAGAGTGGATGTTTTGGCAAAAAGTGGATGGGAAAGGGTAACAGGAAAGATAAACTTTGAATTACAAATACAGGTGGCATTCCACACGGAAGCAGATGAAAAATGCAATAGGCAAATTACATTATATCCTAACTGTCTATCTAGCTAATACTATACTCTAAGCAGTAGAAAATGAACATTATTATGCAAATTGAAGATATTGTCTCTCCTCAGCCAAGGAAGACATAGTAAATATAGAAATTTGGCAACACACTTCCCTGTTGCATCATGGCAGCATACACATATGGGGGTTGTGGCTCCGCCCCCACAACCTGATAGGACCGCGTAGCTATTAAACCTTGAGAGGGCCCCCGCCCCCACATTCTCCTTTTTTTCCTCACCTGATCAGGACTGAAATCGCGAGGTATCCCTTACCGTTTGACGCCCCAGCCAGGTTCAGCCTCTCCTGGGTGGAAGTCCTTCCTGTACAGCCTCTAAAGGAGCTATATGGTTGGAGCCCCATTCTGGTGGTCTGGGGGTGCATATTTCAGCCTCTCCTGGGTGGAAGTCCTTCCTGTACAGCCTCTAAATGAGGTATATGGTTGGAGCCCCATTCTGGTGGTGCAGGCTTCTCAAAGAAAGCTTTAAACAAGCTTTGACGTAAGTGACAGCGTTTCCTTTGCTTTCTATATGCCTTTTACTTCTTTCTCTGTGTTATAGGCGTTTGCCATTTCCAAGATGGCTGCAACAGTGCAAGTATACTCTGAGCATGAGAGGCAGGAAGTAATGCGGCCTCTGTGTTTACTGGCTAGAGCTTTCCAGGTTAGTGATCTGAACAGGCTCAGGCACTGATATCATCACGAGTTCTAAATGTTTTTTTATGGAATTTTTTGGGCAACAAATGGTGGAGCTCTCTACTCATGCATGCTGGATGCTTATGTGGTCATTGTTTGCAGGTATGTTTCCCTTTTTATGGCCTTCACCTGTGTTTTTCCCCATCTCCTTTTCAATGCTTGCTCTGGGTCACTGTGTTAGGGCTTGGTTTCCACTAGTGCGACTTGTTACTGCAAAGTCGCATGACAAGCCGTACCCCATGATTTACAACTAGTACCGTTCATTTATATCTGTGTTCATAGACCTTAAGAATATAACAGGCATTGTTCCAAGTTGCATCAAAATTTCAGCAAATCATGCGACTTTCAGGTCGCAGTAGTGGAGACTTAGCATTATCCTGTCATTTATTTCAATCTGCTGCTTTGCTCTGTTCCTATGGGAAACGCTGTCCAGTCAGACCACCCATTAAGGTATAGGGATTAGGTAAGTAGTGAAGATTGAGAAAAAGAGAGCCAATATCTATAGTCCTGTAAGGACTACAAGATGGAGGGAGCCTTCTGACGGTCAAGACAAGTCACCATCTAAGAACAGACATCGAGGCAATGTTGATTAAATCTCATCACCTCACCCATCATTACCATCACAAATTACAAGCACTAATAGTCGCTGCATTTGTGGAAAGTCTCTGCCTGCCAAGCTAGTGTGTCAAATTAACAAGCACTATACAGCTGTGCAAGGACCTCAAGATGAAGAGCCTGCTAAAGCCAGAACAGTCACCATTCAAATCGCAGACATACAGGCAAGATTGATCAATGTCATCATCTCACCTCTCATTTCGTTTGCTCCCCGTTTACAAACACCACAGGTTACCAGACCTAATGGTCTCTGCATTCGTGGTGAAAAGTCATTGCTTGACAAGCTACAGTGCATAAATTGCATAGCGCTTTAAACCAGAACTACCAGCCCTAATAATCGCTGCATTTGTTGTGGAAAGTCATTGCCCGCCAAGCTAGTGTGTCAAATGAACAAGCACTATACAGCCCTGCAAGGACCTCAAGATGAAGAGAGCCTGCTAAAGCCAGAACAGTCACCGTTTTATAAAGGGCAGACATATAGGCAAGATTGATCAATGCCATCATCTCACCTCTCATTTTGTTTGCTCCCCGTTTACAAACACCACAAATTACCAGCCTACCCTAATGGTTGCTGCATTTGTGGTGGAAAGTCATTGCTTGATAAGCTACAGTGCATAAATTGCATAGCGCTTCCAACCAGAACCAGTAGGTGGTGTCCGAATACGAAAGCTTGCACAAGCTTTGAAGATTGCCCAATAGAGACTTTTTTTGCAGGGGCAGCTAAGGACACAATTGCCTGTGTTGAAGTGGAGGAAACTCTCCACAAGGTTAAAAAGTACTAATTTCTTTCACTTAACAACTGGAAGAGTTAATCCAGGAATAATTGAAAAGGGTAAGAGAAAAAATGCCCTCCTAAACAGGCTATCCACTGTATACCCTGAAAAAGCTAGAGGTCAACCTGCTGCAGTCTACTCCAATGATGGATGCATCATGAATGTAGCTGGCAAGACATGTCACATTCAAGGAGGCTCTAGTCTGAAAATTATATCTAGATCTGAAGTGCTCCTACATACTGTAGCATCTACAGGTACTGGCACATCAGCAATAACCAACCCATGTGCTGAATGAGTCTAATGGGAGTGGTTTCAGAATTGTCAACCAGCTGGGAAAGTGGCAGGGTCTGCATCCCTATTGGGAATATCTTATCAAAATGAAATTTTTTTTATTGCAGTGGATGCCAGAAAATCTGACTTATCTTGACGCAGACTTCTGGGAAAATCAGTGAAACCAGTCATACAAACAGGAAAATTGCAGCCCTGCAGATTAAAAAAGTGGAGTAACCCTTTAAATAAGCCCGTCTGGAAAAAGTAAAGAGACAAGGCGGTAAAAGCTGTGTAGGAGCTGGAATTGGCGGCATACTCTGTGGTGAATGTTTCAGACGTCAATTGACGTTTTTCAAGAGCGGTGTTTCCCGCGGTCACGGCAAGGAGTGCATTATGGCTGAAGCCATGGTCGGTCGATCCCGCGAAAAAAAAAAAAAAAAGATAAAGTGGTGTAAGACACCAGAACACGGATCCAATCTATTCGGGAGTAGACAGGAGACAGCCATCTCAAGGGTGACCATTAGAGGGTCAGGGCGAATATCATCTGACAAAAAAAACAGAAAACTCAAAGGTCCAGCATAAAGGTGGCGACTCCCAAGTAGACACCAGGAGGCACAATCCTACGGGGGGGAAAAGATTAGTAAACTAACTGGAGAAGTACCCAATTTTCATTATTGAAGCCTTAAAAGATCTAAGGCTCCTGTCCTAGGAGTACAGCGGAAGTCCCTTCTAAGGGTGCACTAATCCAGGGGGTGCCTGTGCAAAGCTTTATGCACACACCTGGAGGGAAAACCTTCAGGATCAGTGGGCCATATCAGCTATATTGGCGTGACATTGGTGGAAGTTCAGGGGAGGTCCGCCTTTCTAGTTACAATAATTTTTTATCAAAAAAGTATAACATGAAAACTCACCCATGCAGGGGGATAATTCAATGAGCATAACGACCATATAACATTGACAAGTGGGAAGTCCACCTTTCAGTCTCTTCCAGTCAGCCAGGCTACCAGAGTTGATGGAAAAGTAAAAAATTCTGTTCCAGTTTGTAGCTGGATCGAAAAAATAAAAAATAAAAAAAACAAGCAACCGTTAAGGTTCTGGATAACCAGAGGAGATGAGGCATAAATATGGGAGACAGGATTCTCCTGTAGGTTTATCAGACACCTACTTGTCCCAATTCATCCTCAATTCCTTTACCAGTGAGTTCCTCCCCTTCGGTCTGTACATCTTCCCCAGGGCATTCACAAAGGTCTTACTGTCTGCAATAGCGACAGGAAAAATTCAGTAGAACTGAAACAAGGTAATTTCCATCCTCTGACAGAGAAAGCCAAAGGTGCATTGGGAGTGAAGTCTCTTCCAGCAGAACAATGCCGGAGTATCCTTGGTTTTTCGTAACTGACCAATTGTTTTCAGATGGAACATTATGACATCAGACCCCACCTAGAAAGGTTATGGGATGTTAAGCTTATGAGGAATAGTATTGCATTTTCTTCAACCGAGTAGTGTTCAAAGCACTTCTGTCATTCACTCCTTTTTTATCAAGAGCAGCAAGATTTATATTATGCCTAGACAACGGTGGAAGGGTAGAATCCTTAGGCTGTCAGCGGAGCTTCCTGTATCAATAATTGCAAATATACAATTTTTGGCTTGGGAGGCTCTAGTGTCTCTCTCTCCTGCCCTTAATCATTGAATCACCACTGCTTCCAGTAATGACGGATTCGCTCTCTCATGGAGAGTTTTTTTCCATCCAGCTCCAAGAGACTACTTTTGATGGCATGGAAGTTGAGAGGCAGTGGCTACCAGGTCAATTATGCATAGTGAAGGTAGTGCCTACCTTGTCAATCCAGAGATCTTCATGAATAATATTTACCTAAGACTATGGGAAAATTATACAGATCTCACACAGCGAAGCGTCATCACCTAAACCAGCCAAGGTTCCACAGTTCTTACAACTGGGGCTAATCAGGGGCATAGGTTCAAATATGTTTAAAAGCTCAAAGTTCAGCTTTGTCTGCACTTGCAGAGGTCTAAGGAGTCCTTACCCTTTAATGATGCAATTCTTAAAAGGCTTGCATGAAGTTATAGGCCTCACAGGAAACCATTTGTTCCCTATGTGGAACTTGCTTATGGTCCCCATTTCCATCAAGGCCTCATTTCTATCCTACAGAATTGACTACACTCTGCAACCCTAAATACCATATTTCTGGTTGCTACAACCTCTGTGAAGGATGTCAGAACTGCAGGCCTTGTACTCAAGGAGCCTCACTTAACATTATACCTGGACAGAACAGAATGGTCCTAAAAATCAAGACTGCTTTTATCCATGGGGTGTCTTTCTCCCTCCAATTTAACCAGGAAGTAAATTTGCTGTCTTTTCTTGGTTGAGTGAGAGAACCACATCCCCTGGATGTTGAGCTAAGGCTGGTGGCCTGTTTGGCAGCTACCTTCTCACTTAGGAAAGCTGAAATATGGTCTCGGTTCCAGCGTGGCCTAAGGCAGGGTCAGTCAGCATCAAATGCTCAGTCACCTCCTAGATTAAGACAACTAAAAGAGCCTACTCTTCAAGGCCTTCCCGTTTCGGAGGTCTTCAGGGCACATTCCACGAGGGCAGTGGCGACCTCCTGGGCGGCTTTCTGCAGGGTCTCATCGTAAACTATCTGTAAAGCAGCCACTTGGTCTTCGAAAAGCACCTTTATGTCACACTACAAGGTGGACGCCGCCAGGCTGTCCACGGCAGAATTTGGAAGGGCAATCATACAGTGCAATTCCTCAATTCCTTGTAAATAAACCTTGTTTTGCTCAGCCCCACCCAGTTTGCGAGTTATTCCCCATATGTGTATGCTGCCATGATGCGACAGGAAAACGGAAAATTGTATACTTACCTTCCGTAATTTTCCTTTCCTGTTGCATCACATGGCAGCATACAAATACCCACCCGCTGAGGTGAGGTATCTGGATACTGAGAATGTGGGGGCGGGGGCCCTCTCAAGGTTTAATAGCTACGCGGTCCTATCAGGTTGTGGGGGCGGAGCCACAACCCCCATATGTGTATGCTGCCATGTGATCCAACAGGAAAGGAAAATTACGGAAGGTAAGTATACAATTTTCCGTTATAGTATAATCTACAATTGAAGCAATATCTATGCAAATTAACCACTATATAAACATTTAAAATGTTGTCTATCCTCAGCTGAAGAAGACAATTATTATCACTATCTGTTTCATTCAAAAAACATATATATGTACATACTTAGAACATTGCCTACTCTCAGCTGAGGAAGACTAGAGTGTATAAGGTAAACTCACGTTAGTATATTTTTAATATACTTTACAGTTTTAGAAAATAACTGTACAAAGCAATATCAACATCATGAAGAGAGACCCACTCCCTAGAGAGTGACACATTCTTCCAAGAAGTATACAGTCAGGTCCATAAATATCTCCTTAATACGGTTAAGGAGATATTTTACAAAAATAGGGCACCACTGTCTACGGCGCCGGAGTGACATCATCGCTGCTCTGGCCACTCACAGCGCCGGAGCAGTGGTGCCCGTAAGGAAGATGGCCGCTTCGTGCTACAGAGGACAGCGGTGACATCGCTGGCTCCTGTGTCAGGTAAGTGGCACATAATGGGCTACTATGCACTGCATAGTAGTCCATTATGCTTTACCTTTGCAGGGAAACAAAGAGGAAGTAAACCCATCAGGGTTTACTTCCTCTTTAAGAATGTTCCAAACAGTTGATTTGGCCACACCTAATGTTTTTGCTATCTCTTTGATGGGTTTGTTTTGTTTTTTCAGCCTAATGATGGCTTGCTTCACTGATAGTGACAGCTCTTTGGATCTCATATTGAGAGTTGACAGCAACAGATTCCAAATGCAAATAGCACACTTGAAATTAACTCTGGGCCTTTTATCTGACCATTGTAAATGGGATAATGAGGGAAGAACACACATCTAGCCATGGAACGGCTGAGCAGCCAATTGTCCCATTACTTTTGGTCCCTTAAAAAGTGGGAGGCACATATACAAACTGTTGTAATTCCTACACCGTTCACATGATTTGGATGTAAATATCCTTAAATTAAAGCTGAAAGTCTGCAGTTAAAGCACATCTTGTTAGTTTCATTTCAATCTATTTTGGTGGTGTATAGAGCCAAAAATATTAGAATTGTGTCGATGTCCCAATATTTATGGACCTGACTGTATATACATTCTATCAATATACTCAAAGCATTAAATTCCTAAGCATATTACTGTGAAGAGAAAGAGTTTGCTGCTCACTCAGATTGGCTCCTTGCTGCCATCTGATGACAGTAAACAGAAAAGTCACTTGAACGTACATATAGTATAGGTTTCAGATGTAGGTTTTCCCCTGGCACAAAAGCACTACCCACCTGACAACCTAACTAGAATATCACATTGTCTCTGGAAATCCTGAGACCAATGGGCACAAACTTTAATGTGAACATTCTTGTTGGCTCTGTCATACCAAAGCTCAACAGGTATTTTCCTTGGTTTTGAGCATCACAAAGTTCCACAGTAAAGACAGCAACTTGTTTTCCCTAGTCACTGATTCCAGGGGCTAAAGACTTGAACTGTAGTGTTGCAGACTTTTAAACAGGCAACACAAAGAACTTAAACATGACTCAGCCATTTGCAAGAGACTGAGGCTATTTTTCTCACACATGGAGGACAAGGCACACTGGCAATCCAGAGCAACAGGCCAGCATATCACTTTTTAGGGCACTTCCTGCAACTGCTGGTATCAGAAGCACAATCCAGCAGCAAACAGTACAGGCAGGAGTGTCCCAACAGCAGGATTTTTCTTTATGAAGAATTAATTCCTATGGAACCAACACAGATAAACTGAGCAACACAGCTGTCTTCCATGCTGACTTAAGAACAAGAACAGCCTGTATCATCACCAGTAGTAACGGGGATCAGGTAGTTGAATTGGCTTCCCAAATGATCCAATGGTAGTGATGTAATACCGTACGTCAGCTTGACCTTCTGATAATAACACAGTCTGGGTAAAGGGGACAACCATAATCCAAAGTTTGCAATATAGTAGTGTATCCTCCTGCATTTCTGGGTGACAATTTCTTTACATCACAATGAGCAGAAATTTTCAGGTAGTCTTTGATAGCGGTATCAATCCACTGTGCTCACCTGCCTTGGATTTCAGCAACCAGAGTCTTTTGGCACATATGGGTACAAGTAGCCATATTCCTCAGCCACCTTTTTTATCACAATACGCTGCAGCTTGGATAATTTTGGCAGAAGTTTAGGGTCCCCACATCTGGGTAATACTGGAGTATCTGGAGCACACTCAACAAGATATCCTGCGATTGTCTGGCTTTTGAGAGATGCTTGCAAATAAAAAGGATACTCTCACAGCAACATTAGTGATTTTAGCACAGTGGGCCCACCGCTCCTCTTCCAGAGAACTTTCCAAACAGAAATGAGGAGATGCGGAGATGGAAAGTTCAGGCCTATTATTGGAGGTATGTGTAGATAAGAGAACATCCTCCTCTGCAGGCTCAAACTGCTGTTTAGTATCCGTATTATTATTATACAGGATTTATATAGCGCCAACAGTTTACACAGCGCTTTACAATATAAAAGGGAGACAATACAGTTATAATGCAATAAAATACAAGAGGATTAAGAGGGTCCTGCTCAAAAGAGCTTACAATCTAATAGAGTGGGGCAGGTGGCACAAAAGGTTGTAACTGTGGGGAATGAGCTGATGGATAGTGGTAAAAGATTATTTGGAGACATGATAGGCTTTCCTGAAGAGATGAGTTTTCAGGGATCGCCTGAAGGTCGCAAGAGTAGGGGATAGCCGGACAGGTGGAGGTAGCGAGTTCCAGAGGAGGTGAGAGGCTCTGGAGAAATCCTAGAGACGAGCATGGGAGGATGAGACGAGAGAGTTTGAGAGTAGGATGTCTTGAGAAGAGCGGAGAGGACAATTTGGGTGATATTTGGAGACATGATTGGTGATGTAGCTCGAGGCAGAGTTGTGAAGTAGTAGGAGTACGGAGTACTGGCTGTTGGTTTTAGCAGTTAGTAAATCGTTAGTGAGTTTTAGTAAGGCAGTTTCCGTGGAGTGCTGTGAGCGAAAGCCAGACTGTAAGGGGTCAAGAAGGTTATTTTCACTGAGGTAGGAGCTAAGACAGTTGTAGACTAAGCATTCTAGAAGTTTAGAGATGAATGGGAGCAATGAGATGGGTTTTAAGTTGTTCAGGTTGGTGGGGTCCAGTGAGGGCTTTTTAAGTATGGGAGTGATCTGCACATTTTTTAGAGGGGAGGGTAAGGTGCCACTAGAGAGGGAGAGATTAAAGATGTGAGTGAGGGAGCATAGGATATAAGAAGAGTGTGACCATAGTAGCTGTGAGGGAACAGGATCCAAGGGACAATTGGTTAGGTGAGCATCTGAGAAAAGTTTTGTAACCTCAGTAGTAGCCAATTCAAAAGAGGAGAGTGTTGAATGTGCTATTAGGCAAGCTATGTTGGGTGGGAAAGAGGTACGTACAGTGGAGGTGTCCTCACGAATTGCATCAATCTTGTCTTTGAAGTGATTGGCAATGGGGAAGGGGGGAGGAGTCTTGGGCAGTGAGTGAGTTAGTGGGTAGAGGGGGAAGCAGAGAGTTAAAGGTTGAGAAGAGCCGACGGGGACTGGATGACAAGGTATTAATAAGAGAG
The DNA here is from genome assembly GCA_028564925.1 of Lithobates sylvaticus. Lineage (NCBI taxonomy): Eukaryota > Metazoa > Chordata > Amphibia > Anura > Ranidae > Lithobates > Lithobates sylvaticus. Next base: position 481,114,212 of record CM053026.1, read on the forward strand.
ACAAAGGAGGCTTGTTTAGCAGCATGGAGGCAGAAATTAGATTTTAGAAGGGCAACTCTCAGTCCAACTCTCTCCAAAGGACACAGTGCCAGATAACAACTCATAAATTCTATCGGACAAGATATCAGAGTTTGAATCTGTGAAGAATTCTTAGGTTAGGCTTTAAACATGCAGCGGCAGACTTCCCTGACTCTGCTCCCTTTGTGGCTACAGGTTTCACTGTCCCAACTGGCACACTGCCCTCAATCACATCAGGCTTACCAGGCTAAGTAGTTTTCTCCCTGGGAGGTTCCACCATCAAGGAATGTAGGCTACCTCGACTGTGGCCATGGGAGGTCACTGCTGCACCTGGCCTTGAAGTAGGCATGGTAATTTCAGTAGCGGACACTTCAGCAGACAGGTTAACAGTGGTAGTGACCACAGGGGCTGATTCTGGAGCAGTAGTGGCGACACACTTGACTCAGTCCGCTTGTAGCACCTGTGATGATAAGACTGGCGAAACTACCTTTAACAGAGATTCTCCGCAGTGGTGATCTAGGTCATCCAGGGCCGAATATTTGTAGCCAGTCCTGGGCACTTTGACCATAGCAGCCCAATCGCTTAGTAGCCTACTGTCGTGTAGAGCGCCAGGCTACCTTTAGGGATGTAACACACTCCGGAGTCAGTAATGACCTCTCTCAGCCCAACAGGGCCAGGACCGATGTCCATTGCAAAGACTTTCCAGTCAGCTATGGAGGCTCCATGATGCTCCATGCTTTCCTTTTCCTCTCTCAGCCAGTGGCCCCAAGATGGCGGTGCGCACAACTGCATCTCCTCCTCTGCAGAGCGACGACTCCTCATCCTGCCAAGGGATTGGTCCGACTGCTCAGCAGAAACTTCAGCGCCTGCCTCTTTCTTCCAGCAGCGTGCCAAAACTCTTCTTAAGTGCTTACCCCCTGGTGGTGACAACCAGAGACAGAGAGGGATGGAATTCCTTCTCAGGGTGCAGGTTACTAAGTATGGTGGGTGATGTACAAGATAGAACATGGGTGTCAGTTACTTTTATGCTTGAACAAAAAGAAGTTTATTTCTCACAAACAAAAAAATGTGGGAGAGAGGGGATGGGGCATAGGATACCCTTAGTCAAAAATAGTAACCATCAGCAGATAGGCAGACTCCTTAGACAAAAAGGTGAGATAAGGCAGACAGCAGTACAAAAAGAGCCTTTAAACTAAACCAGCACATCTGTACTTTGTAGAATAGGCTGTCTCCTATGGTAACTGAAATTCCATTGGGTAAGTTCTCTCTTGAAGCTCTCCCAGCCACCTCATGGGTCCCCGGTCCATGAAGAGTCAACTCTAGTGCTTCTCTAGAAATCCATCCCTCTCAACATTGTTTCCAGGTATTGAGCAGGCTCTCTGTAGAATCTTGAACACCTAGATAGGCCTCACGCAGACCTAGTAGCCAGTAGAACTCCTGGATAGGCCTCAGGCTTCAGGCCTAGCAGCCAGGAGCTGTTCCACATACACCCACCCAGACCTCAGTCTGGGCGGAGAAGACCCAGATCATCGGACTCTCTCCAAATAAATACCTTCTCCCAGCAAGCAAAGTGGCCAGTCGGATTGGCTGAGAAAGGTATGTTTATTCATAACCTGACTTCACTGTAGCTTATCATACTAATACCTGAGGCGACCGTGCCACCTACTGGTAAAAGGGAGAGGGGAGAAGCCACAGCTGAAACAGGATTAGGGGGAAGTACATTTGATCCATAAAGACCACAAATTAGCCAGGCTAGCTACCACCCAGCAAGCTAAATTTACCTGTAGCCCTGTTTTAGGACAAGGGTGCTACACAAATATGTTGCCTTTCATTTCTATTTTAAACTGAATAGGTTGTTTTACAATTGTAATCTGGGGTTAAATAGAAAACACTTAAAAAATTATATATATATTAGGGCTGTGGAAATTAAAGATTAATTCCTTGATTAATTGTTAATTTATTTGATCAATCAAAATTCTTTTGATTGGTACTCACCTCTCTGCTGGCTTCCGGGTCTTCAGGGAGTTCCGTCGGAGATCCGGTGACGTCACGGACATCGACGTCACCAGACTCCTCCCCCCTTCCCCAAGTGCCTCCATCTGCTAACGAAGGGAAGGGGGAGGAGTCCAGGGATGTTGAAGTTCTGATTGAATATAACGCATACGGGGGAGGGGCTATGCATGACGTCACCCGCTGCTGCCCTACGGAACTAACACGATTGTCGGCTTTACATGCTGTGTTTTTAATCATCTTTATGTGAGTAGTTTGTGTTTGAACACAAAAATGTAATCTTATACTTAAGCGGTGAGCACTTAGATCTTTTCTTTCTACCCATGACCTGGCGTCCTTGCTGAGATCTAAGGAGACATGAGAGAAGTTTATGGTCGTGTTAACCCTTTTGATACCCGCTTGCATGACCACCTGTTTGCACAGGGGTCCATGCCATAAGGTGAGAGTGATTAGTTAGACCGGAGGTGGAGGATTGTCACGCTACTGTGGGAAAAAAATTACTTACGTCAGTGCTACAGTTTGAATTTAAAACGTATTTGTGTAAACTGTGAAGTTAGGTCATGGATTGTGGAAACTAACTAGTGTCGGGTGATTGTATATAGCAGGAATTCTCAACTCCAGTCCTCAAGACGCCCCAACAGGTCATGTTTTCAGGCTTTCCATTATTTAGCACCGGTAATTTGATCAGTTTCACCGCCTTAGTAATTACTACAGCTGTTTCATCTAATGGAAATCCTGAAAACATGACCTGTTGGGGCGCCTTGAGGACTGGAGTTGAGAAACACTGGTATATAGTTTATACCACATTTACCACTGACTAATGCAGAGTTGCAATGCAAGATCAGCTAAAAGTAGTTGGATCTGTATGTGTGTTATAATTAATCGAAATTAGTCGATTAATCAATTTTAAAAAAATCGAAAATTTTAATCAGTAACAGCCCTAATATATATATATATATATATATACTGTATTACTGTGTATATATATATATATGATGAGCAGCTCTCAGAGTTTTGCTTTAAAGAGTGAAACCTTGGCTGGGATCCCAGTAGTTGCACGCTAGGTGTGCACCAGCGGGTGGACGGATCTTGCACATACTAGGTATGACCTGGGGGTTTATCTTAGGATACCCTTCAGGGCATACTATAGTTTTCAACTGATTACAAAAGTATTCCCTTTAGGCATTCACACGTTGTTTTGCCTTTTTTCTCTACTTTTATCCAGAAATAAACCCCAGGGTTCTGATGCACTAAAGTTTTACAACTAATTCATACAGTTTAAAAATCATTAAAAATTTTCTAGGGTCTCTTAATTTTATTTTGTAAAAAAAAACATTCTCCATTGTTCTCCCAAAATGGTTAAGAGAAAAAAAAAATTATGTATCTCTTAGCAATGCCATAAGAACGTTGTGATTACAAATCCTAGTTTCTGGTAATAAAAATAAAATTAAAACAATACCTGCATAGATTGGAATATATTTCCCAGAGAACAGCAATTAGGAAGATACCTGCCCACCCTCAAACAAATTGCAGAAATTCCAGGACCCAGTAAGATCCTTGTGTATCACTTATAGTGTAGTATGTGACAGTAATGTAGTATGTGACATAATTCTAATCCAAATCGCAAGTGACACTTAAAATCAACCATTTTGAGCACATTTAATCCTAGCAATAACAGTGAACTTTATTTAAGCCAGATGGCAATAAAACATAGGCTGACAAAACTAATTCCCACTCTCACATTTCTGTCATCGGTTGGTGTAAAACCTTCAGGGACATTAGGAAGGGGTCATCTAAAGTGAAGATTCTAAGACACATCTTATCCTAACCAGAAACCTCTCTAAGGAAATCCAGTATTTGCTGTATGGTAACAATTTACAAATTGCTACAATACAGGCAAGGTCATTTCTGACTGTGTTCAGAAAGAGTACTAAAACAGTCATGTATTAGGGCAGGACATTTGCAAAAGAAAATTAAAATGCCTACAAGTGTTAGACAAATGGGCAGAATCCAGAAGAAAGTGCAGGGTCAGAATCATCACAGCAGGGAGAATTACAAAGTTGGTATGTACCTCGAAAGGTCACTCAACTGTTTGTGTTTTGGCACCTGGGTTATCGGGAAAAGGTTTCTATTCATGATCTACTTCTAGATCATGAAAGCCACTATTTCTCTCCAAGCCCTGCATGACCTCAGCACTTGTAATATACTTTTGCAGCGGAGTTCCTGAATCAGTTTTAGCATTGCAATAAAAGAATTCTGACTATGAACCTTCATGACCTATAAGAATGAACATAGCCTGTGGCCTTATGCTTCTTTATGGTTTCAGAACTCTTTTGTGTCTTATGAGTTCCTAAAATTTCACAGCATGAGGTGGCATTACTCAATTTATTCCTACTATTTTGAAAGAGTCTTGCTGAAAGTTTAACTGCAAATGTTATTTGCAATATAAGAACAGCTAAACTTTGTAATCATTTAAGCTCTACTGAAATTTCCATTAATGCTGTCAATATACATTTTAAAACCTGCCTGTAATACCTCAGATGCATTTTATCAAGCAGTGGTATAGAATTATTTATGTATATTCTACATTTCTGCAGTGGTGTAGCAGGAGCAATAAAAACATAACTTTCTCCCTGTATATTATTTTATTTTAAAAGTTGAACCATGCCAGAAAATGCCAGCCTTATTTTGATAATTGGTTTAAAAGCTTAAAGGGTTGGCAGGGATATAACATTTTAGCACTAAGAAAAGGTTATCCAAATAAATGGATGTGAAGTAACTGCTGTCGCACGACATGGGCCTATCATTTGGAGTGTTTTAGAACACAGATGGAAATTACAAGAAGCACAATAAATATAAAATCTTTGAAAGTCAACAAGGACAACAGAGATATCATTCTTCTCTGCTAGGCTCCTACTAAGAGATACATCGGAATGAATTATATTGTGTGTAACAAAAGCATCAGTATAATTCTAAGCGATAATTAAAATGGATATACTTACAATATTTACAGTAGTACTGAAACAACATCTATGTACTTCTATGGTCTGACCGACTCTTTAAGTGGCTCTTTGCGAAAGAACTTCACCTCTATTATTAGACATGTGAACACTGAAATATTTTGTTTCAGAATTTCAGTTTCTTCCAAAAAATACATTTATTTAGTTACTCCCGAAACTCATTTTTATTTATTTTGTTTCGTTAAAAAATGCATTTGTACGAAAATCCGAATTAATTAAGGTCAAATCTGTCAATTGAAAGCTTATGGTGTCTGTCGGATGTTCTAAGAAGAAGATTTGACGAAGCAGCTAAACTGTATCGTACATTTCCGGTTGAATGCTCTGCTCACAAGCTATAGTAGAATTCTAATGTTGTTTGACTAGTAATAATTATAATTATTAATAATTATTACTAGTCAAATAACATTAGAATTCTTCGATAGCCTATGGGCGGAGCATTTGACCGTAAATGTACGCTTGCGGCAATCGTATGTTTTTAGCTGTTCGTCGACTCTTCATGTAGAAAGGTATTATACACATTTTTGATCATATTGAATATTACGAATATTACGATACTTGTTTGTTTCTGTTCATGTCGAACGGTCTACCCCAAGAGCCAATGGAATTGCATTGTATCGAAATTCAAGCACATAACTTCCTTCCTGTTCGCTCTGCTCTCCTAACGGTTCTGGTTCACACTGGCGATGGCAGCATCCAACTGTGGCTCCAGGCAGTTCGACCCCATGGAGGTTCATGGCCCTTCTATGGAGGCAGCAGCACCACCACCATCAAAAAAGCGCAGGTGGGGAACACAAGCTGCAACCAGCAGGAAGCTTAACCTTCCGTGGACTCACATTGAGTCCCAGGTCTTGTAAGGGAAACGCTTCCTTGCTGGATGCAGCTGTGTGGCACCCGCACCAGGGAGACCACTCCGGCCACTTTTTTTTAGCAAGGCATCCACCACGACCGTGACCACGACCACGACCTCTACCTGCCTTCACTTTTCTGTTAGAGAGGTATATTGCTGTATATTTAGTTCTAACAGAAAATGAACTGGTGATAGTGGTCAGACCTGCAGGTAACAATGTAAAATCAAATGAAAAATAGATCACAAGACATTGAATAAAAAAAACAAATATGCCAGAGTTGGCAAAACTACCTGCACACGGGTAACAAATTTGGGTATATAGAATCTATATAGAATCTATAATATAGAATCTATAATAAATAATAAATCCCCCCCAAAACATGGACAGCCTCTGAGGCTATCACAACACTAACAACACTAGTATCAGTCGCAAGTTCCACTCTAACACGATAGCAGATTAATAGCAGATGAAATGAAAAAGCTAAGTTGAACTATATATCTAATTCAAAAACTTGCGCTAGAGAGTATACTCAAATAGTGAAATAATAATTTAGAAAAATTAATAGGATGACCACAGCTGCTGCACAAAGGTGCTACAACCTTAAAACAATGAATAATATATAAAACAGTGCTAGCATCCTATATCGAGCAATATACAGTACATCCTAATAAGCAGTGCCTATTGTATCAATGTTAAGAGAAAACAAAAACATAAAATCTAAAAGTGCTCAGGTGCTTCAGTGAAAAGTGCAACGATGCTCCAAAACTTTTGAACCAGTGAAGTGGCTCCCTCTTTGGTGTCCTCACTCACCACAATTATTGGATCCTCAGCTTCGCAGTCCGGGATCAAAAAGGCATTGATCAAATGATCTGAGGATATTGTGGATGGTTCCTCAGTAAAATCTTGCAGGGAGACGTTTTAAGACAGGAAGGATATACCACACTCCATAGATGGGAAAACAGAGAGAAAACTCATAGTGTAATAACATTTGGCATCAATTATCAAGCACATTCAATGCGCAACTTACAGGATTTTTGGCAAAAACAGGCATCAGTAAGAAAATCATCCGAGTTCGCCGTTGAATGGTGTGCGTTCCACGGAGATGGAAATTTGTGTCAATAGTTTAACACGAACCGGAAGTACGTTGACGCGTTTCGCCCCTCCTCCAGGGCGTCATCAAGTACATCAATACCGGTACCATTACAATCTATTTATACCCTAGGGAAGATAGAACCTCCCTCTATGCACTAAAAAATTACCAATTATGATCTGTGTATGGAAGACAGAACCTCCCTCTATGCAGAAAAAAATTACCAATTACGATCTGTGTATGGAGGACAGACACTCACTTCCTCCTTTTACATCATTTCCTGTTGCCAAGTATAAAACTTTAATAACAACAAACACTTTAAAAGAAAAATGTATCTGTTTAGCTATATGACAACAATAAAAGCAACTAATGCGATAGACATATGCAAAAGATTTCCAATATAGAACAATGAATAAACATTACCGTAATTGAAAAAGGAAGAAAGAAAATGAAATAAAAATAAAAATAGAAATAAAATAAAAATGAAAATAAATAAATAAAATAAATAAAATAAATAAAAATAAAAAATATAGAAATGAAAGAAAATAAAAATTTAAATTAAAATAAAATAGAAAAAATAAAATAAAATAAAAATAAAATCTCTCAAATCATATTACCAATTGGATAAAAAACAATTGAGATCTAATTCAATGTAAAGGCCATGGGGACTCAAAGTCCGGAGCCTATGGATCCATTGAGTTTCATTCTGTGAGATAGCTTTCTTGAGATTGGAACCGCTCCAATGTTCCTCCACCCTATCTATCCCACAGAATGTGAGGCCCCCTGGATCTCTATTGTGGAACAATCTGAAATGATTGAACAATCCATGGTGTTTATAGCCCTTTTTGATTCTATTAACATGCTCCCTAAGCCTTACCCCTGTCCACGTATTGTAGACCACAGGGACAAGACAAGGGGTAGGTAATATGTGTGGTCCCACAAGTGATACATTTTTTGATTTCAAAAGACTTACCCTCAGAAAAAGAGCTAAAAAAAACAGTTTGATCCAAAAAAGTAAATAACTTCTTGCGAGGATTAATAACATTGTGTGGCAATTTGAGCCTGAGTGTTGGAGGCTTCGTATAAATAAACCTGGGTTGTGCGGGCAAGACTTTTTTAAGCTTTCTGTCTTCCAATAGCAGAGGCCAGTGTTCCCTAATTATTTTTTCAAACTGTTTATATTGTCTGTTATATCCAGTTAACATGTGAGCCACATGTCCTGTGAAACATGGACATGTGACTCAAAAAGTGCACCAAAAATGCAACTGCAGACTGGTGTCTTTATTCAACCTTACTAACTATGTAAAGTTTGGAGCTTATACACAACAAATTCTCCTGCGCTCTGGTGTCTAGTCTCTTGGTTCGTAAAAAAGTATATAAGTATAATTCCTCAAGGTAATGTCCAAAATCTTGCAGCCCTCCTTTGAACAATGGGTGTTCACAACACTACGAAAACAAGAAAAACAGAAGGGCGCACCGACCTTTGTGCATTACCACTAAAAAGGCTTTATTAAAATCGATAAAAACAGCAAAGTTACTACTCACAAACGAGTACACGGTACAGGCAAAAACATGGATGGATGAACACGTCCACTGCTATGAACTTCCAATCTCGATTTTTGGACACCGGGAGGACCTGATGGTTCCTCTAGTGAATGGCTAAGTTTGGAGCTTATACCTTAGGAAAATGATCCTGAGAAATCACCAGGGGAATCCACTTTGTAACTGTCACACTGGGTGCTGGAGAGTCCCTATTACAAATACACAATCTGTGTTAAAAAAAGGCAGCACAGATAGATTTTGAGTGTGCTCACTGCATCCAGATAACACAGAATACCTTCCTTCAGATGGGAAGGTGATAGACAAAAGAGGGTCAGAAAGATACCCTCATTAAAGTTGAGTGCATACAAAAACCTTTGTTATTACACCAATGAAAGAAGGTCTTACAAGTGCAGTGATAAATGTAGTGAGTTGAGGTTTGGAATCCCAAAACATTGAGGAATACGTCAGAATACGATCGGGAGGAATCACAGGAACAGGAACCGACTCCATCTTGGAAGTGGAGGAAAACTGTAGTTTCAGAGCATTAGCCCTTACATTCTTAGTACCGGCTAAGAATGAGTCTATGTAACTGAAACTTGACAAGAAAAGAGCCCATCGCGCCCTTCTGGGAGAGGGGCGTTTAGCCTCAGACAAGAATGTGAGATTCTTATGGTCAGTCAGAATAATATCTGGCACAGTGGTACCTTTGATCCGATGCCTTCATTCTTTAATGGCTAAAATGATCGCTAACAACTCTCTGCCCCAATTTCATAATTGCATTCCACAGGAGATGATTTCTTGAAAAAGTAGCCACAAGGATGCATAGCGCTCTCAGAAGTAGGACATTGAGACAGCAGGGCATCAACTCCAGTCTCAGATGCATCAACCTCAAGTATGAAAGGTACTGTAGGATCTGGATGTACCAACACAGGAGCAAAAGCAGCCTTAAAACTCTCAAAGGCATTAATGGAATCTGGAGACCAATTCTGTGGGTTATCATCCTTTCTGGTCATATCAGTCAGGGGTTTGACCAGAGATGAGAAGTTACAAATAAACTTCCCATAATAATTGGCAAAGTCAAGAAAACGCTGCAATGGTCGTAAACCCATGGGTCGGGGCCACTGAAGTTCTGCCGAAAGTTTCTCTGGGTTCATCAAAAACCAGGAGTGGAAATGACATAACCCAGGAATTTAAACTGTTCACAATTAAACTCACACTTCTCCATTTTGCAATACAGGTTATTATCTCTCAACCTCTGCAGCACACGCGGACATCAGTGTGATCGCTCTCTAGGGAATGGAAAATATGAGGATATCATGGAGATAAAACCAACACACATAGCTGTGAAAAATCTCGGAAGACATCGTAGATGAATTCCTGGAAAACTGCCAGAGCGTTGCAAAAACTAAACGACATAACTAGGTATTCATAATGGCCTGTTCTGGTATTAAACACAGTTTTCCATTTGTCGCCCTCCTTGATACTCACGAGATTGTATGCCCCTCACAAATCAAGCTTCGTAAAAAACGTTGCTCCCTTGAGGCGGTCAAATAACTCTGAAATAAAAGGAATCGGATACGCTGTCATGGATATACAGATTCCAGAACTGCAGCAAGGCTGAGGCGCATCCCGGCCAGCAGGCGCCCAGGGGCTAACAGACGCGCGCCGATGCGCATGCGCCGATCGCGGAGATCATGCACGCGCACACTGTAACACGGCTTCGGCGACAGGGGGCATTTAAAAGGGGCTCCCACTGTTCAGCTCTTGCTGGTTGATCTGTAGTTTTCCCTGTGACCCGCTCCTGTATCTGCATCTGATCTCACATCTGACCCCTGGCTTCCTAACCACGCTGCTTTCTCCTCTCCTGACCTCTGGCTGCCATTTGACCTTGCTTTGTTTACCTGCATACCTGACCTGTCATGCCTACCAGCCTGGACTCTGACCATCCCTTGTCTGCCGATTCTGTCTGATCTGATCCGCTGTGTATGACCCGGCTTGTCTGACCTTGTTCCTGCCCGCTGTGTGCACCTGCATCCTGCTGACCTGCATCTTGCTGACCTGCATCCTGCACATCTGCATCCTGCTGACCTGCATCCTACGCACCTGCATCCTGCTGACCTGCATCCTGCGCACCTGCATCCTGCTGACCAGCATCCTGCGCACCTGCATCCTGCTGACCAGCATCCTGCGCACCTGCATCCTTCTGACCAGCATCCTGCGCACCTGCATCCCGCTGACCTGCATCCTGCGCACCTGCATCCTGCCGGCCTGCATCCCTCAGCACTTCCCAGTGGTCATCGTCTCCAGCTCCAGAGAACTCTGCAGGCACTCCTACCTCACTGTGCTCCTACGGTCACTGTTCCCGACTCCAGTGTCCCAGGAACCAGGGCTGTACGAGAGGTCCCCCTCTGCACGTCAGGCTCACCCACAAGGTACGTGTCAGTATCAACCAGCCATGCCTGAGCCTGCAAGAGGGGCCTTCGTTACTGAGGAGGTCTGCCAACTCCTCTCAGCCCTCACTCATGAGGTGAAGTGTCTCCAGGACAGTTATGAACGCCTAACAGGACATATGCAGTACCAGGAAAACGTCCCTATCAGTGGAAAGTCATCAGAAGCTACCTCCGCACTCCCAGCAATGATGTTGCCTCCCGAGCCAAGGGTCCCAATTCCGAAAGAAATTCTCTGGGGATCGAAACAAGTTCCAGACTTTCCGCAATGCATGCGAGTTATACTTCTTCCTACTACCCTTAACCTTTTCGCAGGAGACCACCAAAGTGGGGTTTGTTGTTTCACTTGTTAGGACAACCACAAGTCTGGGCCCACCATTTGCTGGAAGAACGCCATGCTTCTCTAGACTCCTTGTCATCCTTCTTCAGCGCTATGTCACTCCTTTACGATGACCCCCAATGGACTACCACTGCCAAAGCTGCTCTTAGCATGCTCAAACAAGGCCGCAGAGCAGTGGAGGACTACATAACTGACTTTAGGCGCTGGAGCGCAGACACCCTATGGAATCATGCAGCCTTACGGCACCAGTTCCGCTTAGGTCTATCGGAAGGGTTAAAGGATGAGTTGGCTCCGGTCGGTATACCAGATTCTCTGGAATCCTTGATCGCCCTAACCACACAGATAGACCGTCATCTTCGGGAACGCAGGATGGAGAGGGTGAGCCAACAGCCCTGATCGAACTGGATGTTATCTCAAGTGGCCACCACCTCTCATCTTGCCTCCTCCAGACCGACTCCAGTTAATCCTGTACCAGCTGAACTAGCACCAGACTCTCCTAAATCTGGGCATGCTGGACCGACAAGACCTTCATTGTCCGCAGAGGAACGCCTGCGTCGGCAACGGCTCAACCTCTGCCTGTACTGCGGGGGTACCGGCCACTATGTGCATTCATGCTCTGCCAAGCACCGTAGATACTTATCCTTCTCTTTTCCTGGTCATCCGGTACCCTCCACCAATTCTATTCACCTGGCTCTTCCTATCACCTTTCTGTTTCCTGAAAGAACTGTGTCAGTTACCGCAATAATAGACTCTGGGGCATGCAGTTGTTTTATTGATTTGAACTTTGCGAACCAACAGCGCATCCCGCTTCAGCACAGAGCTAAAGGACTTTCCATCTTCCTGGCTGATGGATCCCTTATAAAATCTGGCCAAGTGACCCAGGAAACTCCTTCATTGACTGTAGTTACTGCTTCAAACCACAAGGAACTGCTGAAACTTGATGCCATTTTATCCCCTCTGTTTCCAGTCATCTTGGGCTTACCGTGGCTTCGGGCCCACAACCCGCAAATTAACTGGGACTCCGGAGAGCTCAAGTTTCAGTCCCTCTACTGTCAAAATCTTCCTTCACCTCCCAGGGTATCTGGCACTTTACTATGCTTGGAAGCTGACTTGGAACTACGCACAGTAGTCCCTGAACCATACCACAAGTTCTTAGACGTCTTTATCAAGCGAGGGGCAGAGACCCTTCCTCCCCATCGCTCCTATGATTGCCCGATCAAGCTATTACCTGGAGCAGAGATCCCCTTTGGGCGGATCTTTCCCCTATCCGAGCGGGAGTTGGAGGTGTTAAAAGAGTATGTCGACGAAAATTTGGAGAGGTGGTTCATCCGGCCGTCCACCTCTCCGGCTGGGGCAGGAATCTTTTTTGTAGAGAAAAAGGACCACTCACTTCGTCCCTGTGTAGACTACAGGGAACTGAACAAGATCACGGTTAAAAACTGGTATCCTCTACCCTTAGTGCCTGAGCTTTTCCAGAGATTAAGAACTACTGCTGTGTTCACCAAGCTAGATCTTCGAGGGGCCTACAATTTGGTCCGTATTCGCTCTGGGGATGAGTGGAAAACGACCTTCCGTACCAGGTTTGGCCACTTCGAATACCTAGTGATGCCCTTCGGCCTGTGTAATGCCCCTGCTACCTTCCAGCACCTGATAAATGATATCCTAAGAGATTATCTCGATATCTTCGTAATAGCCTATTTAGACGACATCCTGATCTTTTCTACATCCCTGGATCAACACCGGAAACACGTCAAGATGGTACTCTGCCATCTCCATCAGCATGGGCTATACGCCAAACCAGAAAAATGTGAGTTTGAGCGGCAGAGTATCCAGTTTTTGGGCTTGGGGATATCCACGGAAGGGTTTAAGATGGACCCACAAAAGGTCACAGCAGTTCTGGACTGGCCTGCACCTTCTGACAAGAAGGGGGTGCAGCGTTTTGTTGGCTTTGTCAATTTTTACAGAAGGTTTATTAAAGGATTTTCTGCAATCTTTTCCCCGATTACCCAGCTAACCAAGCAGAACGTCCGATTCCACTGGAATTCCGAGGCACAAGCTGCCTTCACTACCTTAAAGGGACTGTTTACCTCTGCCCCCATTCTAAGCCACCCAGGTCCTTCTCTCCCCTTTCTGCTTGAGGTCAACACCTCAGAAACAGCTGTGGGGGCAGTTATCTCTCAGCGCCAAGGACTTAAGGATCTTATGCACCCCATAGCCTTCTTCTCCCGTAAACTCTCATCTGCCGAGAGGAATTACGACGTGGGTGACCGTGAACTTTTGGCCATTAAGGCCACGCTCGAAGAATGGCGATACCTGCTGGAGGGAGCGGCTCATCCCATACTTATATATACAGATCACAAAAATCTGGAATATTTACGAACTGCCAAACGTCTAAGACCGCGCCAGGCTCGGTGGGCGCTATTCTTTTACAGATTTGCTTTTCATATAACTTACAGGCCAGGATCAAAGAACATCAAGCCCGACGCTCTTTCGCGTATGTATGATGACCCCAAAGAAACCTCAGTTCCGGACACTATTCTATCGGAGGGCAATTTCCTACTTCTTCAGACGGACTGTTAGGTACCTGGTGGTGAGCCTGACTTGGTGGGAGAAGACCTCTCTTACGGCTCTGGTTCAGGGCCCACTGGAATGGAGACAGTGGTCTCGTGAGCACAGCGGGTAGGAGTGTCTGGTGCAGCAGCAGCCTGTGCTGGATGAAGAGATGATCCTTCAGGAAGGCTGGAACTGCAGGAAGAGACGGAGCAGGTGGATCAGCAATCAGGATCAGTAGACACAGCAGCAGCAGGACCTGGATGGAGCGAGGCACACTTGGAACAAGCAGAGGGATATCAGACAAGCCGGGTCACAACAGATAAATGTCAGGCACGTGCAGCAGGCAAAGGAAGGTCACAGGCAGGCAGAGATTCAGCAACAGAAAAGCAAGTCCAAAGCAGAGTCAGGCAGGCCGGGACCAGGGTTGGAGAAGGTCGGCGAGGTCAGACAAGAGCCGGGTCAGTAATCACGATTAAACAGGCAGATAGCAGGGATTTCAGGTATGGGACTGCAGATAAACAGCGCCGCACAAGTGCAGCAGCCTTCTTTAAATAAGGCCACCGGCGCCAAACAGCGCTAACGCACACCGGCGCGCGCACGTGAAGCGTGCGCATACACGGGCGTACTGGCGGCTCGCGCTGGAGTGCATGTGGGGGCGAGCGCCTGGTTTGACCAACAGTGCGCATGCGCGCACGCATATTGGCCCGTTCAGTGCGGGCAAGTCCCTGACACGGACCTGATGTCCGGTTTAAAAAAAGCCTCTGAGGGGGTGCCCTGTCCACCCGGAGTGACTCTGATACCCAAGGACGGTCTGCTTTGGAAAGAAACCAAAGTTCTGAGCCTGTGTCACGACCACCCTCTGGCCGGACATTTTGGGGTCCACAAGACTCTCGAATTAACCCAGTGCATGTTATGGTGGCCGAAGCTCGAGAAGGACTGTAAGGAATACGTCAAGTCTTGTGTTACCTGTACCCAAAATAAGTCTGCTAGAACCAAGTCCTGGGGTCTTCTCAAACCACTTCCAATTCCCGAGAGGCCTTGGAGCGAGATTGCTATGGATTTTATAGTGGAGCTACCCCCTTCTCAAAAAGGATATCGGGGAGGTACAAATACATAAGTGGTCCATATAGTGAACTTGGTATTAAGTTATTAACTTTAAGGACAGAGGAAACGAGTACACTCTTTACGCCTAGAGGACAAAGATCTCCAAATATGGAAAAGTTTCTTCACAGTAAGAGCTGGGAAATTGTGGAATAGACTCCCTCCAGAGGTGATTCTAGCCAGCTCAGTAGATTGCTTAAAAAAAGACCTGGATTCTTTCCTGAATGTATATAATATAACTGGGTACTAACATTTATAGGTAAAGTTGATCTGATTGCCTTTCGGGGGATCAGGGAGGATTTTTTTCCCCTGCTGCAGCAAGCAAGTTGGATCATGCTTTGCTGGAGTTTTTCACCTTCCTCTGGATCAACTGTGGGTCACGGATTGTGTATATGGGATTGTATGATTTTTTTTTTAACTGGTTGAACTAGATGGACTTGTGTCTTTTTTCAACCTAACTAACTATGTAACTATGTAACCTAGATATCAGGGGCATCTGCTAAAAGTGATACTACCTCCAAGTATCAGAACCAACCAGGATAGTTGTGATACCTTTAAGTTTTACAAATTCTCCTTCAGGCACCTCAGGACAAGCTTGAAAAAAGGGTATGCATCACCTAGCTATGAATTGTGGAATCCTTCAATTGTGGTGTGATAACATTAAATCCACATCTAGGGATCAGAACCAGAGACCAATCTAACATAGTCCAATTTCCCAGGTCAAGCTGTTAAATTCTTAAGAAAACCTCCAGTTATCAGCAGCTGGAGTGTGGACCACTAGTAGAGCTGGGACATATTATGCCCTATGCAAGATGTGAGCCACCTCTTGTCCTGCCACTTAACTCCTAATCCCTTCTTTGATTATTTATGTTGGACACTGTGGGGACATTGTAGAGATGTACTCCCACCAGATGGCCAAAGAGAAGGGTGAGAGTCTCCCCCATAGTATAGGGCTCCATAGTAAGAATTTTGCAATGCAGAGGATGAAAGTACCAAAACAAAGACATCATGGGTGACTGCAGCCACCACAGCATGTCTTGTGCGGTCTGAGGTGCCAACAATGCAGTAACAGTTTAAAGAATGTATATTCTTAATGTATATAAAGTTATGTGTGAAAGAAATTGTATTTTTCAATTTAAATGTTACATCACCATTTTATTAACTAATGAACATTCAATAGGATCCATCGTTTATGGGCTTTCCAGAGCAGAACTGGTTGTGGAAAAGTGTAAGCCAGCAAGTTTTTTTTCTAAAGGTCAGACACCTAGGTAATGACATTAAAGATATTTGATCTACAGTATTTTACTACAATACTCTTCATAATGGAATTATTGCATTTATTTACTTTGTATAAATATAATGTCTAGTCTGTTTCATAAATCTGCAAGTACTTATGTCCTAAGTCTAATTCAAGTACATTGTATACAATACAAACAATGACATTAATGCAGCAGGTGAACAAAATCATTTGAAACAGTGAACTATAGTATTTAGAGGGAGATTTAAAAACCTGCAAAATGCTGTTTCAAGGATCCTCTGTAAATCCTTCACCAGCTGGCATGATTTTAAACAGCTGCTGAGTATTAGTAGAATAGTATATCCTTTTGAATTGTTTTGAACACACAATTTTCTTCCATCTGGCTTATGGATGGTTACTTGTAGAATTAACATTTTGACATTTTTATGCATATTGTAGGAACACTCTCTAACCACAGGCAGTAGTAAAATGCTTAGAGAAAAAAATGAGCAGGTTTTACCATGAATAACCATGAAAAACAAAATAAAGATAACAATATGATATGCCATAAATCAGGTCCAAATTTAGCCTGGGGGTGTAGTAAAAATACGGGGAGGGGGCATACTGTCAGAACCCCAACATCCCTGTGGTTTTATGTTTTTGAGCAGTTCTTATTTTTAACAGTCTTTTTATTTTTTCTTTGTGTGCCACGGCCTTGGAGAAACATTATTGACTATGATTTTTTTCAAACTACAAACTCTTTTTATCATATTTGATTTCATTATTCTTTCTTTCTGACCAAAGAGAGAGCAAAACTTTATGTGAGCTGCTTTGTCATTGTTATTTGTCTCTTTTTTCTTAATTCCTATTTCCAAAGAGGGCACTGTTTACAACCCAAGTAAATGACATAAAACATATGATATGTAGCGACCTCCCGGACCTCTAGAGGCCTGATGGTGACCTCAAGAGTTAGGGAGAGCTGACATCCTTCCTTGTAGAGTGGGTTAACAGGCATGGTGGGTGTAATGCAAGATGAAATGATGGGTGCCAGTCACTTTTTGAATGTGAACAAGAGGAACTGTGGCCTTTGATAACGTTCAATAACGAAACCGGTAAGGCGTGCTGACGTCATTTCCGGAGCGGGACTTAGAGGCTTGGTACGCTTGTGGAGCGCAAACAGCAAACCAGCCCTAAACCGCCCCTGCTTGTTACTTTTTATTGTGTACGGTGGAACCAGGCCGGTCCTGTGAGACACCCTGGGTTTTATTTTTATTTTTATTTTAATTCCAATTTTAAATTCATCAATAAATTAGCCACCTGATACCACACATGGGTATATCCTTCTGTTTTTTTCTGTGAGGCACCATCCGAGCACCATCTGGGGTATTCCCCCTCCCCCGCATCTGAGGGTGTTGGCTGCATTCACTGGAGAAAGTTACTGGACTAGGACCCGATCCAGATTACCACCAGGAGGACCATCCGACATCCATATTCCCATGCTGTTCACCCCTGCAGGGGTACCTACGTCTGGTGAGTGAGGGAACCTTGGGGGGGCAGCACAACAGTCACCTACTACTGCCTGAAGCACTACAAGTCACCGGTGGAATTATCTTCACAACTGTTACCCATATATCCTCACCCACTCATCAACACATTGCCTATTGATCTTGTTGTGGGCCCCTGCATAGGATTGGACTCCCTTCCTTTAATACATATGATTTTTGTATTTTTCACAGCCGTATTTTTGGACTGTTCAACTTTTACACACTGAGTGTATGGTTTATACACAGGTTTTTTATTATTATATTTTCTATTATTATTATTATTCACTTTTAATTTTTGCTCTTTTGTATTGGGACTGTCACCTGCATATTTATAGCACACTGCTCACTTGGCTCTTACATTACCAAAGGTACTCACCATTGGTGGTTTTGGTACAATTCTAAATCTACATGTATAATGGTTAATATTATGGATACACTACTAGTTGGGTAGAGGATACATGCTAGCTGGTCAGCTGCTACCTCCCTTCCCCTGTGGTCTAGCCACGTATCTAATCAGCCACATTTATAATACACACCACACATCATTTATATTTGTGTTTCTATATTTTTTTTTATTTATTTTCTATTTATTAAGTTGCTCACGCTCACCAGCACTGGGATTCACAGATTGGAGCAGTTCAATAATATTGTTATTTACAGGGTGGATAAGTTTAGGGTGGCACACCCCACCTATATCATAACATCTACTTTACACCTAGCAGGATTAATAAGGGAGATACTCTTTATAGGTACGCACTTTTTCACCTATACCTTTTAGGTTCACCATACTTATTACCTACAGGGAGCGCCATTTGTCCCTCATATTTTGCACTTTACATATAAATTGCCCTCTAGGGGGTTAATTTTTTTACGGACAGGCCGCATACCTTATTCCCGGTCCTAAGCGCGGAGATCTTCCATAACAGAAGAGGAACTGTGGGAGAGCGGGTTAGAGCCAGGAAATCCTTAGGAAGATGCAACGGTAATTGTCAGACTCCGAGACACTATAGGTAGACAGTTGTACAGGGAAAGGCCTCTAGCTGGATGCCACATCTGTATAGGTAGGACCACTGTCTTCTATGGCAACTGAACTTGTAACAGTCACTAAAGGTAGTTGTACCTAACTCTTGGTAACACAGAATCATTCTTCTCTTATCTCACACTATCCCAATGTAGGTATTCACTCACTGAGCTCCCAGTCTCTCACTAGACTTCCAGATTCTAGTCGTCACTGGATCTCCTGAGCTCTTGCACAGCTAACCCGTGGATACTCCTCAAGCGTCACCCCTGATAACCCGCTGGCTTGGCACTCGCTGAAGCTTTCCCACTTCTTCACTGTCCTGGTGAGAAGACTGCTCTGGTACTTGCTTGAGCTTACTCACAGTAGTCTCCGGTAATAAGATGCATGGTTCCTTAGTGGTGACTGCTTCCCCTTGCTGCCCACCTCTGACCACAACTGGTTCCCCGTCCGGCTAAACCTTCGCAACTCGGTTGGACTCCAATACTGCAGTCCCAACCATACTCTGATTCTCCTGCTCCTGGATAGGCCTCAGGCAGCCTAGCAACCACCTGTCTCCGGGATAGGCCTCTGGCTTTCGGCCTAGCAACCTGGGGTAACATAACACACATCCACCTAGACAGCCGTACAGGTGGCACAGAACCCTGATCACTTGACTCCATCCAAATAAATAGGCTCTCCCAGCAGGCCAAGGGACTAAAGAAACCCTTGCCAATTGGCTGAGACACCCATCCATTCATAATCTGACCTTGCTATGCCCTTGTCGATCTACTGTCACCAGCCACAGTGCCATCTAGTGACAGAAGAGAAAAGGATCTTCTAACAATTAGCCAGGACAATTACTACCTGGCAAACTAAATTTGTTAGCAAACCTGCCCAAACACCAGGGAGCTACATCTGTGATCAAGTAACAGAAAGAAAAGGGTCACATCAACAAATGTACAAATCAACCAACCAAGCAATACACTGTACAGATGAGCACATATAAATATAACGGGTTTAGAATTCATTAACAGCAGGTAGAGCTGGTGGAATTTACAACTAACTATAAAGGGGACCCTAGCATAAAACATAAAATGTCAAGCTGTGCTATCAAATAAGATTCATACAGTATCAGGATGCAGAGCGTCCCGATGGCCAGTTGGATTAGAATACAACAAAAATTTAAATAAAGGTGGAAGCGGATATAAACTACATTCAAAAAGTAATAACCACAACTAGACCAAATATCCAAAAAAGAAAGGAAAAGAGGGATTGGATGAATCGGGCGGGGGGGGGAGAATGGAATAGCTGGTGTCCCTAGTGTGAGAAGAGAACAAAGTCAAAAAAAGGAGAGAAAGGATAAATAGATAGTAGACAGTTGGTACCTCTCACCCAGGTGAGTAGAACTAAATCCTAGAGGTCAGCCAGATTGTGTCAGTATACACAAAGTGGTGCCAGGGTCTCCAGGTCTCACGAAAGGTCTTGGGTGGAGGTGAGATCTTCCATATCTCTCAGTTCGTTTACTTTAGAAAACCACAGGGATTTGGATGGCGGAGTCCCTGATCTCCAACAAAGCGAAAGGTTCGCCTTAGCTGCATTCAATAACTGGATTGTAAGGGAGGCCTTGTATTTCTTAATCGTTGCGGTGAAAGATGGAGCAAACAATGTGCAGGATTCCCCTCCAAGTCGACATTTGTCAGATGCTTGATCATGCCAGTCACCTCCCACCAGAATGTCCGAGCCTAGGACAGTCCCAAAAGATATGAAACATTTATCCCTCTGCATCGCCACATCGCCAACACAGACTAGGAACTTGAGGGATAAAACAGTGCAGATTGGTTAGCACTCTGTACCATCGAGTCAGAATTTTGTAACAGGTCTCTTGGACTCTGGTAACTAGGGAGGACTTCTGTGCAAAATGAAAAATCTTTCCCCTTCTGGGAGTCAGTGAACTTGTTTTTCAGGTCCGATTCCAACCTGGACCAGAAATAGGGAGCCAAAGCCTTCTGCCGGTCGACGTGAAATGTTTTCCAATTCCGTGAACTGTCAAGATGCTCGGGGCCCGCAAAGACCTGCAGAGAAAAGTATGCAGCTGCAGACCACTCCAGAAGTCCAACGGAGGGTCCCCGGCAGAGGAGGAGAGTTGGTCACGAAGTCGCAGAGATGAAGCCGCCCGCTCGCAGCCAGTCGATGGAAGTGAGGGTTTTGAAGGCCAGGTACAAATTCTAGATTGCCCAAAATCGGTACCATAGGGGAGGGCGATGGCGACACTGAGGTGTGGTGAAAGGCGTCCCTAGCCACCAACAGTGTACTGCATTAGGTGGGGTGAACCATGAGGGCTTTGGGCAGAGATAATGTGAGCCATGGCCAGCTCTTAGCTGTACCATTGGAGTCTTCTATTTAGTTTTTGTCTCTTTGTTGCAGATTATTTTGTGAACAGAATTAGCAGACAGATACTTTATTGCAAAATGAGGTCCAACATCGCAGTTCCAGATACTACAAGAAACCAACAACTGGCAGTCAGTATGTGCTACAAACAATTCGCATATTTACATGCATGTCCACAATCCACTTGATATATATAAATGCCCACAATCTAAGTGTTTTCAATCTCAAAATCCCAGAGTACTCGTCCCCTATATTAGCATCATCAACAGTAACAGGATTGTGCACAGCAGCAAATAGCACTTCATGATCCAGAGGAGTTGGATTCCTTGATTCTGGCACCTTTTTATTGTTTATTGCAGTAAAATTTCTGTTGCACCCTGACCATCCAATCCTGCAGAAGCTTTTCCCATCAATTCTCACAGCAGCAGCAATCTTTTCTCCAGCACACATGTGGATTACCTCACCCACTCCTGCTTTAGGGCACCTCTCATATATTGGCTTGGGGCCACCCTTCCCTGCCCTCTTTATTAATAATAATGTTTCCAGAGGCTTTCTTTTTGGTGACCAGAAACCTTCTCTCCAACACATGTAGCATGTGTAATGTTCATTCCCCTTCATAAATAATAAAGCATCCAGAATCTTCTCTTCTGGAAAATTCACTGCTGGAATGTTCCCTACTAGAAGCTTCCATCTTCTTCTTAAGGCACAGAGAAGATGCTGCCTAGGTTACAAAGGCACCAAGAGTCCTAGCAAAAAATTCACTTATTTTAAAGAACATTTTTTTCCTTAGCTGTACTAAGGGCCCTTTCACATTGCTCCACTGAAAAAAAGCAGTAAAAACACATGGATATTGATGCATTTTCTGGTTGTCTGACTGCCAGCATGCACTTGTGACACATGGACACGTGACTCAAAAACACCCCAACTGCAGTGTTTTCCATTTATTTCAATGGGAGGTGCATTTTGGGGCACTTTTTAAACAGGGCACCAAAGATGCAGCATGCAGGACTTATAAAAACACACCAGAGCACTGGTGGGAAGAGTTGCATAGGATTTACAGGAAAATATTTTTGTAGCACAACCCCCTTGGGGCCTGTATAGATTTACCTGCTCATCTGCACCACCATAACCCTCTGGTTTCAGATATCTTTGCACCACCTTAAAGTAATAAGTCAAACAACTCAGCGAGTATATACACTATTAACGTTTACTGAAATAACTCAAAGAATATCTTGTTACACAGAGGAGGTAATAGATCAGCTGAGCTTTGGATAACAGTCCTAACTCAGCGGAAGAATTTATCTACAATAATACAAGTTAAGACAATTTAGTAATACAGTATATTATATACTGTACACTTATGTACAAAGGATTACCACTTGAACATGACTTGAAAGGATAAGCAAGAGTTTAGCATTATTACTGGCAAGGCTTCTAAAGGGGGAACCCAGGTCGACCTATTTAACCTTTAATCCTAATGAGAGATCAATCAAACAAGACTGGTATGAGGGACCTTTAAGTAGTAATGACAGCAATGTCCCAGTTGCAGGCCTGATGGTCTTTACCAGCAGTCAGAGCTCATTAATTGTATCCAATAAGGTGCAGTACCAAGGTAATGGTATTTCTTGGAATGGATGATGCTATAGGTGTCTATGTACAGTGTTCAAATAGAAGTGCAGTAAAGTGTTTCCCAGGGGTAAAGCTGTCTGTACACAGTGTTCCAATAGAGCAACAAAGGAAGGTTTGTAAAGGTGGGCAATTGCCCTCTCACCACGACCAGGCCGATACAATGCCTTCTGGACAGCGGCTCCCGGAGAGGCGTCCTTGCAGCGGATCACTTGCGACAATCGTCTGATGCGAAGCACGAATCGCGGGTTGTTGGTCTGCCGAGGTGGTGCTGGATAGATGTCTGACAAACAGCAAGCAGTGCTAGGCCCTTCTCTGGCAAGTTGGGATGTTGTACACCGCGTAGTAGGCCGCAACCCCACTCTCCCTGTACAGAGAGGTCCGTCACACACAAGGCTCAGGAGGAAGAGAGCGCAGGGCCGGTCTCTGGTCTCTTTTATAGCTCTTCCCAGCAATCTCGCGGATGGTAGCAAAGATCACTGGGATATGTAGTCCAGGTGTATATGTGTGCGAGACAATTGCCATTCCGAGGAACTACCAATCCCACAATCCCTTTGATTTGGCTAACAAATATGATGTCACTTAGTGGTGCTGGCACTAGAGGAACAATTCAAAACATGGAGATGATCAGGAATCGCCGTACGGTGAAAATGTAGTCCACATTGCTACATCTTTATTGCTTTTTTTACTAAATATTTTTATTGCTATTCTTTGAGGTCTCAGGAAGGATCTGAGATAGCATGCTGATTTTCAAACAAGCCCATTGCCACATTGTAGTGAATGGTCTACAGTATTTTCAGTCATTTCTCCATAGACAGTGCATTGTAGTGCTGTGTAATGTAGTGATAAGAATGAGTGAAGTGAAACTAATAACTCAAAAAATGTTTTGGCACATGGCTCAGCTTGCATTACCATTCCTTTCCTATAACAATTAGGGCTGAAACAATTAATCGACATAATTGATTATAATCGTTTATAAAAATAGTTGTCAATTATTTTCATTATTGATTAGTTGGCCTGCATACAAAATGCATTATTTGTTTACATATCAGAAAATACAGTGCAACAGTCAGTATGTGTCAGTATA
The DNA here is from genome assembly GCA_028564925.1 of Lithobates sylvaticus. Classification (NCBI taxonomy): domain Eukaryota; kingdom Metazoa; phylum Chordata; class Amphibia; order Anura; family Ranidae; genus Lithobates; species Lithobates sylvaticus. The sequence goes on from CM053026.1 coordinate 481,138,063, forward strand.
CACAGTGCAGCACACATGCAGCTCAGTACTCCATCCATACATGTCAGTAAGTGCCTGGGAACTTGTGAATGTGTGAGGGGCAATGCCTCATGGGACATGTAGTCCCTGGCAGGAAAAGGTGCCTATGAAGTGCCTATCATAACATTGCCATATAACACACCTAACCTGGTAAGTATTTGGCATTCTCTGTGGTCCATTCACCTAACCTCAGGAATGCACCATCAGCTGCTATAAACAAAAATGGGCATGCTCAATGAATGCTATACGGTAAAAGTCTATATCATTTATAAGGGATTCACTGAAGAAATTAAAATTCTCTTTTTCAGAAGATGATGAAAAAGTATTATAATTCATGTTAAGTATTAGGTGCCTCATAAAGAGATATATGGTAGTAATATTAGTTAAAATATTATAATAAAATAACTACAATATATGGTTGAACGCTGATAAAAGGAAACCACACACTGTTGCTTGATCCAAGAAAAAGCTCTTTACTGAGATATAGGTAATGTAGCTGCACACACACATAGTCCCCACCTTTAACATGTTTCATCAAACTGGTTTCATCACAAGGATAGCTATCCTTGCGATCAAACCAGTTTGGTTACGGGCAGAGACGATTTGTGTTTGCAGCCAGCTACATTACATGATCTTTCAGTAAAGAGCTTTTTCCTAGGTCGGACAATTGTGTGTGGTTTTCTTTTATCAGGGTTCATTGATGGCAAGCAGAAACAAGCTTCTTGAACCAGCACCCAGGCATCTGCAGCATGAGTGAGAGGTCTAGCTTTTTTGAGCAGTGCTTCATGTTTGTGAGTAGTGAACTGTGTGTGACACTACATAACCAATTTTGCAAAAATGGTTCAATAATGGCATAACCTAATGTATCTGTTTCCAATTGTGTGCTAATGTAGTATGCTTGGGGTATATGTAAAGGTGAAACTTTTTTTAGTTTTTGATAGAGTAGGGAAGGATAAGGAGGCCCTATGACAGGCTTTAATTGCAGTTTGTCCCCACATTTTCATAGGCACCATCATTATCAAAGCACATAGTTAGAGGACAATCAATAGAGCAAGAGGCAAGGGGAAATATTCAATTAGAGGCAAATTATTTGGTGACAACTGTCCAAGATAAGAGTTTTTTGTTAATTTTCTGAGATTTCCTGTAATTTCCTATTGCATCTCCATGAAAGAAAGTAAATGGAAATCTCCCCAGGAGGAAACATCCCCTGAAAAATTACCTGATAGTAGTTTTAGCTCCTCCCCACTCTATCCAAAATAAGCAACAATGTTTTTGCTATACATACACTTAATATAAAAACAAGCATTTTAATGATGTAATAATCTAATAATCTATACAAATTTAAGAATTCATGTTCATTATTAATGAAAAAAAGCTTATGTTTTGAATTTGTTTTGGTAATAAAAAAGTTTGTACATAAATTGGTGTTTTGTTATATAAATGTATAGTATATCAAATGACAAATAATGTATTTAATATACTAGGGGTGAAACTTCTATAGAAAGGCCTTAATTTACTTATTTTTTATAAATGCTGACAGCTAGCAACTGCTCACAAGTTTCAAGAGAATGCAATCTTTATCAAGATGAATAAATTGGTTTGTAGTCAGAACTTGATGTGCATAGAATTGGTTCACTTTGCACATTCTGTTCGCTTTGAACAAAAGATTTGAGGAACCAACCAAATGCCTCAAGTGGTTCACTCAGTGAGCTGGTGAATGTGGTCCAAACGAATGGTTGTGTAGCGCTCCCACTTTATTAAAGTGTACGCTATCAATGTAAATTTCGTTTTTCCCAGAACTATAACAGAGTTATGGGGGTTAATTGTTCAGGGTTTACTTTGGCATCAGTTTGGCTGGGCTGTACTGAAGTTCTGCCTGGTCATAGGTGCAGTGAGGCAACTGTGACAGGCTGAGAACCAAGCCTGGTTGGACATGTTAGGTACAAATCTTTCCTGGAGCCAATCAGTCTGGCCCCTCTGTGTAGTCCGGGAAGGGGTATTTAATGTGCTGAAGTCATGTGTTCAGGGTTCGGCTGCTGCTTTGATTCCTGGTTCCGGTCCGGGCTAGCCCTGTGAGGGGTCCCGGACCCAGGAGTGTCTGGCGTCCCCGCAAGCATGGGGTGGGGATCCGTCCGTTCCCGAGCCTCGGAACTGGCTAGTTCGAGGCCCAGTAACTGAAGGAGGATTCAGAAGGTGTCTCGGTGTGCTCTCGGTATTGGAGGGACAGGGCAACTCGTACAAGCGACCAGGGGGGACTCTTCGGAGGAGGGCCAAGAAGCTGGCCTCTCGGTAAGAGCCTGGGAGCTGAGTTGTATGGACACTAGAGAATCCACACGTCTCATAGTATCGCTAAGAGGGCTGAGAGATCCAGGTACTGTGGGAAAGGTTCCTACTCATCTTCAGTTACAATCTAGTCTGTGGCAGAGACTTTGCAAGTTCTCCGGATCACATGTTGGCTGCTAAATCTATGGTAGAGATTTATCCAGCCGTGAAGTGCCCAGTTGCCAGTGGCTACTCTCTGGGTTAACTAAGAGACATTCAGTGGATGTCAGCAGTTCAAAGTGCCTGAGTTTTATCACCCATGCCCTCTATTCCCACCTGAGACTGTGTTATTGTTGGATGTTACCCCTGCAAAATAAAAACCTTGAAAAGGACTTTTGTGTCAGCACCTGAAGTCATTGGGTACTAACCCTGGGAACCCCTAGACAACAACCGACAAGCCACGAGGAGGTAATTGGTAAGCCCAGAAAAGTCAAGGCCGCCCGAGGGCTTATGGCCGCTACACGTGGGGGCTCGTCCGGGATTTACCGGTATCTCTCGCAACTTAATGGAATAGAGGGTGAAGTGTTTTTTGAACTGCGCCATCAGCGCCATCTTTACTCAGACAGAGACTTTCACTGAGGTGCGTAAGCATGGGAGAAGCCCTTGCCAAAAAGCCCGCAAAGTTACGCAACCCAAGCAACCAGTGGGAGGAGCCTGCACTGTTCTTTTCCTGCACGAGGCACCACGTGAGAGTGTGTTGCGGAAGGAGAAGAAGTTGGTTGAGTTTCTCATAGTGTTGGAGAAAAGTCAAAACTTCTCAGAGAATGTACCATGTTTCGGGCATGCAGCCTGTACCAGGACCCAGGAGGCCTACCGTGAGGGGTCCGACAGGCATACAGATGCCCGGCACTGTGCTTACCGACACGGGCATTCGCCTGCTGCCGCAGGGGGGGTTTGTGCTATACACCGCAGGAGACATGGAGGCCCTTGGCATGTTATGCGGGAAGTGTGACGGCTTGATTGCAAATCCCCGGCTGTTCGCCAGGTGCAGAAGATGTGGAGAATACGTCTTCAAGGTGGCACAGCCCACCGAATCGCCTCAGGCCTACCACATGGACTGGGCCAAAGGTGTGGCTACTGAGGAGCACATTGCCTATGTTCCAGCCAAAGGGCCGATGTCCAGGTTTCATCCACAGTTGCTAGTGCCCCCAACAAGGACATTGCCACTGTACGGGCCCGAGAGTCAACTCCTGAGGTGATGGACACGGCCTTGTCTACCATTACTTTCATGCCCGCTTTGGAGGAAGTGGAATCCCCAAAACCTCCAACGGGTCGCAAGAAAGGTCCACAGCCCTCTCCAGTGACAGCCCACCGAACAAAAGCCATTGCCTTGGAGAGGCCATTGCAGTCTACTGGTGAGAGTACCGAGGGAACCGTGAGTACCAAAACAGTAAAGAGATTTATATTGCGGGACTCTGATTTAGAATCTTTTTGCTCCTCACCAGAGGCTGAAGAAGCCGAGAAATTGTTTTATGGAATGTCTGAGGAACTGTTGTGGTCATGTGGAGATGATGTGGCTGCTGCTTGTGGCAATATTTCGGGTTTGCTAGCCCTTACCGAAGGGGACGAAACACCACGAGTGGAGACCCCCGTATCCAGCAGTGCTCTGATGCCCAGGCTTGAGAATCTGCCAGTGCTCTCGAGCAATGCTACAGGTTTAGTGAAAAGATCCCCAAACTCGTGTATACCCAGGGCCGGATTCCCCACAAGGCCACCGAGGCCAGGCCTCGGGGCGGCAGTGGTGCAGGGGCGGCGCCGCTTCTCTGCTGGTAACTCCCACCCGCTAGCCAGCCCGTTTTGTCGGCACCGCTGCTTATTTAACGGGGACCGATCGGGCTTGTGTATTCCCACTTCCTGGTGACTGGAACGCACCATAGGGCGGACGTGATGTCATCAGCCGGAAATGATGGCCGCGTTGCCGCCCATGTCTTGCATAATTTCCGGCTGATGACATCACGTCCGCCTTATCGTGCGTTCCACCGCTGCCAGGAAGTGAAAATAAACAAGCATGATCTGTCCCCATGAAAAAAAACAGCGGTGCCGGCGAAACAGGCTTGCTAGCGGGCGGGAGTTTGCCGCCCCCCTGAATGTGCCCCTGAATGTCCCTTCTTGGTCCAGACATGACAGCCCAAAGACAGTGGGCATCGGGGCTGCTGTTAGAAATCATGGGGCCCCCTTCGACCCGGTGGCAGGCAACGTGGCAAGTGACACCCTGCATCCGCTGACAAGTGACATGGCAAGCGACACATGCATCCGCTGACAAGTGACATGGCAAGTGACACCTGCATCCACTGACAAGTGACGTGGCAAGTGACACCCTGCATCCGCTGACAAGTGACGTGGCAAGTGACACCCTGCATCCGCTGAAAAGTGACGTGGCAAGTGACACCCTGCATCCGCTGACAAGTGATGTGGCAAGTGACACCTGTATCCGCTGACAAGTGAAATGGCAAGTGACACCCTGCATATGCTGACAAGTGACATGGCAAGTGACATTTTGCAACATGTGGCAGTGACAATCTGCATCTGAAGGCAGGTGACGTTGGCAAGTGACATGCTCAGGCTCCGACTGATTCTGCTTATGGTGAGTTGAACAATTTTATTTTATATAACAATGTAATAATAGAAATATTGCACTTCAATCATTTTTTTGCGATACGGCACTGCGTTGATTTAACTGACAATTGCGCAAATGTGATCTATTGTAGCAGTCATCGATAAAGGACAAGAATGGTGTGTGTGTGGGGGGGCGGCATTGAAGGACCCGGCCTTGGGGTGGCAAAGGGAGTAAATCCGGGCCTGTGTATACCCCCTGAGAATGGAGTCACCCGCAACCTACCGAGACTAGCCCGGTCTCAGAGACTTCTGCATATGCGGGTGGCAACAGAGTATGGACTTGAGTTCCCTTACGTGCCTAGGGAAATCATGGACATTATAGAGGAGAACCGGGAGAAGTGGTATGCGAAAGATGTCTGGGACTACCTAAAAGTCCCAAAGCCGCTACGGAAAAAGGCATTTGCCCGTGAGATGTATGATCGTTTTCAAGGATGTCTGTTGCACTGGAGTTATGGTCGGCACATCTATTGTGACAAAGTTGTGATTTGCCGACCGGATAAAGACAGTGCTGTGTATTACATCACCACCTATGATGTACAGACGGGTAAAGACTTGGTTTTGCCCAATCCCCATTTCTACTGGTGAACTTTTCCTGAGTCAAGCCTTTGAATTTGCAAGGAGAGCTTCTCCGGGTCTTCACCTCTTTGCATCTTCTTCTGAAACTACAGAACTGTGGGGGTAGATATACAGGTAGTTGCTGGACAAAGCTACGCATCAAGTCTACCATGCTGGACCACAGTACTTAGCTTTTCATGAAGACTTGCAGTTACAGCGGCACTGACCACTAGGTGGCATGGGTCACCAGAATGGAACAAGAGTAGTTGAGAACAGTTTTTCAATATTAGCTAGCAGTTAGTGATTCTTAAAAAAAAAAATCTTTAGAAAAGAAGGCTTCATTGAGATTGGGATGAAGTTTTGCTTTCTAAAGCAATAATGTACAGTATATTATATTGCACTTGTCTATATTTTTTCTATTTTACAGGATGCACCGAGATCATCTGTCAAGCTCACCGGAGAATGGGTGGTGTAGACAGTTAGACTGGGTGGTATATGTTTACAGTATGTGAAATGTTTTACTGTGAAGAATGTTAAACATTTAAACTGTGTTTTCCCTTCTTTCCCTGCCCCAACACCCAAACAAAAAAAAAAACTCAGGCACCACGTATTTTTGTAAAATATGTTAGGAGTTTTTCTTAATTTTTTTAGCTAGACGATGAGGACATCGTCTAAACAAGTAGGTGGAGTGTGTAGCGCCCACACTTTATTAAAGTGTACGCTATCAATGTCAATTTATTTTTTCTCAGAACTATAACAGAGTTCTGGGGGTTAATTGTACACGGTTTACTTTGGCATCAGTTTGGCTGGGCTGTACTGAAGTTCCGCCTGGCCATAGGTGCAGTGAGGCACCTGTGACAGGCCGAGAACCAAGCCTGATTGGATGTGTTAGGTACCAATCAGTGGGTGCGTCTGGCCCTGCTGTGTAGTCTGGGAAGGGGTATTTAAGGTGCTGAAGTCACGTGTTCAGGGTTCGGCTGCTGCTTTGATGCCCGGTTCCAGTCAGGTCCAGCCCCGTGAGGGGTCCCGGACCCAGGAGTGTCTGCCGTCCCCGCAAGCATGGTCACCCTGACCAGCCCCAGAGGCCCTCATGGTCTGGGGTGGGAATCCATCCATCCCCGAGCCTCGGAAATGGCTAGTTTGAGGCCCAGTAACTGAAGGAGGATTTGGAAGGTGTCTCTCGGTATTGGAGGGACACGGCAACTCGTACAAGCGACCAGGGGAGGACTCTTCGGAGGAGGGCCAAGAAGCTGGCTGCTCGTTAAGAGCCTGGGACTTGAGTTGTAAGGACACTAGAGAATCCACACTTCTCACAGTATCGCCAAGAAGGCTGAGAGATCCAGGTACTGTGGGAAAGGTTCCTACTTATATTCAGTTACAATCTAGTCTGTGGCAGAGACTTTGCAAGTTCTCCGGATCACATGTTGGCTGCTAAATCTATGGTAGAGAGTTATCCAGCAGTGAAGTGCCCAATTGCGAGTGGCTACTCTCTGGGTTAACTAAGAGACATTCAGTGGATGTCAGCAGTTCAAAGTGCCTGAGTTTTATCACCCGTGCCCTCTATTCCCACCTGAGACTGTGTTATTGTTGGATGTTACCCCTGCAAAATAAAGACCTTGAAAAGGACTTTTATGTGTCAGCACCTGAAGTCATTGGGTACTAACCCTGGGAACCCCTAGACAACAACCGACAAGCCACGAGGAGGTAATTGGTAAGCCCATAAAAGTCAAGGCCATCCTGAGGGGTTATGGCCGCTACACTTACAAGGTCATTCCATAGATTACTGTGTGTAGGAGGGAGCTGCTGGGTCACAGCCACCACTATTGTGCTAACCAGTAAAACCACTCCAATGGGTAAGGGACCTAAGTGTGAGACAGTAATATCAGCCACTCACTTTTTATTAGGGTCAGAAGTAAATAATGTGATCGCTGGTTACTTCTGGTGCTATGAGGGACCTTACAGAGGACTGGCTTGTCTCTTGGTGACCCCATTTTGTGGAAGTCAATGTCTGATTGGAGAGCCATTTTAGACCTAGAGAGGCTTTAAGTAGCCCTGCTGGGTCAGTCTGGTGCATCCACATGGGAAATCTAGGCAAAGACCAAGAACAGTGCACATGCTGGCTAGGCGAAGATAGGCTCAGTGCAGGGAAAGGTTCCTGATAAGTATGGACGGTGTAGGGATGTTCCAGAAAACCCCCAGAAATTGCTGTAAGTTGGAGAGGACCCTGTGTAAACTTGAATATTGTCTGATGCATTAGTATTACCTGCATCCCCTATCAGAATGTGCAAAGTGAACCTATTGAGAAGCTCATTTATTTTAGCCAAGGGGGCCTGTTTAAGGAGCACTCCTCAAGCACACTACCATCTGTAATTTCTGCATATCTGTCTTGTCATGGGCCTTATTGTACATGTGTTTACTGAAATATTGTACATATTACCACTGGATTGCTTTACTGTACATCATTCATTAAAAGAAAATTGTCTCGCCTGGTCCTTTTTAAGTTACTGCCACCTATTTAGTGTCAACAAAGGGTCTTCAAACCAGTAAACCCTCTTTCCAAAATGCATTAGCTTCATGCCCTTTTGAATGATGACTGATCGTGTGGCTAGATCCAATGAGGATTCCCCTTTTAATTTCACTGGGGCAATGTAAGGCAAGGATCTCCACCTCTTGTGGAATAAGTAACCTAATTAGATGTATACTTACTTATTAGATTAGATCCTAATAAAATAATATAATCCAGTTCTTTGTTATTAGGACAATGAATGATGTCATACCAAGCATCAGAAGAATCCCAGGCAGTGTGTATGTGGTGGTACCCAGTGCTCCCCACAGGAAAGTCACTGTTGGAACATGTGTCACCACATGGTACCCACCCTCCAGACATAAAAAGACTGCTCCAAGGAAGCCCCCATCCCCCTGTTCCTGGCCCTGAGAAAGACTGAAAGAGAGAGGTCTGGGAAAAAGGTATTTTTATTAATTGGTTGCAAATGCTTGATCTAGAGAAGATACCCAGTCTTCAAACAACACTGACTATTATTGGCCAGGAACAGCTTATTTACAGAAAAATTGGATGCAAACGCAGGTCTGGGTCATAGAGCATTGGGGCCAAATAAAAAAAAAATCATCTAAAATTGAGAACGTTCACACAATAAATTGTGAGAATATTAACTTCTGTTATCCAATTATGTTAAAAACAAATTACTGTTCACTCTGAATACCCAACCGTGCACAGATGCTTTTCATATGATTGGACAATTGAAGTGAATATTAATAAAAAAATGTAAGGAACATTTTAAACTCCTTTAGTAATTCAACCAATTATAGCATACCTCTGAGATATTGTCAGAATTTTGAAATTATACATTGGTCTCTGACATATACAAAATTGTCAGAGTTTTTTTTTTTTTTGCACTTATCCAAGGGCTATTCTGTAAGGTCAGGCTTTTAAAAACAGAATTTATCTCCAGTGAAGGTAACCCATCATGTTGGCATTTTTGAAAGGCTGCAGGGACAAGTTAAATGTATTTTATATGTAGTGAAAGTACAGTTATACTTTAACTACTGAGGGTTATGATTTTGTTCTGCTTCAAACAAGTGACTGAAAAGTCATCAAATGTTAAAGCCAGACAGAGTGATATTTATCCTTGATGTAAGGGACTATGAAGGAGGCATAGTAGAACAGTATGCCAGTATACTGAATGCTGTACTGTTTTAATATTTGTCAGCTTTTCTGACTGAACAGAGGTTATATATTGTATACATGTTCCAAGACTCACTGATAACGTCATACTTACATACATGCATACCTTCATGTATGCTACAAAAAAGCAGGGCTGGATTAACATAGGGGCTATTGGAGCTGCAGCTCCAGGCCCCTACCTTAATATAGGCCCAGCCACCCAAAAAGGACAGACTGCTCAAGGTAAGCAATAGGCCAACGGGAAGAGATCTCCTCTGAAGGGCCCTGAATTCCACATGCACCGCCTGGGCAGGGTGGTGGGATTGATAATGGGTACTGCACGAGCAGTCCTAACAGAAGCCTGGCCAATGCAGGGCTCTTACAGAAGTTTGGGGCTTCCATAGTGTTAGGCCCGCGCAGCTGCACTCTTTCAGCTCAGAGTGCATGCCGATGCACAGCCCTTACAGAAACTTGGCAAATCAAATGCCAGCCTTCCCTAGTGTTCTGCTTGTGCGGCTGCACCCTTTCGAGTTTGGGCGCATACCAGCACAGGCTCTTGGAAAGCAGAAGGGCGCCCAGTAAAAGGTCCACCAAAATCCTTAGCACCAAGCACATGATGCTCTTAATACGGCCCTGCATAAAAGCTGCTAATGTATAGAAACTGCTGTTATATTTATAAAGAACTGTGGAAAATAGTTAAAATACACAAGTCCTCTATGAGAAATATGAAGAAAAACTAACTCCTGACTTCTTATAAAGAAGACACAAGGCCACCCAGAAAAAAGCCATGAAAATAAGAGGAGAAAATACTAACACCATGCAGCTAGTGCTCCTAGTGAGATTCAGACTGAGAACCTGTAGAACTTCATAAACAAATGTTATTTCCATCCTTTGTGACTATACTCAGTCTTTTGCATCTATTCTCAGCCTTTAAGGACTACAGGGCTGATAAACTAAAATAAATTGAGAATGTTTACTTTTCAATATACTGTATACTGTATGTTCACTTCTTTGCCAAGTGAATGTTAGTAAGGCAGTCCCCGAGTTACAAACATCTGACTCATGCTTACAAAATCTACCCCTAGGAAGGGAATTTCAGTCCTGTAGGAGTTATCATTGGAAAAAGGTATCTCCACTGAATCTTTATCACCAATCCTTGTTTCCCCAACAACCTAAATTTTTCTAAATCCAATCACAGGAATAAGGAGTGAGGCAAAATCCTCTGAACAGGGGCACAGACAGCAAAACAAACATTACAGGGGTGTTAACTCTTCCCTATGCTATCCAAATAACTTAACAATTATTTTTCTGGCTGGAGCTACACATTTTTCGTCGGAGGCAAGTAGCCAATAGCTTTGGTCTCGTAATTTGATCTGAGCATCCGTGGCACTTTGTCTGTCGGAATTCCCTACACAGGATCGGAAAAAGTCAGATCGGATTTTGTTGTCGGAAAATTTGAGACGAGATTGAGCCCACACACGGGCGGATTTTCCGTCAACATGGTCTGATCTGACATTTTTCGTCGGAATTTATTATTAGGGGCTCCCGGATTCCGATAAGCCCCCCGCCCGCAGACTCCGACAACCAACGGCCAGGGTTGTCGTGAAGAGGCCCTTGTCCTCATCAACATGGGGACAAGGTACCTTGGGGTGGGGGGCCCCCCTTTCCCCAGGGCACCCCCCATGTTGAGGGCACGCGGCCTGGTACGGCTCAGGAGGGGGGTGCGCGCTCGTCCCCACCCCCTTTCCTGACCGGCCGGGCTGCATGCTCGGATAAGGGTCGTAGATGGATTTGGGGGGACCCCCACGCCGTTTTTTCGGCGTAGGGATTCCTCTTTAAATCCATACCAGGTGACGGGGCTAGCGCGGTGGCATTCACTGCCTTTGCTAGCCCCGTCTACCTGGAGTCACGTTCTAAATGAACGGACTTTCCTCCGTGTGTGAGGCAAGCCCGTTCATTTCAAAAGTCCCGCGGACTAGCACACAGACCGCGGGATTGTCCGCCAGACTGCCGAGTCCAGCAGACAATTTTAACTCTGAACTTAAAACTTAGTCCGCCGGACTTTTGGGAGGAAAAAGTCCGCCGGCGCCCATACACGGGCGGAATGTCCGGCGGACAATCCTGTGGGAAAGTCCGCTTGTGTGTACGTGGCCTTAGACATTATTGGTTGATTGACATGAACACATAGGGGTTTATTTACTATAGCTAGAATATGAAAATACGCAAATAAATACTCTCAAAATAGGAAAATCTTGCTAATTAGTGCGAAAATGGAATTCACAATAGCGCTCGGGAACAAATACTCCCAAAATCAAATTCACTATAGCTCCCAGACAACAGAGACCATCCAAATCCTTACTCTTGTTTGAAACACAGGAATTGCACATGGAAATAATGTTTAGAGCATGATATGATAGCCTAAATGGTTCTTAAATATGTTGTATATTGTTTAAACATAATCTGCATTTAAACTGCTGAAAAAAGTGATGCATAAACTGAAATATCATTGAAAGTCTGAGAAGAGATAAATTCCCCCTCTTTCTACAACTATGTACCAGCACAAGTGCGCATGCTCAGACATGCAAAATACACTCATTTTAACTCCCATTCATTTTTTACCATGCGTTATAGTAAATTCGCAAATTAGCGCTTGGCTAAAAAGCGTTTGCGAGCGGGGAAAATTTGCGCTATATAGCCAAATACAAGTTTCAACCATTGATTATAATGGTACAATTGTTACTTCACCAAAAAAATACATTTACATTTTGAGATAAACTGTTTATTTCTCTAAAATAAATTGTCCTTGCAACAATGTTGTTTCTTTTTCAAATTTTTTGTTTTTAGGACTGCTAGTAATGTGTAATATTTTTACGTTTTGGTAAAATATATTTCTCTCTGTTTCTCTCACTCGTTACTGTGCATCTCTAAAAATTTTTTACCGAAACTCCCACAGGTGTCTTCACAAACCACAAACAATACCATTGCTGATGCAAATTTTAACTGCTTGCCGACCAGCCACCGTCATTACACGGCACCAGTTTGGCACGGCTGCACGAATCGCTGTAGCTGTATGGCGGCCTCTTTTAAGAGCTATAGGGGGCACGTGTGCGTGCCCGCAGCGTGACGACGGAGCCGGAGCTGCATTGCATAAAGTGCTCCAAAAATTTGAGGTGCGCAACACCCCCTCCTGTGTCCCCACTCACTGGATGGAATGGACACTTAGCTTTTCAGTCTATAGGGGTCGCTTCAGGCTTAAAATGGTGGCCAGGGATGGCAGCTTTACATCGGTTTACAAGGCAGCTCTCACATGCTCATGATAATCATCCATAGATAATAGTACCCAAAATGAAATAAAAGGAGGGAACTATAGTGAAGTACTGTTTGGCAATATCTTTATTGAGCAAATAGAGTGAATACTTTCAAAATGCAGAGTAAAAACAGGAATATAATGTCAGGAGATTGCAATAGGAAACGCCGATGTTAGCGGGTGTTCCACCGATAACCGGAAGTGAAGTCTGTTGGACTCGGAACTGGAAATTACGTCAACGCATTTTGCCCTCCCACAGGGTGTTATCAAGGACCTTGTTGAGGCCCTGTGGGAGGACGAAACGTGTTGACGTAATTTACGGTTCCGAGTCCAACAGACGTCACTTCCTGTTATCGATGGAACGCACGCTAACATCGGCGTTTCCTATTGCAATCTCCTGACACTATATGCCTGTTTTTACTCTGCATTTTGTAAGTATTCACTCTATTTGCGCAATAAAGATATTGCCAAACAGTACTTCACTATAGTTCCCTCCTTTTATTTAATTTTGGGTACTATTATCTATGGAGGATTATCATCAGCATGTAAGAGCTGCCTTGTGAACCGATATAAAGCTGCCATTCCTGGCCACCATTTTAAGCCTGAAACGACCCCTAGATTGAAAAGCTAAGGGTCCATTCCATCCGCTGAGTGGAGAAACAGGAGGGGGTGTTGCGCACTTCGAATTTTTGGAGCACTTTGCACTTTATGGATTGGAGCACATCGTTCACTAATATATGGACATTCACTTACTAATGAATTGTATTACATGATTATTTAGGTTATTGTTTATTATGGCGAGCGCTGTAATTTATATATGTTTTTGTTTTGTCAAGTGAATAGCACCTTGTGTACAGCAGCTGCAAGATATTTTGTAAAAAATCCTTTTCACAATTGTTTCATTTCTTGTGCGAATATATAGATTTAGAATATATTTTGTTCACAATGAGCTGCAATGATGGGGGCACGGAGCTGCACTGATGGGGACACTGAGCTGCACTGATGGGGACACTGAGCTGCACTGATGGGGACACTGATCTGTATTGATGGGGACACTGATCTGCACTGATGTGGGTACTGAGCTTTATTTATGGGGACACTGAGCTGCGCTGATGGGCACTACTAAGCTGCAGTGATGGGGCACTAAGCTGCACTGATGGGGGCATTGAGCTGCATTGATGGGGACACTGAGCTGCGCTGATGGGGGCACTGAGCTGCATTGATGGACACTAAGCTGCATTGATGAGGGCACTGAGCTGCACTGATGGGGACATTGAGCTGCACTGATTGGCACTCAGCTGCATTGATGGGGGCACTGAGCTGCATTGATGGGCACTAAGCTGCATTGATGGGGGCACTGAGCTGCACTGATAGGGACACTGAGCTGCATTGATGGGGACACTAAGCTGCATTGATGGGGGGACTGAGCTGTATTGATAGGGGCACTGAGCTGCATTTATGGGAGCACTGAGCTGCACTGATGGGGCACTGAGTTGCATTGATGGGGACACTGAGCTGCACTGATGGGGGCACTGAGCTGCATTGATGGGCACTAAGCTGTATTGATAGGGACACTGAGCTTCACTGATGGGGGCACTGAGCTGCACTGATGGGGGCACTGAGCTGCACTGATGGGGACACTGAGCTGCATTGATGGGGGCACTGAGCTGCACTGATGGGGGCACTGTGCTGCATTGATGGGGACACTGAACTGCACTGATGGGGCACTGAGCTGCATTGTTGGGGACACTAAGCTGCATTGATGAGGGCACTGAGCTGCACTGATGGGGCACTGAGCTGCATTGATGGGGCACTGAGCTGCATTGATGGGCACTAAGCTGCATTGATGGGGCACTGAGCTGCATTAGTGGGGGCACTGAGCTGCACTGAAGGGCACTAAGCTGCATTGCTGGGGACACTGAGCTGCACTGATGAGTGCACAGAGCTGCATTGATGGGGACACTGATCTGCACTGATGGGGGCACTAAGCTGCATTAATGGACACTAAGCTGCATTAATGAGGGCACTGAGCTGCACTGATGGGGACATTGAGCTGCATTGATGGGGACACTGAGCTGCACTGATCGACACTGAGCTGCATTGATGGGCCACTGAGCTGCATTGATGAGACCACTGAGCTGCATTGATGAGAGCACTGAGCTGCACTGATGGAGGCACTGAGCTGCATTGATGGGAGCACGGAGCTGCAGAGATAGGGGCACTGAGCTGCACTGATGGGGACACTGAGCTGCACTGATGGGGACACTGATCTGCATTGATGGGGACACTGATCTGCACTGATGGGGGCACTGAGCTTTATTAATGGGGAACTGAGCTGCATTGATGGGGGCACGAGCTGCATTGATGGGCACTAAGCTGCATTGATGGGGGCACTGAGCTGCACTGATAGGGACACTGAGCTGTATTGATGGGGACACTAAGCTGCATTGATGGGGGGACTGAGCTGTATTGATGGGGGCACTGAGATGCATTTATGGGAGCACTGAGCTGCACTGATGGGGCACTGAGTTGCATTGATGGGGACACTGAGCTGCACTGATGGGGGCACTGAGCTGAATTGATGGGGGCACTGAGCTGCACTGATGGGGGCACTGTGCTGCATTGATGGGGACACTGAACTGCACTGATGGGGCACTGAGATGCATTGGTGGAGACACTAAGCTGCATTGATGAGGGCACTGAGCTGCACTGATGGGGCACTGAGCAGCATTGATGGGCACTAAGCTGCATTGATGGGGCACTGAGCTGCATTAGTGGGGGCACTGAGCTGCACTGAAGGGCACTAAGCTGCATTGCTGGGGCACTGAGCTGCACTGATGAGTGCACAGAGCTGCATTGATGGGGACACTGAGCTGCACTGATGGGGGCACTAAGCGGCATTAATGGACACTAAGCTGCATTAATGAGGGCACTGAGCTGCACTTAGGGGGGGACATTGAGCTGCATTGATGGGGACACTGAGCTGCACTGATCGACACTGAGCTGCATTGATGGGCCACTGAGCTGCATTGATGAGAGCACTGAGCTGCACTGATGGAGGCACTGAGCTGCATTGATGGGCCACTGAGCTGCATTGATGAGAGCACTGAGCTGCACTGATGGAGGCACTGAGCTGCATTGATGGGACACTGAGCTGCATTGATGGGCACTAAGCTGCATTGATAGGGACACTGAGCTTCACTGATGGGGGCACTGAGCTGCACTGATGGGGACACTGAACTTCACTGATGGGGCACTGAGCTGCATTGGTGGGGACACTAAGCTGCATTGATGAGGGCACTGAGCTGCACTGATGGGGGCACTGATCTGCATTGATTGGCACTAAGCTGCATTGATGGGGCACTGAGCTGCATTAGTTGGGGCACTGAGCTGCACTGAAGGGCACTAAGCTGCATTGCTGGGGCACTGAGCTGCACTGATGAGTGCACTGAGCTGCATTGATGGGGACACTAAGCTGCATTGATGGACAATAAGCTGCACTAATGTGGACATTGAGCTGCATTGATGGGGACATTGAGCTGCATTGATGGGGACACTGAGCTGCACTGATCGACACTGAGCTGCATTGATGGGCCACTGAGCTGCATTGATGAGAGCACTGAGCTGCACTGATGGGGGCACTGAGCTGCATTGATGGGACACCGAGCTGCACTGATGGGGCACTGAGCTGCATTGATTGGTACAATGAGCTGCAATGATGGGCACTAAGCTACATTGATGGGACACTGAGCTGCACTGATGGGGGCACTGAGCTGCATTGATGGGCACTGAGCTGCATTGATGGGGACACTGAGCTGCACTGATGGGGACACTGAGCGGAACTTATAGGGACACTGAGCTGCATTGATGGGGACACTGAGCTGCATTGGTGGGGACACTGAGCTGCACTGATGGGACACTGGGCTGCACTGATCGGCACTGAGCTGCATTGATGGGCCACTGAGCTGCATTGATGGGAGCACTGAGCTGCACTGATGGGGCACTGAGCTGCATTGATGAAGCACAGAGCTGCACTGATGGGGGCACTGAGCTGCATTGATGTGGACACTGAGCTGCACTGATGGGGCCACTGAGCTGCATTGAAGGGGAAACTGAGCTGCACTGATGGGGGCACTGAGCTGCATTGATGGGGACACTGAGCTGCACTGATGGGGCCACTGAGCTGCATTGAAGGGGAAACTGAGCTGCACTGATGGGGGCACTGAGCTGCATTGATGGGGGCACGAGCTGCATTGATGGGCACTAAGCTACATTGATGGGGGCACTGAGCTGCACTGATAGGGACACTGAGCTGTATTGATGGGGACACTAAGCTGCATTGATGGGGGGACTGAGCTGTATTGATGGGGGCACTGAGCTGCATTTATGGGAGCACTGAGCTGCACTGATGGGGCACTGAGTTGCATTGATGGGGACACTGAGCTGCACTGATGGGGGCACTGAGCTGCATTGATGGGCACTAAGCTGCATTGATGGGGCACTGAGCTGCATTAGTTGGGGGAATGAGCTGCACTGAAGGGCACTAAGCTGCATTGCTGGGGCACTGAGCTGCACTGATGAGTGCACTGAGCTGCATTGATGGGGACACTAAGCTGCATTGATGGACACTAAGCTGCACTGATGTGGACATTGAGCTGCATTGATGGGGACATTGAGCTGCATTGATGGGGACACTGAGCTGCACTGATCGACACTGAGCTGCATTGATGGGCCACTGAGCTGCATTGATGAGAGCACTGAGCTGCACTGATGGGGGCACTGAGCTGCATTGATGGGACACTGAGCTGCACTGATGGGGCACTGAGCTGCATTGATGGGGCACTGAGCTGCATTGATGGGGCACTGAGCTCATTGATGGGGCACTGAGCTGCATTGATGGGGCACTGAGCTGCATTGATTGGTACAATGAGCTGCAATGATGGGCACTAAGCTACATTGATGGGACACTGAGCTGCACTGATGGGGGCACTGAGCTGCATTGATGGGCACTGAGCTGCATTGATGGGGACACTGAGCTGCACTGATGGGGACACTGAGCGGAACTTATAGGGACACTGAGCTGCATTGATGGGGACACTGAGCTGCATTGGTGGGGACACTGAGCTGCACTGATGGGGGCACTGAGCGACATTGATGGGCAGTGAGCTGCATTGATGGGCCACTGAGCTGCATTGATGGGAACATTGAGCTGTACTGATTAGCACTGAGCTGCACTGACGGGGGCACTGAGCTGCACTGATGGGGACACTGAGCTGCACTGATGGACACTAAGCTGCATTGATGGGGGCACTGAGCTGCAATGATGGGGCACTGAGCTACACGAATGGGGCACTGAGCTGCATTGATGGGGACACTGAGCTGCACCGATGGGGGGACTGAGCTGCATTGATAGACACTAAGCTGCACTGATGAGGGCACTGAGCTGCACTGATGGGAGCACTGACCTGCATTGATGGCCACTGAGCTGCATTGATGGGGCACTGAGCTGCATTGATCGGGACACTGGGCTGCACTGATGGGCACTAAGCTGCATTGATGGGGCACTGAGCTGCACTGATGGGGCACTGAGATGCATTGATGGGGACACTGAGCTGCATTGATGGGGACATTGAGCTGCACTGATGGGCACTGAGCTGCATTGATAGGGGCACTGAGCTGCATTGATGGGAACACTGAGCTGCACTTATGGGGGCATTGAGCTGCATTGATTGGGACACTGAGCTGCACTGATGGGGCACTGAGCTGCATTAATGGGCACTAAGCTGCACTGATGGGAGGACTGAGCTGCACTGATAGGACACTGAGCTGCATTGATGGGGACACTGTGCTGCATTGATGGGGCACTGAGCTGCATTGATGGGGACACTGAGCTACATTGATGGGAGCACTAAGCTGCACTGATGGGGGCACTAAGCTGCACTGATGGGGGAACTGAGCTGCATTGATGGGGACACTGAGCTGCACTGATGGGGGCACTGAGCTGCATTGATGGACACTAAGCTGCATTGATGAGGGCACTGAGCTGCACTGATGGGGGCACTGAGCTGCATTGATGGGCACTGAGCTGCATTGATGGGGCACTGAGCTGCATTGATGGGGACATTGAGCTGCATTGGTGGGGACACTGAGCTGCACTGATGGGGGCACAGAGCTGCACAGATGGAGGCTCTGAGCTGAAATGGTGGGGACACTGAGATTCATTGATGGACACTGAGCTGCATTGATGGGCCACTGAGCTGCATTGATGGGGACACTGAGCTGCGCTGATGGGCACTACTAAGCTGCAGTGATGGGGCACTAAGCTGCACTGATGGGGGCATTGAGCTGCATTGATGGGGACACTGAGCTGCGCTGATGGGGGCACTGAGCTGCATTGATGGACACTAAGCTGCATTGATGAGGGCACTGAGCTGCACTGATGGGGACATTGAGCTGCACTGATTGGCACTCAGCTGCATTGATGGGGGCACTGAGCTGCATTGATGGGAGCACTGAGCTGCACTGATGGGGACCCTGAGCTGCACTGATGGGGACATTGAGCTGCACTGATGGGGACATTGAGCTGCACTTATGGGGACACTTTGATGCTAGTATTTGTGCAATGTTCCGCTATAGTACCGCGTATGTATGATTTTATTATTTTATTTCCCAGGTGCTCCTTCTGATCGTCTCATCGTTATGACTTCATTATGTTTTTACGTTAATGTGCCGGGTTGTTGTCTTGGCGATGCTATGCTATGCGATATGTGCGCGTCATTCACATGCGATGATTGTTATCCACTGTCGTGATTACGTCATTTCGCTCCTTAGCATCATTGCGCATGCTCGGGCGTCTCGGTTTTCTATTTAAACCGTGTAGCAGTAAATGCACACTAGCTCTGACGGCTCATATCGCGGAAGTACATCCATTTACTCCTTGTCATACAAGTAACCAGGTAAACAAGCTGCTTTGCTATCCATTTACCCTCATGATGTCACTCTTGTACTTACTCTTGGGCATTCATGATAGCTATCCACTTAGGCATACTCCTTGGATTATAGGTTGACTTGGATCTTCCTTCCATATTGGGATGCATTTTGTTGTATGGCTGGATTTTTTGGAGTGCTACTTACCCTTTTGATCCTTAAATTTGGGTAGGTGTTGTGCTCATCTTAGTTTTCAAGTAATCTTGAAAGACATGTTAACTTGTTTTTTTCAAATACATAATTTATTTGCCACTATTTTTAGATCTTTAGTCTGCAAGCTCTTTCTTTTCCCTGGAGACTGTGCGGGGACGCTCACTGGGACTCACTGACTCTTTGGATTCTCAGAACTTTTTAACACTAGCCGCACACATTTTTCTTGTCATGTGGGATACCATGCAGAATCTTCATTGATGTAAGATCTTTTTGTCCTCATTAAATTGCCCCTATACACTGCACTTGCAGAACAAAATGTATGTTCTATTTGATATACTAATGCAATATGTTCTTTTATTAGACATTTTGTCTTTATACGTTTGTAAATCCCTAAAGAAGGGTATCAAGCCGGAAACGGTCTTTGGGTCTTACAAAGATCCGCTTTTTATATGTATTCAATCTACTTTCAAAATGGATTTGTATATTCCACATGATTTATTTTTAAACTCATGCATGTTTGTATTATACAAAATAAACTATATATTTTTACATACTCTACTGTTTCCAGTCACTTTCAAAATCCCATTTTTTGAGCTGCATTGATGGGGACACTTGATGGGGACACTGAGCTGCACTGATGAGGGAGCTGAGCAGCATTGATGGGGGCACTGGGCTGCACTGATGGGGGGCACTGAGCTGCATTAATGGGCACTGAGCTGCACTGATAGGGGCACTGTGCTGCACTGATGGGGCACTGAGCTGCATTGATGGACACTGAGCTGCACTAATGGGGGCACTGAGCTGCACTGATGGGGGCACTGAGCTGCATGGATGGGCACTGATATGCACTGATGGGGGACTGATCATGCTGTACTGATGGTGACACTGAGCTGCACTGATGGGGGCACTGATCAGGCTGCACTGATGGGGGAAATTAATCAGGCTGCATTTCTGGGCACTGATAAGGCTGTGTTGCTGGGCACTGGTGGGACCACATTGCTGGGCACTGGTAGGGCCGCATTGTTGGGCACTGGTAAGGTGGAATTGCTGGGCACTGGTAAGCCTGCATTGCTGGGCACTGGTAAAGCTGCATTTGATGGGCACTGGTAAGGTACACACACAATTTTTTATTGACCTCTGATACCAGGCCATTTGGATCTGGCATAGATTTTAAGGGGGACTCCATGCCAACATTTTAAAAAATGGCGTGGGGTTCCCCCCCCCCCCCAAAATCCATACCAGGCCCTTGGGGCCTGGCAAATATTTTACTTGGGATGGGCCGATCACCCACCGGTTCGGTTCGCACCAAAACACCTGAAACAGGCAAAAATTTCTAGTGAACATGAAAACCCTGTTAAAGTCTATGGGACACAAACATGAAAAGTCATTATTTTAAAGGCTTATATGCAAGTTATTGCCATGAAAAGTGTAGGGGGACCTGGGTACTGCTCTAGGGGACATATATCAATGCAAAAAAAAGTTTTTAAATTATTTGTTTTTAAAGGAGCAGTGATTTTAATGATGCCTAAAGTGAAAAAATATAAATCTTCCTTTAAATATCGTGCCTGGGGGGCCCCCTAGTCTGCCTGTAAAGTGGCACAGCTGTACAATGTATAGAACATGCTGCAGCAATAATGACATTTCTAAAGGAAAGAATTTAATTTAACCACTTAAGGACCGGAAGAATTTGCCTCCTTAATGATCAGGCCATTTTTTGCGATACTGCACTGCGTTTATTTAACTGACAATTGCGCTGTCGTGCGACGCTGTAACCAAACAAAATGTATGTCCTTTTTTTCCCCACAAATAGAGCTTTCTTTTGGTGGTATTTGATCACCTCTGCGGTTTTTATTTTTTGCTCTATAAACAAAAAAACAACAAAATCCGTTCTCGTAAATTCCGATCGTGTGTACACAATTCCGATGCACAAAATACCACGCATGCTTGGAATCAAGCAAAAGAGCCGCACTGGCTATTGAACTTCATTTTTCTCGGCTCGTCGTACGTGTTGTACGTCACCGCGTTCTTGACGTTCGGAATGTCCGACAACATTTGTGTGACCGTGTGTATGCAAGACAAGTTTGAGCCAACATCCGTCGGGAAAAAAAACATGGATTATGTTGTTGGAATGTGCGATTGTGTGTACGCGGCATTAGAATGAGGGTGGGAGTTGATTTAAACTTAGTAAAATTTTCAATGTCTTATCCTTTAAGTGAACAACAATGTTTAAAGTAGGGGACGGTGGACAGCAGTGTCAAGGGATCAAAACACTTTGTTGGATTCACTTGAGTTTTTTGATGGATTGGAACAATAAATTGCTCTTCTTGTCCTTTTGGCCAGCAGATTAGCCCATTTGGTATTCATTATCATTTACATAAAAACCATATTATAATTTTTGTCTTAGCTCCAGTCTCTCTTGTTAACTATCATATGCTTCCATCTAATAAGCTTTGTCTGATATTTTCTCTTTTGTAATCTCAATCTATTTCTCTGTTTGAAATAACAATTACTATTGATAGGACCCCAATAAATTAATTATTGGGAGGGTCAATTTTAATTAATTCTTTCATTTAAACCTAACATTCATTCATTCATTCATTCGCTATCTTCTTCAGCTTCAATCTTTTTCCCCCTGACTTTCTGAAGGCACTCTGCTGGTTGCCAATTACACAGATAATACAGTTCAAACATTTATATGTAACCTATATCGTTCTCTCTAGTATGGCCATATCATATATCTAATTGCTAATTTCCAGATAGCACCACAAGTACAACCTTTGATTAGTGCCTGACCCACTCCTCTTCTCTACCTAAGTCATTTCTTTACACTGTCACCTTCAGGACTTCTTATTAAGGGCACGACTTCTCTGAAGTTTGCTTTCACACACTGTGCTGCACTCTAACCCCTTTAGATCTCCACACATGCTCCTAAATTCATTCAAGGCAAGCATATAATTTGACCTACCAAATTCTCTTTAGTCACTGACCCAGTCTTTTATTTTCTCCACTATCACCTTACATGCAGTTAACTCATTTCTATACCCTTTGTTTCTACAATTTGTACCTCTAGGTCAGGGATATGCAATTAGTAGACCTCCAGCTGTTGCAGAACCACAAGTCCCATGAGGCATAGCAAGACTCTGACAGCCACAAGCATCGTACCCAGAGGCAGAGGCATGATGGGACTTGTAGTTTTGCAACAGCTGGAGGTCCACTAATTGCATATCCCTGCTCTAGGTTATAAGTCGTACAGACAGGGCTCTCTCCTACTGTGTCTTGTAATTGCTGGATTTATTTTTGTTATTTTTCTTTTTTTGTTTATTTTCTATATTTCTCAGCCCTGCTTGAATCACTCTGTACATGGGATAATGTTGCTATATAATAATAATATTTAATATAAAACAAATAATAAAGTGAGTAATACAAATCAGAGGACAATTTTCAAATCATGTTCTGTGATATTTTAAAATGGCTACAAGAGGAACTGCACAGAAGTAGGGCTTACAGGATGCATTGTGTGTCCAGGTTCCTTGGAAAATGACATCCTCTAACCCATCTTGATATTGTTGCTTGTGTTGCCAAGTTCTCATTGGAGTGTAATAATGGTTTGAATGACTGTTTTGCTGATAAATGCCCACACTTCTGTAGGCAGCCTAAGGATTTAATGGAGAAAGCTGGTGCAACTATCTCAATAACATATCTGGCAGAAAAAGACCACAGTGCTATTTATGGGTGAACACAATTTTTATTATGACATCATCACTGGGGCCTGTAGGCACACACTGTATGGCAACCTAAGCTACACCGCTTTACTAGTATCATCTCTTCTACACAAAATATGTACTTTTTTGTGCTCCCCTGCAATACTATATTTTGTTTTTGTCAGATAAATTTTAAGGGCGCATTTACAGCCACCACATATAGGCCCCTTTCACACGGAACGCAGTCAGTTTAGGCACGTCAAAAACGTATCAGTTCTTATCCGTTGTCTCATCCGTTTTCATCCGTCATCCGTTCCGTTAATGTCCGTTTTCTGTCCGCTTACATCCGTAAATGCACACGTTTACGTCCGTTTTTTTTCATCCGTTTTTGTATACGTTTTGTTCCGTTTATATGTGTGCCTGTGCCTTTAAGAGGTTGCACAACATATATTCTTTAACACACCCATTGAGTTGCATTGTCTTAGGCAGTCTATTAATATTGAATGGGCTATCAATGTAACTAAAGACATGAAAAATTAGGTGCTGCATGATTTTAAAAAACACCCTGGACTTCAATTTTGTTTGGCTACAGCACCGAACGGCCGCGCAATTGTCAGTTAAAGCGACACAGTGCAGTATCCCAAAAAATGGCCTGGTCATTAAGGGGGGAAATCGTCTGGTCTGTAAGCCATTAAACAAGCCGGTGGGCCGCCTGAAAGCTCTCATTTAGTGGTGGTATAAATAAAGGGAGATCTTTTTATTACAAAATCAATGCGAGAAACAACATGAGAAAAGTATAGAAATGTGTAAAGAAAATCCTTGCAGTAAGCATAGTTTTATCTGGAGGGGATTGTTTTAATGTTTTATTTGAACTCATATGTACTTTTTTGAATTAAGGGAGAACACTTAACTTTGCTTAACAATATCACTGGGACAGTGTATTTTTTAATTAGCTACTTTATGTGCAGATCAAAAGATTTTTATTTGATCTGCACAAAAACGTGAGTTAAAACAACCTGGCAAAAGAAAAAGGAAGTTTTTGTTTAAAAAAAAAAAAGTATAAATATAACCCCCTAACCCTTATTAACTTCTTCCTCACCTTCTTCCCTCTGCTATTACTTATCTACCCTGTTTTTCTTTTTTTTTTCCTTTTTATCTTTTCATTTGTTTTGTTTATTCGTTTTTGTAGTAACACAACACATAAAACATGCTTTTTGCCTTTATTTCATTAGTAAAAAAAACTTGCCATGTAAAGATAGGTAGGTATATTATATTTATTTGTTTTAAACTTTTTTCTTCAGCTGCTTTCTGTTTTTTGGCCTATCATAATATCATACATACCAGGAGTCTTCATGAACATTTTTTTTCTTTCATTTGGAGAAAGGGAGGAGGGGTTGTCTTAGCTAAGCACACCCTCCTGCATGCATGCCTGCGCTAAGGGCAGATGGATTTCAATAAGTACTCTATATGCTACATAAATCATCTGTCTTTACTCAAGATGACCATGGCTAGAAATGCTGATATTTAAAGTGAAATAATAAAAATGAAAAAATTCCTTTATATATAGTGCCTGGGGTGTCCCCTTATTCTGTCTGTAAAATGGCACATCTGTAGGCACGTATAGAACTTGCTGCAGCAAAGCTGACACATATAAAGAAAAAAAAAATGACATTTAAATAGATTTTCCCTGCAAGCTTTCTTTAATTTTTAAACAACAGCTTGGGGAGCCTGTATGATAAGGCCACAATTTTGTGCACTCGGAACATGATTAGAGATTTTTTGGATAACTTCTGGTGTCTCTTTGGTAGACTTTGGATGGAAATAACAATGTTTTGCACCACAGTGAGCAAGTCTTATGTGACGAAGCCAAATTATAGTACACTCGGGCCCAAGTTCATGGGGGCACATGACTATCAATTTGCTGTTTATCAGTGTTCTCCCCTCTTTGTAGGCTCATGTTCCTACCTTCCTCAACCTCAGAACCAACGTCAGAATCAAGTATTGTCTGTGCATTGTCAAGAAGCGTCTGGCGCTGTGTTCAAATAATTCAGCTGACTCCTCCATGCAAGATGCTGGAGCTATGGCTGGAGTAGATGAGGACAAGGAGGCAGAATAAATCGCTCTGCCAGCTGCGGTGGACTGCGCACTAGTCTCTGCTTGGGTGATAGAGAATGAAGAGGATGAGGATGGTTTATTAAGCCAGTCCACCACCTCCTCTGCATGCTGTTGCTGGATAGCATGGGCAACATCATTAAACTGAGGAAATGGTGCCCCTCCTGTGGACAGGCCATGTCGACCTTTACCTGTGGACATAGATGCTGCTGCTCCCCTCACAGTGCCATGTGAACATCTGCCTCTTCTTGTTGGCCTCCCAGACATGATGGGGGGGCTTATTACCAAAATGTAATAGCGATGGGGAAATGTGTACTTGGATGCACTTTAATCAATGGAAAGTGGCGTTTGGTGCACTTTAACTTGAGGACTCACTACACAGACACTCTCCACTGACACACTACAATATACTGCAGTAAAACTGCACTGACGCACTTCAAAATACTGCAGTAAAAGTGAACTAATGCACTTCAATATACTGCAGTAAAAGTGCACTAATGCACTTCAATATACTGCAGTAAAAGTACACTAACACACTTCAATATATTGCAGTAAAAGTGCTTTGACGCACATCAATATACTGCCGTAAAAGCGCACTCTGTTTGCAGCTGCAAAAAAAAGCATTTAAATTAAAGGAAACTGTTAGATGAGGGGTCGGGAACCGGTTAGAGTAAGGGCAAATTCACACTTGCACTGCGTGAAATCATAAAGCAGCCAGAGCAATTCGGCACTCCAGCCACTTTGCATTGCCTGCTGCTAGGGGGCAGTGTGATGCACGATTCAGAGAATCACACTTCTCCCTTTTTTTTTGTTTGTTGTTTTGTAAAAGCTTTATTTGAAGTGTACAAAACGTACACTTCATTCACCACAATGTCGGCCAAAGTGCTGCACTGTCTGACATTGCCTGTGAATCAGCCACTTGTGCTGCGATATAAAGCAGCCTGTCTGCCTTTTGTTACAGCATGCTGCAGCACAGCATGAATGGGAGACATAGGAAACAATTGTTTTCTGTGTGTCCCTGCGGTGACAGCCAGTTACCGCACAAATGGGTTGTATTACTAAAGGCAAATAGACTGCAATTTGCAAAGTGCAGTTGCACTCTGTAAGAGCAGTTGCTCCAGAGCTTAGTAAATGAGCAGAAACTCTGCTGATTTCCATCATTTTTCATGTGCAAGCAAAAGTTTTTTTTTTTCCTTTTCTTTGTAAAGTGAAGCTCTGGACCAACTTCGAAAAGTGCACAGTCTATTTGCCTTTAGTAAATCAACCCCATAGTGTGAATTGGGTATACACTAGTAGGAGTTAGCTCAACATTTTTTATTGTAAGAACATTGTTCGTTTTTCTAATCATTGGTGGGGTTAAATCGGCATCTATTATTGAATGCAGTAACAAGAGAATGTGAAGAAGCTGGATGGAAATTTTGAACGAATTTCTAACAGTGCATGTGGTTTTCATTTGGGAAAGTCCATTCATTCCAAAATTAAATGTTAAAAACAAACAAATCTGGTACTACTTTTAACCACTTGCTTACTGGGCACTAAAACACGCTCCCTGCCCAGACCAATTTTCAGCTTTCGGTGCTCTCACACTTTGAATGACAATTACTCAGTCATGCAACACTGTACCCAAATTAATTTTTTGTCCTTTTTCCCCACAAATAGAGCTTTCTTTTGGTGGTATTTGATCACCTCTGGGTTTTTTATTTTTTGCGCTATAAATGAAAAAATACCGAAAATTTTGAAAAAAAAAAACGCATTTTTCTTTGTTTCTGTGATAAAATTTAGCAAATTATACGTTTTTCTTCATAAATTTTGGGCACAATTTATACTGCTACATATCTTTGGTAAAAATAACCCAAATTAGTGGATATTATTTGGTCTTTGTGAAAGTTAGAGAGTCTACAAGCTGTGGTGCAAATCATACAAAATTGATCACACATGATGTACTGGTGACCTATTTCATTTCTTGTGACCCGAACAAGCCAGGAAAGTACAAATACCCCCCAAATTACCTCTTTTTTGAAAGTAGGCATTCCAATGTATTTAGTAAGAGGCATGGTGGGGTTTTTGATGTTGTCATTTTTTCCCACAATTCTTTGCAAAATTAATTTTCTTTTTCCCCACAAAATTGTCATTGTAATAGTTTTTTTTTTCTCACATGGCATGTGTATACCACAAATGACACCCCAAAATAAATTCTGCTACTCCTCCTGAGTATTACGATACCACATGTGTGGGACTTTTCCACAGCCCGGCCACTTAGAGAGGCCCAACATGCAGGGAGCGCCATCACGTGTTCTAGGAGCATAAATTTCACATCTAACTTGTTGACTACCTAGTACACTTTTGAAGGCCCTGGAGCACCAGGACAATGACACGTGACACTGACATGGCACTGATGACAGGTGGCACTGATACGTGGCACTGTTGACACGTGACACTGATGTGGCACTGATGACAGATGGCACTAATACGGGGCACTGATGACACGTGACACTGATGACAGATGGCAGTAATATGTGGCACTGATGACAGATGGCACTTATACGTGGCACTGATATCATGTGGCACTAATACGTGGCACTGATGAGAGATGGCACTAATACGTGGCACTGATGACAGATGGCACTAATATGCGGCACTGGTGACACTGATGACAGATGGCACTGATACGTGGCATTGATGACACGTGACACTGATGACAGATGGCACTGATACGTGGCATTGATGACACGTGACACTGATAACAGATGGCACGTGACACTGACAGGTGGCACTGATGACAGATGGCACTGATACATGGCACTGATGACAGATGGCACTAATATGTGGCACTGATGACACGTGACACTGATATGGCACTGATGACAGATGGCACTATGTGGCACTGATGACACGTGGCACTGACGTGGCACTGATGACAGATGGGACTTATGCATGGCACTGGGGACAGGTGGATCGCGACAGGTGGCACGGGACAGGTGGCACGGGACAGGTGGCGCTGGGGACAGGTGGCGCTGGGGACAGGTGGCACTGACAGATGGCACTGGGGACAGGTGGCACTGGCAGATGGCACTGGGGACAGATGGCACTGGCAGATGTCAGTGGGGACAGATGGCAGTGGTGGCAGTGGGGACAGATGGCAGTGGTGGCA
The DNA here is from genome assembly GCA_028564925.1 of Lithobates sylvaticus. NCBI lineage: Eukaryota > Metazoa > Chordata > Amphibia > Anura > Ranidae > Lithobates > Lithobates sylvaticus. Next base: position 481,166,667 of record CM053026.1, read on the forward strand.
GTGGGGACAGATGGCAGTGGTGGCAGTGGGGACAGATGGCACATTTAGTTTTTTTCTTTTTTTAACTTACGGCCGCTGCAGCCGTTCATCTCTCCCTCCTCACACGCTGTCTCTGTGTGAGGAGGGAGAGCGGCACTGAGAGATGATCTCATATGTTTACATATGAGATCATCTCTCATTGGACACGCCGATCGCGCAGTGATTGGCCGTTTACAGCGATCTGTGACTGGCTGTGTCCGAGGGACACGGCCACCACAGAACTTCCCCGATGCGCGCACTCAGGAGCGCGCATTGCAGAAGTAAACAGGAGGACATCCAGGGACGTCCTCCCGGCAGGGAGCGTCTGCGCTGAAGCCGTCTTTTGGCTATAGCGCGGGCGCGAAGAACATTTGAATGTATTGAGAATTTTCATATGAAATTTTGTATGAATTTTCCTTTGAAATTCTACTAGTGTATGCAGAAGCTTAACAGTCAACATAACTTTGAAGCTCTGTGCTTAACATCCCTAAACTGGAGCTGACGGCTGCTTTAAAGATATAAATAGCTACAGCATTTGAAGCTACAGAAAGCTTCACAAATGCTTAGTAAAAGCATGTTGTATATACTGTTTTTTTATAAAATAGGCACATTTAGAACATGAATTTTTTTTTTTTTTTACAAAAAACACCGGACATGTACTCATTGAATATTGCTTGGCATCAACCTTTTACAGACCCAGTACAGCAGAACTCACACTGAGGGAGGGAGGGAGAAGCAGCACAAGGAACAAGTTAGGTGTTCTGCAGTGCAAGAAGCATGCTGATAGAAAGACAGATGGATGAGCTTATCAGTGTGCTACTTTTCCTTCTCCTGTCCTGTCACAGGCTGGGGTGAGGGGAAGATGTGTTGGGTTAATCTCAGGATTGGATAGATAGAAATTTTAAAACATTTTAAGAGAATAGTGTAGGGACAGGAACCCGCTCCGTCAGAGAGAGAGAGTGTTAGGGGAAGGTTCCAGTGAGAGAAGGGCAAGTTTCACTGAGGGAGAGACTTACAGTGGAGCACAGCACTGAGAGATGATCTCATATGTTTACCAGTTTGTTATGAGTTTTAAATCATCTCTCATTGGACACTGGGATAAATAAAATAAGGATAAAAACTGATTGGCTACTATAGGCACTGTACACGTCATTACTGCCTTGTTAAGCAAAAATTTTAATGCTATATTAAATATAGCGTTAAAAAAATGAAAACCAATGAATGACACTTTCACTGATTTAGGATGGAGAGACTTACAGTGGAGCACAGCACTGGACAGGGGACCCGGAGCTGCCAAAGTTAACTTTTCCTATTACCAAGCTGGAAGTCCGACGGAAAAAGTCTGCGGGACTTTTGAAAATGCCGCGTACACACGTTCGGACTTTGTCCGCCGGACCTTCCGAGGGGGGACTTGCCCACACACGCCCGGAGTCCGTTCATTTACAGCGATCTGTGACTGGCTGTGTCCGTCACCTGGCATGGATTAAAGGGAATCCCCACGCCGAAAAAACGGCGTGGGGGTCCCCCCAAATCCATCTCAGACCCTTATCCGAGCAGGGTGGGGACGAGCGAGCGCGCCCCCCCCTCCTGAGCCATACCAGGGCGCGTGCCCTCAACATGGGGGGTGCCCTGGGGAAAGGGGGGCTGTGCGGCCCCCCCACCCCAAAGCACCTTGTCCCCCAAGGGCCTCTTCCCGACAACCCTGCCATTGGTTGTCGGGGTCTGCGGGCGGGGGCTTATCGGAATCCGGGAAGGGGGCCCCCAGATCCCGGCCCCCCACCCTATGTGAATGAGTATGGGGTACGATGTACCCCTACCCATTCACCTAAGGTGTAAAATGTAAAGAAAAAAACCACACAATTTAAAAAAAATATTTTATTGCACTGCTCGGGGGGTCTTCTTCCATCTTGGGGGGTCTTCTCTCCGGACTCCTCTCCTCTACCATTTACCTAGCTCTTTTACCGAGCAGAGGAGGCCGGCTACCTTCTTCGTCGTCGACGCCGTCGTCTGGGGGTCTCAATCCGCCTTCGGGGGTCTTCCGGGGTCTTCCGGGGTCTCTTCTATTCTTGCCGTGGTCGACGTTTTCCGCGCCGCCGGTGCCGCCTTCTTCTTTTTCTTCCAATGTTGACCCATCGCTGTCTCTGGCCGGAATGCCAGAGCCGCGCTGTGCTGGGACTTATATAGGGACAAGGGGACAGGGTCACATGCTCATGTCACATGGTGACCCCGCCCCCTTGTGATGTCACAGTCCCGGAGGATGCTGGGACTGTGACATCACAGGGGGGCGGGGTCACCATGTGACATGAGCATGTGACCCTGTCCCCTTGTCCCTATATAAGTCCCAGCACAGCGCGGCTCTGGCATTCCGGCCAGAGACAGCGACGGGTCAACATCGGAAGAAGAAGAAGCACGCGCCGGCGGCGCAGAAAACGACGACCGTGGCAAGAATAGAAGAGACCCCGGAAGACCCCCGAAGGCGGATTGAGACCCCCAGACAATGGCGTAGACGACAAAGAAGGTAGCCGGCCTCCTCTGCTCGGTAAAAGAGCTAGGTAAATGGCAGAGGGGTCCAGCGAGAAGACCCCCCAAGACGGAAGAAGACCCCCGGAGCAGTGCAATAAAATATTTTTTCAAAATTGTGTGTTTTTTTTCTTTACATTTTACACCTTAGGTGAATGGGTAGGGGTACATCGTACCCCATACTCATTCACATAGGGTGGGGGGCCGGGATCTGGGGGCCCCCTTATTAAAGGGGGCTCCCGGATTCCGATAAGCCCCCCCGCCCGCAGACCCCGACAACCAATGGCCAGGGTTGTCGGGAAGAGGCCCTTGTCCTCATCAACATGGGAACAAGGTGCTTTGGGGTGGGGGGGGCGCACGGCCCCCCTTTCCCCAGGGCACCCCCCATGTTGAGGGCACGCGGCCTGGTATGGCTCAGGGAGGGGGGGGCGCTCGCTCGTCCCCACCCCTTTCCTTGCCTGCCGGGCTGCGTGCTCGGATAAGGGTCTGAGATGGATTTGGGGGGGACCCCCACGCCGTTTTTTTCGGCGTGGGGATTCCCTTTAAATCCATGCCAGGTGACGGGGCTAGCGCGGCGGCATTCACTGCCTTCGCTAGCTCCGTCTACCTGAAGTCACGTGCTAAATGAACGGACTTTCCGATGAGCGGCAAGTCCGTTCATTTCAAAAGTCCGGCGGACTAGCCTACTAAACGCGGGATTGTCCGCCGGACTGCCAAGTCCAGCGGATAATTTTAAAACAAAACTTAAAACCTAGTCCGCCGGACTTTTGGCGCCAAAAAGTCCGCCGGCGCCCACACACGAGGGGATCGTCCGGTGGACTTGAGTCCAGCGGACAATCCCGCGTGATAGTCCCTTCGTGTGTACGCGGCATAAGAGGATAACAGTGGGCGGAGGCTGGGAGTAGAATCAGCTCCCATTCAACCCCAATTACTCAAATAGGGTTTGGCGCCAAATGGGGGCAGAAATAGGATGACTAAACCATCCACAGTTGCTGGGGAAAAAAAGGACCCTTCGGAGATGGGTAAAGAACATACAATGCACAAATGTATCCCAAAAAAAGTGCTTAGGACTGGTGTTGAACCTGATACTGGCTAGTGAAGTGCTCACTGTCATAAATGTGGATTCAGTAAAAAAAAGTTCATAAATAACAATAACATTTATTGAATAGTATAAAATCTTAAAAAGTCTTGTAACAGAAACAAATGATCCATGACAATTATTCTTGGGTGTAATTGTAAGGGTAAGCACAAGCCCCTATATAACACTGCTGAATGGATTACCATTATCTTATTATGTTGTGGTGGTGTATTGATACCTTTGCCTCAGAAGTGACTTCCCGGAGGCCGTGTACCAGTGGGCACAAGAGGTGGAATCTGCCCGATGGTGAGGGGAGCTCGTGTGAGCCTTGATGACTGTGACTCGCCACCCAAGGTGACACCGGCAGAAGCTGGATCGGCCGGGAAGATGAGCTGGATCGAGGATGCATAACACAGAAGCTACATTAGCCAACGGCAGCCAATGCCGGGAGGAGCCAAAGGAGACCGAAGGACAGTCAATGGAAGCCATAGCAGTGGAATGAAAACACAATCATGTGTCAGGGTGTTGCTATGAAGTCCTGTTCAACCCGCCCTCAGCTTATTTCCACTCGCCAATTGCGAGCAGGCACGTGAAAATTTTGAGGACTGCGTTATAGTACATGTTATTAAAAGGGAATTGCACCTGTTCTGCAAGAGCTACTATGCCTATTTCTGCAAGTGTCACTGTGCTTGTTATCTCAAGTGTCGCTATATCTGTTTGTGTTCTGCACCTATTGCTATCAGTGATTATACTAGTGCTAACTAGGGTGTTCTACAAGCATCATTGTTACTCTTTAACCGACATCCTTCCAAATACAGTAAACTTTTAACCCTTTGTGGACTCTATGTGTGCTGCTTCCTTACATTTGGTTCCCTTCTACTGGCCCTGCCCACACACCGTGATTGTGAGGATGGATACTTCCAGAACTGTTCATGTGAGAAGTAAAAATGCACAACTGGCAATGTACACTGCAGAAGTTCTTCTAACATCTTAAATGTATAAAAGAAAGGGCATGCAGGATTGGCACTGAAATGTATTAATAGGCAGCATGGGGGAGGGGCTGCAAAACCTTAATAGGCAGTAAAAATGGTACCAAATGTTTCTGTAAACTATATATAAACCTAATCACTAAAATATTACACAAGCACTAACATATTCATGCAATTTTAAATCACATTTTCAATATTTTAATTTTTTATTAAAATAACATGGGCTTTTGATGAAAACTACATGCAGATATCACCATTGAAAATTCACTCTGATAAATGCATCCCCTGCTAGATTGGTAAGCACATATGTTATCTAAACAACAATTGCAACTCCTTATGGTACATAGTATCTAAAGCCTAGTACACACTATCAGTTTTTTTCTTATCATTCAACCCAGCTGGCTGAACGAAAAAAAACTGAGAAGCTTGGGAGGAGCTCCCTGTACTAACTATCAAACATTAGTACAGCGATCTCTCTGCTGAGCTGTTGTATTCTGACAGGGTAACTGCCACCCTGCCAGAACACACCTGTCAGCGCTCATAGCCATTGGCTGCCAGCAATACTCGGATACCAATCGGATGCTGGTTTTACAACATGCCCATTCAACAGAAGCCGGCCGTTCAACCAGCTTCTGTCAGGCAGGCACACGAGCCAAATGTCCGCTGGTTTCTGTTGAACCGGTCAACGACGTCTGATATTCAGCCCGTGTGTATCAGGCTTTAGCAAACTAAGTAACACTTGGGCTCCATTTACACTTTTGAGGTCTGACCGATTTTTTATTTTATTTTTAGTCAATATAAAACAAGTTACAGGGCAAGAAAACATGCAAAAAACATATGGGGCCCTCCTATTCCTTCTGTATTGAACTGTAATTGTACTGCGCAAACTGTTGGTGCTATATTAATCCTGTGTAGCAAAGTCACAGGTCCCTTGAGGCCTAATGGTGACCTTCAGAGTTAGGGACAGCTGACATCCTTCTGTGTAGAGTGAGTTACAAGGCATGGTGGTTGTACTGCAAGATGAAACGGTGGGCGCCAGACACTTTTTGAACGCAAAGAGATTTATTGTCTCTTGAACAGAACTAGGGGAGAGAGGGTTAGGGCCAGGACACCCTTAAGTAGATGCAATGATAATTGCCAGTCTCCGAGACTTCTATAGGAAGACAGCACCGGACACCCCTTCTGTATAGGTAGGACCGCTGTCTCCTATGGCAACAATCTTGTAGCAGTTACTAACGGTAGTTGTATTCAACTATTGGCAACACAAACAGTTCTCCGCTTACTCCACAGTCACTCACTGTGGATCTTCACTCAACGAACTCACAGTCTTTCACTAGCTTTCGGATCCGATAGCCACTGAATCCCCTGAGCTCTTCCACTTTTAGCACTAAGTATCTTCTTCAAGCATCCCCCCCACTTCCCTGCTGGGTCCCTGGCTTGGCACTCACAAATACTCTTCAAGCGTCACCCCTGCTGTCCCGCTGGGTCCCTGGCTTGGCACTCGCCGAAGTTTTCCCCTTCTTCATCATCCCCGGCTGGTGAGAAAACTGCTCTGGTACTGGCTTCAGCATACTCACAGTGGTCTCGGGTAACAAGGTGGATGGTCCCTTAGTGGCGACAGCTTCCCCTTTTACCTCCGACCACAGCTGATTCTGTGTGCGCCATACACATCTTTTGTGCCTTTTTCCAAACACTAAGGTTTACATCTATTTAAGGCTACTTTCACACTAACAGCGCCCGTCGTTAGAGCTAAAGTGCTGCTCATTTTAGTGCCGCTTTAGCGCTGTTTTAGCAGCACTTTTCGGCCGCTAGGGGTGCGTTTTTTACCCCAAAAAAGGGTTAAAAACTCTCAAGCCCCATACACACGGTCAGAAAATCTGACCACCAAATCCATCGGATTTGGTCCGACGGATTTAGTCCGACACTGGTGTTGCATACACACGGTCGGACAAAGTTGTCTGAAAATCCGATCATTCTGAACGTGGTGACGTTTGTTGCATACGACGGGACTACGTAGAGGCTAGTAGCCAATAGCTTTGGTCTTGTAATGTGATCTGAGCATGCGTAGCACTTTGTCCGTCGGAATTCGCTACACACGATCGGATTTGGTGTGATCGGACTTTGTTGTCAAAAAATCTATCCAGCAGGAGATAGGACTTGGTCCGTCGGACAATCCGATGGAAACTGTCCGATGGTGCCTACACACGGTCGGAATTTCCGACAACATTGTCCGATAGGACAAAATCCATCGAAAATCCGACCGTGTGTATGGGGCTTCATTCTGCAGCGCTTTTCAAAGAGCTTTTATGCAATGGGCAAGGCATTTTGGGAGCGCTAAATACAGCGCTCCCAACCCGCCCCAAAGATGCTGCTTGCAGGACTTTTGGTAACGTCCCGCAAGCGCACCGCCGGGTGTGAAAAATGACACACTTTAGTGAATGGGAGACAGTATTCAGGTGCTTAGCAGAGACTTTTTCTAGGGCTAAAGCGCCTGAAAACCACCTCAGTGTGAAAGGAGTCTAAGTTCTATACATGTCCCATTCAGTATATTGCTTTAAAGGCATTTGATAATATGTAAATTCTATTTACGAATCACTAATTTGTAATAAAATAAACGCATGAGTTATATTCCACAAACAATTTTGTTGTTACATTTCTTGCTTCATGAATGAAGTATTACATGTACTTTATCTGTTTCCTGGTTTTCCTACTTTTTACTTGACGTTGTTTTGTGGGCCACACCTCAGAGAGGTCAGCTTCTCCTTCTTCCTCAGAGAGTAACCTGAGCTTAGCAACCCAAACCAATACGGACATAGTCAGCTTGTTTTTCCTAGAAACAACAGTACAAACACATACATAGATAGGCAGGTACAGGTAAGCTTAATATTTCTGTCATTATTTACTGGTCATTTATTCAATATCCTTATATTAAATATAAGAAATTAGACTATTATAATATAATAGTATTAATGGTATTTATTAATCCCTAGAGCTGCATAGTTGTGAGTCCAGATCTTCTATCCGAGACATGTGTAATAGTGTGAACTTTTATCCTGATGACAACAGTAATGATCCATTCACACTTATTTGTTTGTCCACGGTCTAAGGGGTTAATTTATTAAACAAGAAGAAAGAAATATTTCTTTGCAAGGTGAACGCGCACTAGTGTGTTTACTTTGGATACTCAATTATATAACGGAAAAGGAAATAGTTTTTTCTTTAAGTGGAGTAAACAGGTTTTCACTTAATTTACCAAGCCATGTAAACATTCCCTTTGCAAATAAAATTCTGTATTCCTTTAGTAAATTAACCCTTATGTGTTTTCTCTGTAGGAAAGTGTAGCTTCAGTTTTCATGCAGTGCAGCATTTAAATATTTCTGCATTCATTATATGATTTACAATAATATATGGGCCCACAAATGCTTAGTAAATTCATAAAACACATGTATAATACATTTGAAAATATCCTGACAGAACAAATAAAACCTCAATGGTAACTAAAGAGTAGGGATGACCCGAACACCCCCCGTGTTCGGTTCGCACCAGAACCTGCGAACAAATAAATAAAAGTGATTTTGCGCATACGGTAAAAGCATATACTTCAAAGTGATCTCAATAAAAAATAATAATAAATAGTGAAAATTGAAACAACAGTGATCAACGTGATGACCATAAATGGGGTTAAAACATAATAACCCACGTGATAAAATATAATAGACAATGTCCAATGGAGTTAGATGAATGTAAACCACATAGGGTTAACGTGACACAATATAAAAGTCTGTGCCAAAAATTAAATGATAAAGTCCTGGACGGTATAATTAAACAGTCTCTGTGGAATATATAAACAAAATATTCTAGATAACGTTCTTCTGGTAATAATCCCTGAGGGGTGAAAGAAGGTAGGCAAATACAATCCTAAAATGTGCTCCCAGAACTCTCACCTCAATTTTTCTTTATATACTGCAAGTATAGCCACACTCCTGGGCTAGATTTTCTCCTCTATTACTCCTCTGTGTTTGTTGATATCTCCTTGCGGTGGAATGTGCTTTCAGACTGTCAGGAACTGGCCATCTAAAAACGGTGCTCAAATGTCTCCGCAGCTACTTCCGGGGGCAATTTTTTATTGAGATCACTTTGAAGTATATGCTTTGAAGTATATGCTTTTACCGTATGCGCAAAATCACTTTTATTTATTTACTTATTTGGTGGGTTGTGTACGCTATTAGATTTTGCAGCAGGTATTTAATCTAAGATATATTTATCTATATTATTATAGCACTTTTAATTGTCAATCTGTCAATTTTTTTATTTTTTATTTACTATGTGATGTTTACACTTTTATATTTCTATTAATTTATTAGTGTTTATATATACACTCCTTATTCATTTACTTAGTAGCGCGAAGGACACTTTGCATTTAGAACCTGCGAACAGACCTAAAGTTCGTGTGAACTTTAGAACCCTATTAAAGTCTATGGGACTCGAACGTTCAAAATCAAAAGTGCTAATTTTAAAGGCTAATATGCAAGTTATTGTCATAAAAAGTGTTTGGGGACCTGGGTCCTGCCCAGGGGACATGTATCAATGCACAAAAAACTTTTAAAAACGGCCGTTTTTTCAGGAGCAGGGATTTTAATGATGCTTAAAGTGAAACAATAAAAGTGTAATATTCCTTTAAATTTTGTACCTGAGGGGTGTGTATAGTATGCCTGTAAAGGGGTGCACGTTTCCCGTGCTTAGAACTGTCCCGGCACAAAGTGTAATTTTTGCAGGAAAAAAAGCCATTTAAAATCACTCGCGCTTATAATGAATTGTCGGCTCCCGTAATACAGAGAACAGTCATTGAAAGTCATTAAAGCGGAAGTAAACCCATTGATTTAACAGTTTAAAAAAAAAAGGCATGCCGTGAATGCTAACTGCACATTGGCTGTGCTCTCAACCAAACAGTCAAACCATCCAATGGCTGGTGTCATAACGGATCACATGTGCAGAACTGTGGCAGTTGAAGATTAAACACAGGCAAAGATGGCAGCTTCCTTGGCTGAAAACGATAGGGGGGTTTACTTCCACTTTAATAAAAATAAAAAAAAATATGCGTGGGGTTCCCCGCAAATTCAATTACCAGGCCCTTCAGGTCCTATATGAATATTAAGGGGAACCCCTGGGTCAAATAAAAAAAAAAATAACGTGGGGTTCCCCATAAATATGCATACCAGACCCTTCAGGTCTGGTATGGATTTTAAGGGGAACCCCACGCCAAAAAAAAATGTCCCCCTCAAAATCCATACCAGACCCTTATCCGAGCACGCAACCTGGCAGGCCGCAAGAAAAGAGGGGGGACGAGAGAGAGCCCCCCCCCCCTGAACCGTACCAGGCCACATGCCCTCAACATTGGGAGGATGCTTTGGGGGTCTGTGACCCCTCAATGCACCATGTCCCCATGTTGATGAGGAGAAGGGCCTCATCCCCACATCCCTGGCCGGTGGTTGGTGGGGGTCTGCGGGCGGGGGTGTTATCAGAATCTGGAAGCCCCCTTTAACAAGGGGACCCCCAGATCCCGCCCCCCCTGTTTGAAATGGTAAGGGGGTACAAAAGTACCCCTACCATTTCACAAAGAAAGTGTAAAAAATTGTTTAAAAAACACACACACACCGTTGGGAAAAGTCCTTTATTAAAAATTAAAAAAATAAAAGAAAGATTCCAGCGGTGGTAATCCACTCTGGCTATCCATCGAGGGGTGGTCTCTTCTCCGGGGTCCAGGAATGGCTGATCTCTTTTCTGACGACGTCCAGCACAGCGCATCCTGTCTCCATGGAGACACTGTGGGAATCCCGTCTTAGCTGAAGAGGACCGGGCCACCCGTCACCTGACCCTGCCCCCCTCTGACGCAACGGGGAAGCTGGGCTTCCCCAGTGATGTACGGGTGACCCCGCCCCCCTCTGATGTTACGGAAAACTGTGTTACATCAGAGGGGGCGGGGTCACCCGTACATCACTGGGGAAGCCCAGGTTTTCCCTTGTGTCAGAGGGGGGCAGGGTCAGGTGACGGGTGGAGAAACTCAGGGGAAACCCAGGCTTCCCCAGTGATGTAAGGGTGACCCTGCCCCATCTGACGCAAGGGAAAAGCTGGGCTTCCCCAGTGATGTACGGGTGACCCCGCCCCCCTCTGATGTAACGCAGGTTTCCTTGCGTTGCGTCAGAGGGGGGCGGGGTCAGGTGACGGGTGGCTTGGTCCTCCTCAGCTAAGACGGGATTCCCGCAGTGTCTCCATGGAGACAGGATGCGCTGCGCTGGATGTTGTCGGAAGAGATCAGCCATCACTGGACCCTGGAGAAGAGATCACTCATCGCTGGAAAGCAAGAGTGGATTACCACCGCTGGAATCTTTTTTTTATTTTTAATAAAGGACTTTTCCCAACGGTGTGTGTGTTTTCTAACTATTTTTTACACTTTCTTTGTGAAATGGTATGGGTACTTTTGTACCCCCTTACTATTTCAAACAGGGGGGGGCGGGATCTGGGGGTCCCCTTGTTAAAGGGGCTAGTGTACACTGCACGATATACTGTATGTACACACAGAAAAAAGGATAGAAAGTGGAAGGAGTTTTTGGTTTCAATTCCAGAACAGAATATCGAAAAAAAGAAAAAACACAATACAGAAATGGTATATGAATTGATACTAGGATTAAATTAAAGATGAATTGATGATTCAGACCAAACTGCTCGGACAAACACCCAAACTTTAGCCTATTCAGGCCACTGTTTGGCGGGAGTTGTGCATCATATATAGAAGCGGTATTTCTACTGCTTCTATATATTACACCTTTCTGCTGTCACTGTTTCCTAAAGAAGTTGTGGACTCTTGCACCCGTGGCTGCCCTGGGAACCACTGATGTCAAGGGGAAACCCTGCTCCTAAGTAAAGTGACATTGACTATATGGCCAATTATGGTCAATGGCATTTACTAAATATGGCCATGGCCACATTTGGTCAATGATATCACCACTATCCCTGCCCCTTCCCTTATATGGCTGATGACAGCTCAGGGAACTGTCATTCAGCTAGTGTTACCTTTGGGATCGGTCACATGTGCCGCTTTATCATGGGTTCCTTTTCCGGCTTCTGTACCCCATACTTATTTGTGTGGGGGGCAGCATATAGGGGTTCCCTTACTATTAAAGGGGGCTTCCAGATTCCAATAAGCCCCCCGCCGGCAGATCCACACAACCACCAGGCAAGGGCTTTTGGGAAGAGGCCCTTGTACTCATCAGCACGGAGACAAGCTGCCTTGAACGGATCCGTCACTGGCGGATCGGATCGGGTGAGACTTGATGAAAACGGACATGCTGTCCGTTTTCATCTGATCTCTCCATAGAAACCAGCGGCGCTTGACAATCCCCTCCCCCCTCAGTGAGCAGAGAGGGACCTGTCATCTGCCGGCTCAGCAGAGATCAACGGAGAGATCTCCCGCTGAGCCGGTGGACAGAGGCAGACTCCGTGGAAGCAGATCCGCCTCGTGTGAAAGGGGCCTTATAGAGAAATAGCACAGCTTAGCCTGGGAATTATGACCAAATCAATTTAGGGTTATCAGACTTTATTGAAGTGTTGCATTTTGTTGTTAATGAAACTGCATTTTTTTAATATATAATCACAGAATTAATACAACTGGCAACCATTGAGATGAACTGAACCACCTCAACCACCCCATTTTGGGGCTTGTCTACAAGACGTAAGACAGTTGTTCACCTGGTAAAAAATATGGTGAAAATGTGCTTGAGATCATATTTCTTCTTTGAGTTTTGAGGAGAGCAACAGTAGGACATGACTACTAAAAATGTTCCATTGTGACTCATTAATGAATGCTATAAAACAATTTAAGAACAAAGAATAATAAATGGTCAGAATACATTATTATTAGTTTATTCTAACTGATGTTTCTGCTAGCATGGTCTGGAGGCTATCTTTACCAACTGTACTTGAGCAGCGCCTGCATATGAAAACGGTGTTCAAACCATACATGTGAGGTCCTCTGTAACTGGTTACCTGTAGAAATTTTAAACCGTCACCTATGGAGATTTTTAAGGGTAAAAGTTTGTCGAGCAGGCCCAATTTTGAAGTGTGACATGTTGGGTATCAATTTACTCGGCGTAACATTATCTTTCACAATATAACAAAAATTGGGCTAACTTTACTGTTGTCTTATTTTTTAATAAAAAAAAAAAAAATTCCAAAAACAGTGCGCTTGTAAGACCACTGCGCAAATACAGCGTGACAAAAAGTATTGCAATGACCGCCATTTTATTCTCTAGGGTGTTAGAAAAAATATATATAATGTTCGGGGTTCTAAAAATTTTCTAGCAAAAAAAAAAAAATGATTTTAACTTGTAAACACAGATTCTGAAAAATAGGCCGGTAAGTGGTTAAACCATTGGTTTACTATGTTTTTCAAGTTTCATAAGTCACATAAAAAGGATGTCACTTTCCCTGCTGTATGGTATTTTGATGACTTCTTGATTATCAGTCTTAAAGATGGACAGAACTGATTACCAAATTTGCCCCACCATAGAAATTGCATTAGATAGTATACTATAGAAGGGTTCAATTATAGGTTTCTATGTGGGATTTAAATCATGAGTACCATAGAGTCTAAGCTATGGACATTCTTGAATCATGATGCCTAACATTGTGTAGACAGTACATCTTAATATGGTGCTGAGTTGCTTTTTCAGGCTGGCCAGAGCTCTTTGGAGACTACAATGTTATCAGCTACAGGTAGCCATCTTGGAGAGGCCAATGTCTCCTATGGGATGCCAAAATCCTGTAAGATCTAGGCTGCCTTCAGTGACAAAGAAGTGCTTAAATAACATAATTCCAGGTGTCTGCTGTGTGGAAGTAGGTAGGGACTAGATAACAGTAAGTGATGTCGCGCTCCAAATTCTGTATCAATATAAAGTTCCCTAGTGGGTTTCACAGGGATAATGTACAGTGAGTTATGGACCGCATATGCTTTAAATAACCCCTAGAGGTTGTAAACTAATGTGCGACAAGAGACGTATAGAATCAATGGTCAATTGGAACTCCTAGATAATGGAGGACAGCACAGTGGATCATGGGTTAAAGCGTATATGCAGTAAGTGAAATATATGGGTGACTGTCAAAGTGCACACATAAAAGTGACTGTTGTGCATCAAGTACTAAACGTCAATCACGGATAATGCAATAAAGTGACTTTTCAATAAAGTGACGGTGTGCATAAAAATGACTGAACAAAAGTGTACAGTGATGTGGAGATAAAATAAAGTGACTGATATAAATATTGCAACCAAGCCAGTGGAAGGTAAAATACAATAAAACCAGCAAGTGAGAAAAATGAATGGATGAGTGGAGGGCAAGGTAAAAATTGAATAAGTAAAATAAATATGCAAAAAGAAAAAATATATATCTTTCCACCGAAGGGTGGGAGATTAGCAAGCGAATGAGTGGATGGTAATGAAAACCAAGAAAGTCTGTACACAAAAAATGTGTATAGAGCAAGATCAATCGATCAATAAATAAACGAGTGTTCGTTTAAAAGTGCAGGGTGATGCAAGCTAATATTTCCGGTGGTGTGATGGTGCTGGGTGCAGCACTGAAGTGCTGGTATGCTGACACAGAGTGGCACTGTGGTGGAAGTGCTGTGCGTCTTCAGTGTCGTGGACACCCGTGGGTGTCCTAACTTCTTACCTTACTGCTGTAAGGTAAGCAGCGTTTGTTGAATACCAGGGAGGTGGTCACTTATGGGGAGGATGGTGTGGTCTCACAGAGTGTTCTTCCTTCTATCTATGCAGCATCAGTTAAGCCTATGCAGAGATGGCAGCTGGAGGATGTTTCTCAATGTGGAAAGCCAGGGACCGTTCAGCATAAGTGTGGTAAATGGGGAGAGAGTGAAGACCTCTATAGTGCAGTATGTTTCAAAAGTTGGTAACAGCTTTTATTGACAGGTAAACGGGTACTCACATTTTACAAAGAGACAATGATTATTTCAAAAACGAGCGGCGAGCTCGCTACCTCTACGTCACTTCCGGGGTCCGTACATCCAGTTAGGATGTACGGACCCCGGAAGTGACGTAGAGGTAGCGAGCTCGCCGCTCGTTTTTGAAATAATCATTGTCTCTTTGTAAAATGTGAGTACCCGTTTACCTGTCAATAAAAGCTGTTACCAACTTTTGAAACATACTGCACTATAGAGGTCTTCACTCTCTCCCCATTTACCACACTTATGCTGAACGGTCCCTGGCTTTCCACATTGAGAAACATCCTCCAGCTGCCATCTCTGCATAGGCTTAACTGATGCTGCATAGATAGAAGGAAGAACACTCTGTGAGACCACACCATCCTCCCCATAAGTGACCACCTCCCTGGTATTCAACAAACGCTGCTTACCTTACAGCAGTAAGGTAAGAAGTTAGGACACCCACGGGTGTCCACGACACTGAAGACGCACAGCACTTCCACCACAGTGCCACTCTGTGTCAGCATACCAGCACTTCAGTGCTGCACCCAGCACCATCACACCACCGGAAATATTAGCTTGCATCACCCTGCACTTTTAAACGAACACTCGTTTATTTATTGATCGATTGATCTTGCTCTATACACATTTTTTGTGTACAGACTTTCTTGGTTTTCATTACCATCCACTCATTCGCTTGTTAATCTCCCACCCTTCGGTGGAAAGATATATATTTTTTCTTTTTGCATCCTTATTCAATTTTTACTTTGCCCTCCACTCATCCATTCATTTTTCTCACTTGCTGGTTTTATTGTATTTTACCTTCCACTGGCTTGGTTGCAATATTTATATCAGTCACTTTATTTTATCTCCACATCACTGTACACTTTTGTTCAGTCATTTTTATGCACACCGTCACTTTATTGAAAAGTCACTTTATTGCATTATCCGTGATTGACGTTTAGTACTTGATGCACAACAGTCACTTTTATGTGTGCACTTTGACAGTCACCCATATATTTCACTTACTGCATATACGCTTTAACCCATGATCCACTGTGCTGTCCTCCATTATCTAGGAGTTCCAATTGACCATTGATTCTATACGTCTCTTGTCGCACATTAGTTTACAACCTCTAGGGGTTATTTAAAGCATATGCGGTCCATAACTCACTGTACATTATCCCTGTGAAACCCACTAGGGAACTTTATATTGATACAGAATTTGGAGCGCGACATCACTTACTGTTATATAATCACTTTCTCCTGTGGGTATCGTTTGACCCTCACGGTGTCTGCTGCACCATTTATTTAATTTCTTTATATTAGCGCGGGAATACCTTTACCTATATAGGTAGGGACTAGACATGTGCAGAACGGAAAAATTAGTTTGGTTTCGGATAGATTCGTTATGTTACTAATTTATTTTCGTTTTTGAATTCACTTAGTTTGGTTTCAGAATTCATTACGCTTTTGTTAAATTTTGTTTAGTTTTCCTTAAAATTTGTTTTATTTATTAATTTTCTAACGAATTCCAACAAAAACGGTCAACCGATTCAAATTCTGTTTGAAAAAATAGGTGGTTGTTAAGCAGCGGGCTGGGAAGCCGACCACCCACGTCCTCAACAACCATGAGTCATCATCTGTCAGTGGGGAATATAAAGATAAATAATGCCGGCAATTGCCCGGCAATAGAAAAATGTTTTAAAAATTGGCATATGGTCCCCCCCAAAATCCATACCAGTCCCTAATGCATGCAGCATGGCAGGCCAGGAAAGGGAGGGCAACGACCAAGCACCCCCCCTCCCCTTAAACATACCAGGCCACTTGCCATCAACATGGGGGGGGTGGGCGCTTTGGGGCTGGGGGGCTCTGCCCTCCCCGCCCCAAAGCAGCCTGTCCCCATGTTGATGGAGACAAGGGCCTCTTCCCGACAACCCTGGGCTGTGGTTGTCAGGGTCTGTGGGTGGGATGCTTATTGGAATCTGGAAGCCCCTTGTAACAAGGGGGCCCCCAGATCTGGACCCCCCATGTAACATCAGAAGGGTGATGTAACCGGGTGGCCCCACCCCTTGCCTATATAAGAGCCGTCAAAGCCAAAGAGGGTGCATATGGCGGGTAGCCTCTTAGGACGCAAAGCACTTTTTGAAATTTTTCTATTTTTTGGGCCGGCGGGAATCATGATGGACTGTGCATGGACATCGAGGGACAAGTTGTTTTTTTCTTTTTTAACCACTTCAGCCCCGGACCAATTGGCAGCCAAAGGACCAGGCCCCTTTTTGCGATTCGGCACTGCGTCGATTTAACTGACAATTGCGCGGTCGTGCGACGTGGCTCCCAAACAAAATTGGCGTCCTTTTTTCCCACAAATAGAGCTTTCTTTTGGTGGTATTTGATCGCCCCTGCGTTTTTTATTTTTTGCGCTATAAACAAAAATAGAGCGACAATTTTGAAAAAAATGCAACATTTTTTGCTTTTTGCTATAAGAAATATCCCCCAAAAATATATAAAAAAACATTTTTTTTTCTCAGTTTAGGCCGATACGTATTCTTCTACATATTTTTGGTAAAAAAAAATAACAATTAGCGATTATTGATTGGTTTGCGCAAAAGTTATAGCGTTTACAAAATAGGGGATAGTTTTATAGCATTTTTATTAATATATTTTTTTTTTACTAGTAATGGCAGCGATCAGCGATTTTTTTTTGTGACTGCGACATTATGGCGGACACATCGGACATTTTTGACACATTTTTGGGACCATTGTCATTTATACAGCAATCAATGCTATTTAAATGCATTGATTCCTGTATAAATTACAGTTGTAGTGAAAGAGTTAACCACTAGGGGGAGGGAGGGGTTATGGGCTGTGACGTGTGTGTGTTTTTTTTACATTAGGGGGCGGGGCTGACGTCTGACTTTATTGATCGGCCGATGACCGGGAACAGCCAATCAATGACAGGCAGAGTAGGAAGCACGGGGAGAGGTTTGTTTACACATACCTCTCCCCGTTCTTCAGCTCCGTAACCCGATCGCGGGACACCAGCGGCGATCGGGTCCGCTGGTCCTGCGGCCGGGGTCACGGTGCTCCCGACCGGGTCGCGAGCGACCCACGGGCAGGCAATTAAAGGGGACGTACAGGTACGTGCTTTTGCCTGCCAGTGCCATTCTGTAGACGTATATCTACATGAGGCGGTGGGGAAGCGGTTAATAAAGGACTTGTCAAAAACAGTTTCCTGTGGTTTTTACTTTTTGACACTGTTTGGTGAATGGGTGGGTGTACGATGTACCTAATACCAATTCACATAGGGGGGATCGGGATCTAGGGGCCCCCTTGTTAAAGAGGGCTTCCAGATTCCAATAAGCTCCAAACCCGTAGACCCTGACAACCACAGCCCAGGGTTGTCGGGAAGAGGCCCTTGTCCCCATCAACATGGGGACATGGTGCTTTGGGGTGGGGGGCACAGAGCCTCCCTGCCCCAGAGCACCCACCCCCCCCATGTTGAGGGCATGTGGCCTGGTAAGGTTCAGGGGGGGTCATCTGGTATGGATTTTTGGGGGGACCCCACGCCATTTTTATTTTTATTTTGGCGTGGGGTACCCCTTAACCGCTTCAGCACCGGGCCATTTTTCACCCTTCCTTACCAGAGCACTTTTTGCGATTCGGCACTGCGTCGCTTTAACTGACAATTGCATGGTCGTGCGACGTTACACCCAAACAAAATTGACGTCCTTTTTTTCCCACAAATAGAGCTTTCTTTTGGTGGTATTTGATCGCCCCTGCGGTTTTTATTTTTTGCGCTATAAACAAAAGAAGAGCGACAATTTTGAAAAAAAAACACAATATTTTTTACTTTTTGCTATAATAAATATCCCATTTTTTTTAAAAAAAAACTATTTTTTTACTCAGTTTAGGCCGATACGTATTCTTCTACATATTTTTGTTAAAAAAAAATCGCAATGAGCGTATATTGATCGGTTTGCGCAAAAGTTATAGCGTCTACAAAATAGGGGATAGATTTATTGCTTTTTTTTTTTTTTTTTACTAGTAATGGCGGCGATCTGCGATTTTTTTTTCGTGACTGCGACATTGCGGCGGACACTTCGGACACTTTTGACACATTTTTGGGACCATTCACATTTACACAGCGATCGTTGCTATAAAATTGCATTGATTACTGTGTAAATGTGACTGGCAGGGAAGGGGTTAACACTAGGGGGCGCTGCAGGGGTTAATGTATTCCCTATATGTGTGATTCTAACTGTGGGGGGAGGGGACTCAAGGGGAGGAGACCGATCATGTGTTCCTCCGTACTGGGATCACATGATCGGTCTCCTGCTCGCTGACAGGACGTGGAGCTGTGTGTTTACACACACAGCTCCATGGTCCCGCACAGTCCCGTTGTTTTAACGGGCAATCGCGGGTGCCCGGCGGACATCGAGGCCACCAAGCACCCGCACCGGGTCCCGAGCGACGCGCGCGCGCCCCCCAGGCGGCCGGGAATGGGAGGACGTCATATGACGCCCACCCAGGATGGGAGATCCACCTTGTGGGCGTCATATGACTATGGGCGGGTATTGAAGGGGTTAAAATCCATACCCTGGCAATTGCTGGCATTCTTTATCTTTACATTTATCTGTAAATGTTGACTCATGGTTGTTTAACAACCAGCTATTTCTTTACACAGAATTTGAATCGGATGTCTTTTGACCGATCTGAATTTTATTTTCCTGAAAAGTTGGAAACTAATAGCGTATTTCAACTAAATGTGTTACTATTCGTTACTTTTTTATTCGGAGATGCGGATACATCCGCATCTCCGAATAACCAAAAATGTGTCCGGATTTGTATTCAGACCAAAACTAATTGGACAAGTCTAGTAGGGACAGAGCCCCAATTGTTAGGGACAGAGTAGGAATAGCAATAGAGGATGGTTCCTAATGAGAAGGAAAGGCACATGTCCCACCCCCTTACAAATAAAGGCAAAAAAATAAATACACACAAATGCACTTTAAAAGCACACATTTACACCCATGTTGAAATCTAAGCTTAGAAAAAATGTAAAACAGCATCAAGAGTGCCTGACTATGCAAGCTCTTTCCACCCAGTCCATCCATTCATGGAAGCCCTAACTACAGCTTCTATGAATGAAACATGATCTATAAATGGAGGACAGGCGGATGATTAAAAGGTCCACCATTTCCATTCATAGATTATGTTTCATTCCTAAAAACTATAATACAGCTTCTATGAATGGATGGAGAGGGCAGACATAGTTAGGCACTTTTGATGCATGCTGCATGCCTATCACAGCTCCATTGGCTCTATTAACCCCTGCCACACTGGAAGATTACGAAGGAAGTAATTTGGGAAGGGGGTCATTAGAGGATGAAAATTTCTACTAAACCAGAAGAGAGTAGCACAGGGAACAATCACAATTAAGGTAAGTATCCCTTGCGCTGATTTTTTATTTTTCATTTTATCTAAACTTAGGCTTTAAGTGCATGTATAAATGTATGCAGTAACTTTCTCAATATGTGTGCTCCTTTCTTCTACGTCCCAGTGGTAAATAAATAATAATAGGCTTACAACAAATCTCCGCACATTAAAAGTATGTATTTGAATCAGGGATTTTCCGAAGTGTGTGTCTGTCTGTTACTGCAGTGTATACTTAATGGCCCATGTAACTCTTGTAAAATTCTCCCAATTTCCCAACCCTGACACAGACTAATGAGCTGCATATGACTATTCACAGCTATTTTGGAGTTCTTACTGGTAATCCATGCGTGCAGTGAATGTTATTGCTGGTAAATGAGCTGTTCATGCAATTATGAATATTCATAACTGCTTTCATGAAAGCAATTTCACACAGTTTTTGTACAAAGTAAAGTTAAATTCATAATATTTCTGTAACTTTGATGCACAATTTGTTTAGTATATTTTGTCAAATATAATTTTTTTTATACACACATATGTGTAGCCACCTTGCCCTAAACAGCAAGGACTCTTTAAATTAAGAGGTGCTGTAATCAACCTAAGCTGAAATGATAGCTCAGCGTTCATTTGGTCTCCCCTAGGTCTAGTGTCATTGTTTACCTGACTGCTGTTAGAGAGCCTACCTGGCAATAGTGCAAGAAGATACAATGAGTGGAACTCATAAACGGTAGGGATAAGCTGACAAGAGATCCCTGTAATGTCATAGGCCAAATACAGTATAGGGACCATGAGATGTCATTCAGCATGAGTAAAGTGACGGGAATGAACATGTTGGTTGTTTTTTTTCTTTTTAATGAGTCAGTGGACATTGTTCATTGTGATTCGTGTGAATCTTCATCTCTGGTTGACCTGTGTAGCCCAGTGCTTGGGTAAACAGAGAGAGTGAATTAGAACAGTGCTGCAGTTGCTCTCTATGTCCTCACTGAACTTATATGCTGGATATAGCAACAGTGGGGGTTATTTACGAAAGGCAAATCCACTTTGCACTGAAAGTGCACTTAGAAGTGTAGTCGCTGTAAATCTAAGGGGTAGATCTGAAATGAGTGGAAGCTCTGCTGATTTTATCATCCAATCATGTGTTTTTTATTTTCCTTGCATGTCCCCCTCAGATCTACAGCGACTTTACTTCCAAGTGCACTTGCAGTGCAAAGTGGATTTTCCTTTAGTAAATGACCCCCAATGTCTGCCTCCCACCAGCAAAGGGAGCAGTCAAGCCAAAGGAGCTCTAAAGACTTGCTTGCTGGCTGCATTGGACTATGGGAGTTGAGGTCCTGAATGTGAGCCATGCTGTGGAATCCTATGGACTATTGAACTACAGTACCACAAGGAGGCAGTGTGAGGGAGGATGAAAGGCTGTATTTCCTGGGATGCAGACAAATGAGCTTTCTCTTTTGCTGCATGGAGACCAGAGTGAGCAAACCTGCCTTTTTGAGTGTGTGCCCATCTAAAACAAATGATCTGAGCCACAGATCGGGATCCTGTGTGCTGGTGATTAGAGGGAGAGTGGATCAGAGTGTGTGGAGGCTGAGTACTGAGCTATTGGTGGTACACAGACCTTTGTTGCAGACTGGAGTGCTGTTTACCTGTGGTTTGAGGACTGGAGCCATTGCAGGCAGATTTAGAGAACATCTGAACAGTGGTACTGTGGCTGCCACACCACTGGGACTGGTGAAAGGGCACTTCTGCCATAGACCCTGTTGCTTCTAGTAGGGCCTGAGCAAATAGAGACTTTACCACAGCATGCAGACTTTACTGGGACTGTATTTATGTGCACCACCCTAAAGATTGGGTCCCAACGTTAGCCGACTGAAGAACAATGAGTTAGGACAAAGGACTGTCTTGTTAGAAAGCTGCTTTATTGTAACTTTATTTGCTGCCACAAGTAAGGGGAGACTTCTACAGTAATATCTGGGTCTCAGCATAGTTATTTCTAGAGTGCACTCTAACAGAATAGTATACTGGTTGCAGGAAAGTTATCAGCATTGTTCACCATTATACTGATTGTCATTCATGCCTATTGCTTTGTGTGGATTCGTAGGTACATTCAGCTTAACCCCAATAAAGAGGGTCTTAGACATTATTTTATACAGGGTGTATTCCTCTTTGGGACTTTAAAAGGGAGAGAACGCTTACGTTTAAGTTGAAAAATTGTTTATTTAACATAAATAGAAAAGGGTAGTCAGTGTGTAATCAACAAATATGAACAACATATACATATATAAAAAATGGACAAGATTGCATTGACATAGGTATAAGATCTGTGACACAGATGAAAACACAAAATACATTTATGTGCGTTGTAATCCGACGCGTTTCGAGTTAGGCTCTTCTTCAGGGATAAAGTAGGATCAGCACATATGTGTATTTACAATCCTATCTTGTGTCTTAAGATCCTATGTTGGCATCCATCATATAAAAGAAAAAGGGGAGGTTTTTTTTGGGAGTTGAGCCCTTGGTTCGATAGACAAGGGTGTTGTATCTGCCTTAGAGTCCTGCCAGCATTCCAGGGCTTGGGGCCAGGCGTCCACCAGTCTCCCTCCCGGCAAGAGAGGAGAAATGCACACACATACACATAAACCCGTGAGGGGATCCCTACCGGAAAAGTCTAGGTCAGCAACAGAGCGTGTCTTGAGATTCCCCCTAACAATTCCCAAAGAGGCCCAGGAACCAGGAAATACGTGGTAACTTGGGACCCATCCAAGGGAGGAAGGCTGTGCGTGTTGAGAGGTCACGGGAGCTGGTTGCTGCAAGAGGTGGGTGTCAGGTAATTGTACCTGTTGCCTGAAAGGCCTCTTAGTGATGGCATAGGGGGTCCACCAAAAGATGGCTGCCTGCTGGTTGCTATAATAGGTGAGTGTCAGGTAGTTGTACCTGATGCCTGAAAGGCCTAATGGTATGAGCATAGGGGATCCACCAGTGGATGGTTGCCTTGATGTGTGGATGGTGGTCACACCAGGGAATGCTGCAGCTAATAGACATTATTTAGGATTCCTTCTTTCCCCTATGCTACAAATATTGGTGTGGATGACACATTCATGTACCTTTTGGGAACAGGTAAATTAATTTCTTGCATGGAGGGGGTGGCACTGGGGTTGGAGTGTCCAACTTTGGACACACCGTCCTCAGTGCATGTTTTGCCACTTACTATTTAGGACACTGTTAACGCTGCAGCTCACAGCGTCCTAGCAATGGATGACGAATCCCTGGCTCCATTCAGCTTTCCTGACCATATTTTGATAAATAATGTCAGTCAATATCCCACCTTTTTGTTTACTTTCAGCTGTTGGCAGGATAATCTCCTAGTCGGCAGCTGAATAGGGATGGGGATGCGTCAAGGGTTGCAAGGATGCAGCGTCCTACCAACTCATGAGTCATATTAAGGACATCATCCCAGCACATAAGTCCAACTCTGAGCATCGGCATCTCTCTTTACTCAGAGTTGGTCCTAATCATCGCCAGTTTGCTTAACTGCAAACTGGCAGTAATTATTTTAGAATATGCAGCCATAGTGACAGATTCCTAAAAGTGGCAGTAGTAAGAACTAGCTGAATCTTGCACATGTGTCTATAATGGTATAGAAACTGGCGCTTTCATGAATTAGGCGCAGGCAATGTGAAAAGGGCCATAAGGCCAGAAAAGTGTTATTATTGCTTTGTTGAATCACCGCAAATAATGGTGAGTTAGCACATGGAGGTTTATTGTCAGTGGCGTGGGCTGGGAAGGATCTAAATATTTGAGATGACCTTGTGAGGGGGGGGGGGGGCATGTGTGATGATTTTTTCTGAGTTCCCAGGCCTGCTACTTGGGGAGGCAACACTGCTTTAACCAGTTGCCGACCAGCCGCCATAGTTATACTGCTGCATTTTGGCTCGGCTGCGCGAATCACAGTAGGTGTACGTCGGGCTCATACATGGCGATCTGGCCAGCAGGGGAGCCAATTAGCGGGTCTGGTGGACTCGATGTCTGCCAGCCACCCGCAATCGCTCCCCGCAGAGACAGAACGGGGATCTACCTGTGTAAACAGACAGATCTCCGTTCTGACCGGGGATCACACAGAGATCCTGTCTTTCTGCTATGAAGGAAGACGGATCTGTGTGTTGTCACAAGCAGCCCATCCCCCATACAGTTAATAAACACACTGAGGGAACACAGTTAAGTCTTTGATTGCCCCTGATGTAAACCCCTTCTCTGCCATTAGTAAGTCAGTGCATATTTTTAAAAAATGTTAATGTCACTGGTTCCCAAAAAAGTGTCAAATATGTCAGTTAGGTGTCCGATCTGTCCCACTAAAAATCGCTGATCACCACCATTACTAGTAACAAAAAAATAAATAATAAATATGACATAAAAATTTCCCTATTTTATAGATGCAATAACTTTTGCACAAACCAATCAATATACGCTTATTGGGGTTTTTTTTGTTACCAAAAATATGTAGCAGAATACATATTGGCCTTAATTGATGAAAAAATTTGATTTTTAATTTTTTTTTTATTTGGGTATGTTTTATAGCAGAAAATAAAAAATATTTATTTTTTCAAAATTTTCATTATTTATTGTTTATAGCGCAAAAAAAAACCAAAAAAAACGCAGAGGTGATCAAATACCACCGAAAGAAAGCTATTTGTTGGGAAAAAAAGGACATCAATTTTATATGGATACAGTGTCGCACGACCACGCAATTGTCAGCTAAAATAATGCAGTGCCGTATCGCAAAAAATTCCCTGGTCATTAAGGGGGTAAAGCCTTCTGGGGCTGAAGTGGTTAAAAAAACGAGGCCTCTGTCTCAGGCCTGAAACTTATTCTCCCTTACTGGAGGAGTTGCCACAGAAGAAGGGAAGCTAAGTGAATTCTGGAAAGAAAGTCATTTAATCAGTTGGCATATATGTATTGGTGAATGATAAAAAGTATACTGCGCTAAATGCTAAAAAATTACATACAGGTAATAGATATAGGTGATACACTGGTAACAATTAATAAAATTTATAAAACAGTCCCCAGTGACATAAATGTGCTTGTGCTAGTGGAACAATATCCAGTGCTGTGACTTGAATAATAGATGGATGATTCTGTGCTTAAGTGCTTAAAATAGGGTGCCCCCCATGTTGGATGTGCACTCACCCCTGGGAGTGGACCAACTATTGCTAGTTAGTTCAAATGCAGGACGACCCCTGTGGATGTCCTCTGGTCCGATGATTGGCTGCAGTGAATGTTCCTTATATAAATAGATATAATAGAAAAAGCCTCATTGCGCAGTACCGTTGATAAAGAGCGTTTTATTCCAAAAAATATAAAGGTATTCAACTCACATGTATGAGTGCCTAATGTCCTGGCACCCGGAGTGAACAGCAGGTATAAGTAAATTTCTGTGAACTCCGCCTGATTAGTTCATACAGCCGCTGGCTCAGTGAATGCTTATTTTCCGGGTTGAATGTGTGGGCGGATGTGTGTCACGATAACGTGACTCAACCTTTATGTATTTCGGCCTATCAGGTTGGCCGTCAGCTGTGGGACCTTTTACATCGTGCTGCATATGGTTAAGACATTTTAATATGTGAATTCTCACATATTACGTGAACACTTACTCAAAGAGCAGATCACATGACACCTTCACATGCCTCAGTTCATGTCTGAAAAATCAGCTCTGTATATTTGGAAGTTCAATGACCACCACAGCACCTAGTCATTCAATGTTTAAAGGGTTTAAAGAGGCAAGCACATACCTTGGGTGTGAAAACAGTACAGAGTAACATTGGTGTAAACCCTTCCCTAACTCAGTAGTGCCTTCTAAATACTACTACTCACTTTAACTCAGCTCAACAGTACAGTGTCCTTAGAAATGGACCTTGGCCACCATGCCTGGCTCAACAGCTCATTGTTCTTGGACATAATCAGTGTAGTGTCCCTGGGAAAAATCATTACTTTACATTTTTGCTTCAATAGCTGCCATAGCTGTTTAATTTTTAGCTTAAAGTGGAAGTAAAGTCAAAAATACCACTTTTACCTACAGACCAGACCATTTTGCTGTCCAAAGACCAGACCACTTTTTGCGCTTCGGCACTGCGTCGCTCCAGCCACTCACAGCGCTGGAGTCGCGATACCCGGAAGACATGCCGAGGCAACATGTCAGCGACCTCGGCGTGGACCAGTTGAGTTACCGACGCTTCGTTCTAAGGTAAGTATTTCATAATGAGCTAGTATGCGGTGCGTCATTAAAAAAAAAAAAAAAAAAGTTCAGCGGCTTTACTACCGCTTTAACGACTTTCAGACCAGACCAAAAAAATTTTTGATCCGTTTAACTGACAATTGCGCTGTCGTGCGACGTGGCTCCCAAAAAAAATTGATGTCCTTTTTTTCCCCACAAATCACTATCGCTCAATTCTGCAAGTGATTCTAATTTATTATCGCTGTTTTCTAGCTGGTCTAAGAGCACTTTTGACGTAAACAGACATTTTTTGGTTGCTATGGACAATCTCCAGTTTCCTGGCATAAAGAACAGTATTTATAATATAAAACTGCATGCAGGGCACTGGACAAACCACTAGGGACAAAGGGGATGTGTAATTATTTGATACAGTACTGTAATCTGTAAGATTACAGTATACTGTATCTATACTGTGTTGTTCACTTTTTGAATTTGGCGCCGAACTCCGTTCCCGTGCCAACGCTTGCAGGGAACAGACCTCAGCACTGTGACAGATCGAGAGAGACACGGCGGCTCGTAGATCACAGCAGGGAGACATCGCAGGATCCTGGGGACAAGGTAAGTAACCTCTTCCTGAATCCTGCGATGCAATCCCGAGTCTGGCTCGGGAATACCACTTTTGGTACTAAAATCTCACCCCGAGCCAGACTTTGGAATACCGCCAGGGAGGTTAATCACATAGGGAGGTAGCAGTATCCTATTGTTAAAGGGGGCTTTCAAATTTCAAAAAGCTCACTGGCTGCAGACCCTCACAACCATTGGGCCAGGGTCCTGGGGAAGAATTTCTTGTCTTCATCAACATGGGAACAAGGTGCTTTGCCAGGGGTGTCACCCTTATCTTAAAACTAGTACACACTAGTAGTTTATTTAGTTCAACCCAGCAGGGCTGAATAAAAGAACTGACAGCTCCAGGGGAGCCACTTTACTAATGATGCAATGTTAGTACAGCGATCTCCCCTGCTATGCTATTGTGTTCTGACAGGCCCCCCACTAGAACACTCCGATTAGCGCTCTCAGCCATTGGCCGATTGGCAGACCTTTTTCGCTCATGCCACATCGACAGAAGCCGGCCAAATGGCCAGCTAAATGGCCAGCTTCTGTCCGACCAGCTGCAGTGCACACGGGCCGAATGTTGGCCGGTTTCTATTAAGCCAGCCGATGCCGCCTGCCATTCAACTCTACTAGGCTTTATCAGTACCTTTTACTATTAAAGATTTATAAAAACAGTTAAATTACAACATGATATTAAAAGTCAATTATTTAATAATTGATTTTTGACTCAAGGGAGTTGATTTACTAGCGGCAGATAGGTTGTTCACTTTGCAAGGGAATTTTCCCCAGCACTTCGTAAATGTGGTGAGGTTTCACTTTGCAAAGAATACCCAATCCCATGCAAGAACAATAAAAAATGAAAAAAAAAAATTCTCTTCCAAGGTGAACAGTCTATTTGCCATTAGCAAATCAACCCAAAGTACTTCACATTAAAAAGGCAATTGCCATTAAAATCAGCTACTGGCGTGTGCCAAAAAAAATATATATATATATATACATACCCTGGATAGGTTTTTTTATTTGTGCCAGTTTTTACAAAAAAAAGGTGCAAGCAACTTTAAAGAGAATAGGAATTCATATTTCATTCACTCAGTTGTAGAAGTGACGCAGAACTGTCACTGCTCATAAGTGCAGATGTATGAGTTACAAAGAATGTGCAGAAGTAGGAATTTTGTGGAGCTAGTTCTGCACCGGTTTTGCTCTTGATTTTGTGACACTGGTGCTAGATAAATATGCCCCATGTCCCCCCATTATCAGGTTAATAATCAAATACCTTTCAAGCTTATACTGTAGATTGCTGTACACAATGTATTGGCTGCCTTTTGACGGCCCATTTTACATTCAGGAAAACCCAACTGTGGCACCTACATGTACCATAACTGGCAAGTCTTCTTCTATAATAATAAACACAACTATAAATTAGAGCAGTACTTGTCTCCATATAAAAAATTGGTCATTTCATTTAAATAGTGCATAAAATCCAATTAGTTTATCAGCAACTCTATGCATAATAAAAATCCTCAATTTTCATTTCACAATAAATGTAAAACGAAACTGTATTGCTTAAATCATTGTTGTGCAGTATTGTATGCGCTCGGCCACCAAGTGACTACAACAAAACCCCACTGTTTCATAACATTTGTTATTTGGAGGTATAAATAATGCAAAATGCTCTTTCAGTCCTAAACAGGAACAGCTTGTAGAATCTGCTAAACCTAATTAATTTCAGCTTTAGGGATTTTACCAGTTGCTCAGATCCAGTGATATTTCTCTTGGGATTAGTTCAACTGTTTGCTTGTATTTTGGAAAAATACTTTCCATCAACAGAAACAAAGAAACTGAAAATAACCTTTAATAACAAAGAACTATCCTTTTAGGCAAAATGAAAGATGCAAAAGCAAACAATTATGTAATGCTAATTCTCTTTGTTTTCTGCTATAATGAAAAATATAGAAAACATAGATTTTTTTTTTTTTGTCTTTCATCCCTTGGCAGAGATGGACAAGCTTTGTTCCTCTGGCAGTTGCTAAACTACATCTCCCATGATGCCTGGCTACTTTTGTTGGTGTAAATCTCTAAGGCAGAAAAGGCAGCATAGGATAGGTTCAACAGCCACCAATGGTATAAGGGACTTCAGACACTTTTTCTGAATATAACTTATCACAAATGAAGAGAAGGAGTTAAAGTAGAAGTAAAGGCAAAACCCTTTTCCTGGTGCCTCCATGGCAGCATACCTGTGATAGAGCTCCGCCTCTACTCTGCCTTCAGGACTAGTGAATAGCATAAATTAAAGGGCATTGTCCCTCCCCCAACATTCTCCTTTTTTTCCTCATACCTCTTGACTGGTGAAGAGTAGCAGTATGTCCATACCTCTGCAGTCGGCAGTGTCCGCCGGGTTAAGCTTCTCCCGTGCGCAGTCCCTGTTCTTGGGCCGCTATTAGCGATGATAAGACTGGGAACCCCTTCTGAGGATCTTTTGGGGTCTTGCAGAGTTTCCACACAGGAACGCAGTCTGCTGGTGATTTACGGACAAACGAATGCAGGTGGATTCAGCAGGAGGATCAGCTGCTCTTTTTTTCCCTGGACAGGTTAGACTTTTTTCTTTTTCCTTTGTCTTTGTTCCTTCCTAGAAATTAATTAACATTGAGCAAGATAAGAATATAAAAAAAATAAAATATATATATATATATATATATATATAAATGTTTCCCCTTTAAGAAAAATGTTTCTTCTGATCGCACATGCACGGCCCGGCCGGTCTGGCTCTGGTGGATTTTGCCCGCCCCCTGCCTTTTACTTTTAGCTGTGGGGTGCCCGGGACAATATCGATCCTGCTGTGCCTCCGGTTATCGCTCCCCCGCTAGCTATGCGGTAGGCGGGGAGGGTGGGTAGAGAGAGGCGGAGAGGGACGTGGACATGTTCCAGGGCGGTGCGCAGGCGTGGCTTCGGGATATACGTCCTTAGCCATACACAATTAGCTCCCTCTGTGGCTGGTTGTGCGCGGGCGCATGCGCACACAGCGGTGCAGCTTTGATGGCCATGTTTTTTCAGAGAAATCTAGAAAAATTACCCAATTTGTGCCTATTCATCTTTTAAAAACTGTCTCCATTTGGGCTCAGGGCTGCGTTTGATAGAAAGTGGTGCCCTGCAGTTCAAAAAATAAGTCTCAGCAGTCAGGTATGTGCCTTTTTTGCTTTTTTTTCACCCATATGCTTTAAACATTATTTTTGTTAGCTCGCCATATTGGGTACTATTCTTTTCTCACTTGAGTCTTTCTGTGGCTGACCCTCCTGCCCATTTCGACATGAGCCATTCGTCTCACAACCAAGATCCTCTTATGTCCAATAGGTATGTGGACCACCTGTACGTGAGTATTAAAAAAAAAAAAAAAAAGAGTGCGCCACTGACAAACAAATTTTGTTTGTTTCAGCCCTGTTCCTGCAAAGCTGTCCGCAAAATCCTGAAGGCACCATGACAATGACAATAGTCCTGAGCGGAGGTCACGCTCTTTTCACCGTAAATCTTCTAGAAGATCAGGATCTCATAGACGTCGTCATTCGCCTTTGCCTCCACCGCGGGCTTAAAGGAAAAAATGCTGGGCCTGTGGTGCGGTTCCACTCCCTGATAAGCTTGTCTGCAGAGACTGTCTCAGGGACTACGCAGCTAACCGGGAATTAGAAGGCCAACAGGTGGTTGACCTACTCAAACAAACCGTGAAAGACTCTCTTTCTGAACTGATGGCCATGATTCCCACTCACCCGGTTTCATAAGCTGCCCAAGTGTTGGATTTAGACCGCGAAATTCCGGGTCCATCAGCTGTTACTTCTTTGCCTCCATCAGGAAAAACAGCTAAACAAATGCCACCGGTAGATTCATCCGAGGAGTCCTCAACTGAACCATCTGGTTTCAATTCCTCCCTGGTTCAACCCTTTGTACAAGCGGTGAGGAGCGCCATTGCCTGGGCGACCCGCAAGAGCCTCCTCAAAAATCTAAATCAAAAACCTATTTCCCATTCCTCAAGAGAAAGCAAATCTTCTTCCCATTAATGGGGGAGATCAGGGAGATCATAGAGGATGAGTGGAACAAAACCGACAAAAAAAATTCTCTAGCCCGTTTAACCAAACTGTACCCTCTGGCAGACTCGGATACTCAGTCCTTAAGCTCAATGCCGGTGGTTGATGCGGCTGTAGTGCATCTGGCAAAAAATGGAACTCTGCCAATAGAGGAGTCAACGTCTTTCAAGGATCCACTAGATAGACGTATTGACCTAACCTCAAGAGGAGCTATCTAGCGGCAGGGGCGGCTTGCAGACCAGCCATTGGGCTGACATCTGTTTCCAATGCCATCAGGTCTTGGATGGAAAATGTTGAGACAGCCCTGCACCAAGACGTTCCTAAAGGGAATATAATCAAAGCTCTGGAGGTGCTTAAGTTGGCGGCGGATTTCCTTTGGAGAAGCTGCGATTGACACAATCAAAGACACTGAACCATCTGGTTTCAATTCCTCCCTGGTTCAACCCTTTGTACAAGCGGTGAGGAGCGCCATTGCCTGGGCGACCCGCAAGAGCCTCCTCAAAAATCTAAATCAAAAACCTATTTCCCATTCCTCAAGAGAAAGCAAATCTTCTTCCCATTAATGGGGGAGATCCGGGAGATCATAGAGGATGAGTGGAACAAAACCGACAAAAAAAATTCTCTAGCCCGTTTAACCAAACTGTACCCTCTGGCAGACTCGGATACTCAGTCCTTAAGCTCAATGCCGGTGGTTGATGCGGCTGTAGTGCATCTGGCAAAAAATGGAACTCTGCCAATAGAGGAGTCAACGTCTTTCAAGGATCCACTAGATAGACGTATTGACCTAACCTCAAGAGGAGCTATCTAGCGGCAGGGGCGGCTTGCAGACCAGCCATTGGGCTGACATCTGTTTCCAATGCCATCAGGTCTTGGATGGAAAATGTTGAGACAGCCCTGCACCAAGACGTTCCTAAAGGGAATATAATCAAAGCTCTGGAGGTGCTTAAGTTGGCGGCGGATTTCCTTTGGAGAAGCTGCGATTGACACAATCCGTTCAATTCAATGCTGCACTTGGTTATGGCAAAGCGGGCCTTATGGCTAAAACCTTGGACAGCCGATCTAGCATCAAAGCAGAATTGGTGCAAGATTCCCTTTGATGGAAAATTTTTGTTTGGTGAGAAACGCGACAAAGCAATCTTCAGAGTAACAGGGGGCAAATCTGGCTTACTTCCTCAGGAAGGTCCGGAGAACAAAGGCCTATTTATCCCGATTCCGGCAATCAAATTCTAGAGACTTCAGGCAGTCTCGCCCCTTTAGGGACAACAAGAAATCATGGAGAGGCACCCAGACTTCTTTTTTGGGAGCCAGAAAGAACAAGTCCCTCACTGCCCCCCAGGAGGGGACAACGTTTTTTTGACGTCAAAGGGGTGGAGGCGCCCCCAGTGGGAGCCCGGTTAAAAAATGTTTTTCCCATCTGGGCCTCCGAGGGTCAAGACCCATGGGTCCTATCAACGATCTGGTACGGTCACTTCTGGACTTTCTCTCCTCACACGTCCTTCAAAGAAACACAGTTACCAGCCTCCCCACAGAAAGCACTGGCCTTAAACCAATTTTTGGAATCCCTGCAGCGTCAAGGGGCAGCAATACCTGTTCCCACATCAGAGCGATTTACAGGTTTTTATTCCACCCTTTTTCTGGTGCAGAAGAAAACAGGCGACTGGAGACCTGTAATAGATCTGAAAAAGCTAAATCAATACATCCATCTCGAAAGCTTC
The DNA here is from genome assembly GCA_028564925.1 of Lithobates sylvaticus. Classification (NCBI taxonomy): domain Eukaryota; kingdom Metazoa; phylum Chordata; class Amphibia; order Anura; family Ranidae; genus Lithobates; species Lithobates sylvaticus. The sequence continues at coordinate 481,199,304 of CM053026.1, forward strand.
AAGATGGAGTCGCTCCAAACGATCATCCAAAGCATACAACCAGGAGATTGTCTAATATCGATAGACCTATCCCTATTCTACCATCCTTCCAAAAATACTTGAGGTTCGCAGTGGGTCATGTCCACCTTCAGTTTCAAGCTCTGCCCCTCCCCTCGGGTGTTCACAAAAGTGTTGATATCTGTCTTGGCCCCTCTGAGAGAGAGGGGATTAAGAATTTATCACTACCTGGACGATATCCTCTTGCTGTGCCTAGGAGCAATGTTCGATATGCTCCTAGGCACAGTCTCTTTACCCCAAATGAGGATGGAGGGCATCATTCAGAAGGTATCCAAGACCATACAGAGATCCCATCTATCATCCTCACAGTGTCTGAGCTTTATTGGCACGATGTCCTTGTGCATACCTCTAGTTCCATGGTCTCACTGGCATCTGAGACACTTCCAGATGGGATTCTTAATACAATGGAGACGGCAACATCTTTCTCAGACAATCCGTTTAACAATGCTAATGAGCAAGAGTCTAAACTGGTGGACGAATCCAGAGAATCTCTCCCGATTCCATAATTTGGGAACCCACTCATGGACCACAATAACATCAGATGCGAGTGACCAGGGGTGGGGTGCCCATTGCAGAGAATTCCGGATTCAGGGAAGATGTTCCTTTCCCACCAGAGGGATAGTGTCCAACGTCCTAGAAATGAGGGCAGCATTTCTAGCCTTAACCTCTTTTGCATCTCAGGTCAAGGGACAGAGAGTACTTCTACGTTTGGACAACAAGGCGGCAGTCTCGTACCTTCAGAAACAAGGGGGCACCCACAGCAAGACACTTCTGAGGGAAGTGGAACCTGTAATGTTCTGGGCAAAGAGGAACCTGGTAGACCTCAGGGCAATGTATCTCCCAGGCAAGATGAACACGGAGGCAGATGTCTTATCAAGGAGGTTTGGGGACAACAACGAAAGGTCTCTCCATCCCCATGTGTTCAACCAAATCTCCAAACTATGGCAGACCCCACAGGTGGATCTTTTTGCTACACAGGAGAATTGCAAACTCAGGAGATTCTTCTCTCGCTCTCCACATCCACAAGTGGAGGGGGTAGATGCGCTATCCTGTCCTTGGACCTTCAATACAGCTTACGCCTTTCCTCCTCACCCACTCATTTTGAGGTTTCTCCTCAGTCTCCTGAACGAACCAGTCCAAGTGCTAGAAGTGCTACCCTATTGGCCAAAGAGACCTTAGATTCCACTAGCCATGCACCTCATTGTGGATCCTCCAATCAGAATTCCTCCCTTCCCGCAGTTGTTGACCAAGGGCAGGCTGGCCCATCCAGACCCACAGAAGCTGGATCTTCATGTATGGAAGTTGAAAGGAGGAGGTTTGAATCATTAGGCTGTTCCCAAGAGGTCATATCCACCCTGTTGAAAGCCAGAAAGCCTACAACCAACACAATCTATGGAAGGATTTGGGACAAGTTCTTATCCTATGCCACAGGAAAAGGATTTGATCCTATCTCTCCTTCCACTGCTGATGTTCTAAGTTTTCGGCAAACTGGTCTCGATTTGGGGCTCAGCCAGAGTTCCCTCAAGGTACAAGTGTCCGCAATTTCTGCAGCAACCAACACCAGGTGGGCAGAAGACCCTCTAGTGGTTACATTCCTCAGTGGAGTATTGAAGATTAGGGATGGGCCCGGTGCTCGATTCGAACCCACGTTCGAATCGAGCACCGGGCGTTCGCTCGCTCGGCGAGCCCAGAACTATTTGGGCCGTTCGCATCACATTCGTGTGATGCGAGCGGCCCCGCAATGCATTGCGGCCGGCGCGGCCGGCGCAGTGCATTGCTGGCTGATGATTGGCCAAGCATGCACTGTGACCCCGCATGCTTGGCCAATCACAGCGCCGGAAACTCGGAGAGCAATAATTGGCTACAGGCAGGACGCCTGTAGCCAATTAAAGCTCAGGGGCTTTAGTACACGCCCCACCATTTAAAAGGCCGCCACGCCGTCGGCCCCGGTCACATGTGTTCCGGCTTTAGGAGAGAGCAGTCCGCTGATTCTGTCTTTGCTTGATTGCTATTTCTTTGCTAAACCATTGGCTATTTCTTTGCTAAACCATTGCTACCTGAGTCATTCATCATTAGTGATCGTTCATTGCTGCTGATTGCACAGTTAGTGTGTTATTAGCTGCTGCTGGGGATTAGTCTGGTGCGTGCTTACTGTTAGTACAGTATTGCAGTAGTACCAACCGCAGTGCTGTTAGCACAGCATTGCACCCCAACAGCACCCATAGGACTTCTAGTGTGTTAGTGGCAGCAAACAGAGCTCCTATATTTTCTTCTCAGCAGCACCCATAGGACTTCTAGTGTGTTAGTGGCATCACACAGAGCTCCTATATTTTCTTCTCAGCAGCACCCATAGGACTTCTAGTGTGTTAGTGGCAGCACACAGAGCTCCTATATTTTCTTCTCAGCAGCACCCATAGGACTTCTAGTGTGTTAGTGGCAGCAAACAGAGCTCCTATATTTTCTTCTCAGCAGCACCCATAGGACTTCTAGTGTGTTAGTGGCAGCAAACAGAGCTCCTATATTTTCTTCTCAGCAGCACCCATAGGACTTCTAGTGTGTTAGTGGCAGGCAGCACACAAAGCTCCTATATTTTCTTGACAGCAGCACACATATTTTACTTCTAGTGTGTTAGTGGCATCACACAGAGCTCCTATATTTTCTTCTCAGCAGCACCCATAGGACTTCTAGTGTGTTAGTGGCATCACACAGAGCTCCTATATTTTCTTCTCAGCAGCACCCATAGGACTTCTAGTGTGTTAGTGGCATCACACAGAGCTCCTATATTTTCTTCTCAGCAGCACCCATAGGACTTCTAGTGTGTTAGTGGCATCACACAGAGCTCCTATATTTTCTTCTCAGCAGCACCCATAGGACTTCTAGTGTGTTAGTGGCATCACACAGAGCTCCTATATTTTCTTCTCAGCAGCACCCATAGGACTTCTAGTGTGTTAGTGGCAGCACACAGAGCTCCTATATTTTCTTCTCAGCAGCACCCATAGGACTTCTAGTGTGTTAGTGGCAGGCAGCACACAGAGCTCCTATATTTTCTTCTCAGCAGCACACATATTTTACCTATTTTTTCAGCAGCACCCATAGGACTTCTAGTGTGTTAGTGGCATAACACAGAGCTCCTATATTTTCTTCTCAGCAGCACCCATAGGACTTCTAGTGTGTTAGTGGCATCACACAGAGCTCCTATATTTTCTTCTCAGCGGCACCCATAGGACTTCTAGTGTGTTAGTAGCAGGCAGCACACAGAGCTCCTATATTTTCTTGACAGCAGCACACATATTTTACCTATTGTCTCAGCAGCACCCATAGGACTTCTAGTGTGTTAGTAGCATCACACAGAGCTCCTATATTTTCTTCTCAGCAGCACCCTAGGACTTCTAGTGTGTTAGTGGCATCACACAGAGCTCCTATATTTTCTTCTCAGCAGCACCCATAGGACTTCTAGTGTGTTAGTGGCAGCACACAGAGCTCCTATATTTTCTTCTCAGCAGCACCCATAGGACTTCTAGTGTGTTAGTGGCATCACACAGAGCTCCTATATTTTCTTCTCAGCAACACCCATATGACTTCTAGTGTGTTAGTGGCATCACACAGAGCTCCTATATTTTCTTCTCAGCAGCACCCATAGGACTTCTAGTGTGTTAGTGGCATCACACAGAGCTCCTATATTTTCTTCTCAGCAGCACCCATAGGACTTCTAGTGTGTTAGTGGCAGCACACAGAGCTCCTATATTTTCTTCTCAGCAGCACCCATAGGAATTCTAGTGTGTTAGTGGCAGGCAGCTCACAGAGCTCCCATATTTTCTTGACAGCAGCACACAGAGCTCCTATATTTTTTATTTTGTCAGCAGCACCCATAGGACTTCTAGTGTGTTAGTGGCAGCACACAGAGCTCCTATATTTTCTTCTCAGCAGCACCCATAGGACTTCTAGTGTGTTAGTGGCAGCACACAGAGCTCCTATATTTTCTTCTCAGCAGCACCCATAGGACTTCTAGTGTGTTAGTGGCAGCACACAGAGCTCCTATATTTTCTTGACAGCAGCACACATATTTTACCTATTGTGTCAGCAGCACCCATAGGACTTCTAGTGTGTTAGTGGCAGCACACAGAGCTCCTATATTTTCTTGACAGCAGCACACATATTTTACCTATTGTGTCAGCAGCACCCATAGGACTTCTAGTGTGTTAGTGGCAGCACACAGAGCTCCTATATTTTCTTCTCAGCAGCACCCATAGGACTTCTAGTGTGTTAGTGGCAGCAAACAGAGCTCCTATATTTTCTTCTCAGCAGCACCCATAGGACTTTTAGTGTGTTAGTGGCAGCACACAGAGCTCCTATATTTTCTTGACAGCAGCACACATATTTTACCTATTGTGTCAGCAGCACCCATAGGACTTCTAGTGTGTTAGTGGCAGCACACAGAGCTCCTATATTTTCTTGACAGCAGCACACATATACTACCTATTGTGTCAGCACACAGAGCTCCTATATTTTTTCTCAGCAGCACCCATAGGACTTCTAGTGTGTTAGTGGCAGCACACAGAGCTTCTAGTGTGTTAGTGGCAGCAGAGCTCCTATATTTTCAGCAGCACACATATACTACCTATTGTGTCAGCAGCACCCATAGGACTTCTAGTGTGTTAGTGGCAGCACACAGAGCTCCTATATTTTCTTGACAGCAGCACACATATACTACCTATTGTGTCAGCAGCACCCATAGGACTTTTAGTGTGTTAGTGGCAGCACACAGAGCTCCTATATTTTCTTGACAGCAGCACACATATACTACCTATAGTGTCTTTGTGTCAGCAGCACCCATAAGACTTCTAGTGTGTTTGTGGCAGCACACATAGCTCCTATATTTTCTTGTCAGCAGCACACATAGTACCTATAGTGTGTTAGTGTCAGCACCCATAGGACCTACAGTGTGTTTTGAGCACACATAGGAGCTCTATTTTTTATACTATATACACTACCGACTACAATGGCTGGAAGACCGCCAAGGAGAGGCAGAGCGTGCCGAGGCAAGAACACAGGGCAGGCAGGCTCTGTTTCTCGAGACAACAGTGCTGGCCGTGGACGTGGTCGTGCATCGTCATCAGCACGTGGCCATGGGACACGCTTGTCTTTGTTTTCGGCAGCTGGACATGTGGAGCCGCATCATGCCGAAGGCTTGGTAGAATGGATGACCAAGCTCTCCTCATCCTCCTCATCCTCTCTCACCCAGGCTCAGGGTACTGGCAGAGCAGCTGCCAACGCGTACTCAATGGCATCATCAGCCACCCCTTCCCTAGACCCACCATGTCCTCCTGAGGAGTCCCCCGAACTGTTTGAGCACAGTGTTGGGTACATGCTCCAGGAGGATGCCCAACGATTCGAAGGCTCGGATGATGATACCCAGCTTGAGGAAGGCAGTAGTGTGCGCGCAGAGAGAGGGGATGCTGAAGGACAGCAATCTGGCAGTCATCAGCTGCAGTTTACTGCCAGGCTTGCTCTAGTGGTGAAGAGGGAGGGGGATGATGAGGTCACTGACTCCACGTGGGTGCCTGAAGGGTGAGAGGAGGAGGAGGAGGAGGAGGATGCGGCGTCACATGTCCAACGAGGCAGGATGCTCCCTGGAGGCCAGCTAGAGGCCAGCACAGCAACTGTACCACACCGCAGAGCTCCGCCTGTGCAGGGCGCTGCTTCTGCACGTTATCACAAAAGTTCTTTGGTGTGGGCCTTTTTTGAGACGAGTGCATCAGATCGCACCACTGCTATTTGCAATATTTGTCTCAAGCGTATCTCGCGTGGCCAAAACATCAGCCGCTTGGGTACCACAAGCATGAGCAGACATATGTCGACCTGCCATGCAGCTCGTTGGCAAGCACACATAAAAGACCCACACCAAAGAACAAAGCGGACCTCTCCTTGCTCCTCATCAGCTGGGATCTCCATCCCCACTATATCTTCAGTCCTCTCTGAAAGCTGCTGAGAGGACTGAAGGTGTAGAATTAGGTGTGTCACAACCAAGTACTTGCAGTACACCGACGTCCGATTGTAGCAGGCAAATTTCCCTGCCCCAGCTGCTGGACCGTCGAAAGAAGTATACTCCCAGCCATCCACATGCCCAGCGGCTGAATGCTAGCTTGACTAAATTGCTAGCACTTCAACTGCTGCCTTTTCAGTTGGTAGACTCGGCCCCCTTTGTTCAATGTGCGGTTCCTCAGTGGCAGGTTCCCAAACGCCACTTTTTCTCACGGAAGGCGATTCCGTCTCTCTACCGGCATGTGGAAGGCAATGTCCATGCCTCGCTGGACAGGGCGGTCAGCGGTAAGGTGCATATTACCGCTGACTCATGGTCCAGCAGGCATGGACAGGGACGTTATCTTTCTTTCACGGCCCATTGGGTCACTCTATTGGCAGCTGGGAGGGATGCAGGACAAGGTGCAGTAGTGTTGGAGGTTGTTCCGCCACCACGCCTCCAAAATGCTACTACTGGTTGTGACACACCTCTCTCCTCCACCCCCCTCCTCTTCTTCTTCCTCCAGTGCTCTGTCCTCGGAACCAGCGGTGCTCCGTAGGCGTACAAGGGGCTACGCGAGTACGCAGGCAAAAAGATGCCATGCCATGCTTGCGCTGGTGTGTTTGGGGGACAGGAGCCACACTGGGGAAGAGGTTCTGGCAGCTCTGCAGGGGCAGGCCAAGAGGTGGTTGACGCCACGCCAGCTTAAGCCAGGAATGGTCGTTTCTGACAATGGCACCAACCTCCTCTCCGCCCTGCGACAGGGGCAGCTCACCCATGTGCCCTGTATGGCTCACGTCCTTAACCTGGTGGTGCAGCGGTTCTTGGGCAGGTACCCAGGCTTACAGGATGTCCTGAGGCAGGCCAGGAAAGTCTGTGTGCATTTCCGCCGATCTTATAATGCCAGTGCTCGGCTGACTGAGCTGCAAAAGGAGCTGAACCTGCCCAAGAACCGCCTAATATGTGACATGCCCACCAGGTGGAACTCAACGTTGGCCATGCTGCAGCGACTGCACACGCAGCAGAGGGCCATCAATGAGTACCTTTGCGACTACGGCACCAGGACAGGGTCAGGGGAGCTTGGCTTTTTTTCCCCACGCCAGTGGAGCATGATCAGGGATGCATGCACTGTCCTCTCACCATTTGAGGAGGCCACGAGGATGGTGAGCAGTGACAGTGCATGCATCAGTGACACTGTACCTCTTGTCCACCTGTTGGAGCATACGCTGCGTGGGATAATGGACAGGGCACTTGAGGCAGAACAGAGGCAGGAAGAGGAGGACTTCCTTGCCTCTCAAGGCCCCCTTTATCCAGACAGTGTTCCTTCTGTCCCACCCATCACACAGGAAGAGGAGAGGAGGAGGAGGAGGAGGAGGATTGTGTGAGCATGGAGGTGGAGCCTGGCACTCAGCATCAGCAGCAGCAGTCTTTTAGGGATGATGTACAGTCCCAACAAACCAGTGGACTTGTACGTGGCTGGGAGGAGGTGGCTGGCGATCATGTCATCCTCAGTGACCCAGAAGACTCCGGACCGAATGCCTCAGCTAACCTACGTAGCATGGCCTCCCTGATCCTGCAAAGCCTGCGGAAGGATCCTCGTGTTCTTCGGATCAAGGAGAGGGACCATTACTGGCTGGCCACTCTCCTTGATCCACGGTACAAGGGTAAGGTTGCGGACCTTATCTTGCCGTCGCAGAGGGAGCAGAGGATGAGACATCTCAGGGAGGCCTTGCAGAAAGGTCTGTGAAACGCGTTCCCAGAAACTGGGAGGTTACAAACTCCTGGTCCTGGACGACGAGTTGCTGAGGCTTCGGTCAGTAGCAGAAGGAGCGGTGGGGAAGGTGGACGTCTGACCGATGCGTTCAGACAATTTTTTAGTCCGCAGCCCCAAGGTATGATCGGTTCCAGCAACCATCGCCAGCGTCTGATATACATGGTGCAGGAATACCTAGGGGCAAGGTCAGACTTGGACACCTTTCCCACCGAAAATCCTCTGGCTTACTGGGTCCTGAGGATGGATCACTGGCCAGAGCTTGCACAGTATGCAATTGAGCTACTGGCCTGTCCTGCATCCAGCGTTCTTTCCGAACGCACATTCAGTGCTGCTGGAGGATTTGTCACCGATCATAGGGTGCGCCTGTCCACCGACTCGGTTGATCGACTGACCTTCATAAAAATGAATCAGTCTTGGATCACCACCAGCTACCAGGCACCTGAAGCGGATATAACTGAATAATTTATAATGTCACATCCCTTCAAGACTGCCTATGCTGATGCTGAGTGACTGTCCTGTTATGTTCACTGACTATCCTCTTCCTCCTCCTCAATGATCCATGCCACCACACCAGTGCCTAAGGCACAATTTTTCAGCCCCTGTATAACAGGGGCGTGTACTTACAATTTTTTTTAAAAAAATGCTTCGCAACAGGTGTGACTGCTGTGCTCCAAGTACAGTATCTGTGAGGGGTTGCAGTGTTGTGGCACCAGCACCAGTGCCTAAGGCACAATTTTTCAGCCCCTGTTGGGGCGTGTAATTTCAATTTTTAGGCAATGCTTTGCAACAGGTCTCATTGCTGTGCTCAGAGTACAGTATCTGTGAGGGGTTGCAGTGTTGTGGCACCAGCACCAATGCCTAAGGCACGATTTTTCAGCCCCTGTATAACAGGGGCATGTAATTACAATTTTTTAAAAAGATGCTTCGCAACAGGTGTGACTGCTGTGCTCCAAGTACAGTATCTGTGAGGGGTTGCAGTGTTGTGGCACCAGCACCAGTGCCTAAGGCACAATTTTTCAGCCCCTGTTTGGGGCGTGTAATTACAAATCTTTGTCTAATAGTTCACAGCAGGGCCCATTGCTGCGCCCACCAAGAGTAACTATGAGGGCCTACAGTCTTGTGGCAACACCGTCCACCACCACCACCACCACCAAAGGCCCAATTTTTCTGCCCTGTTCAACAGGGCATGCAATTACAAATCTTGATCTAATAACTCACAGCAGGGCCCATTCCTGCACCCACCAAGAGTAACTGTGAGGGCTTACAGTCTTGTGGCAACACCGTCCCACCACCACCACCAAAGGGCCAACTTTTCTGCCCTGTTCAACAGGTGCATGCAATTACAAATCTTGATCTAATAACTCACAGCAGGGCCCATTCCCGCACCCACCAAGAGTAACTGTGAGGGCTTACAGTCTTGTGGCAACACCGTCCACCACCACCACCACCACCACCAAAGGCCCAATTTTTCTGCCCGGTTCAACAGGTGCATGCAAGTACAAATCTTGATCTATTAACTCACAGCAGGGCCCATTCCTGTGCCCACCAGTCTTGTGGCTACACCAACAACTAATAGGGCAAATTTCTGCAGAGTATATACGGCAGGCCCCTACTTTCAAACATACAACTTACAAACGACTCCTACTTGCAAACGGAAAGAGAAAACAGGAAGTGAGAGGAAATCTACCCCTAGGAAGGGAAATTCGATCCTGTTAGATTTAATTTGGGAAAAAGGTATCTCCTCTCTACTGATGCTTTATCACCAATCCTTGTTTCAATTAAAACCCCACTTTTCCAAAAACATTTGTCATTGGGACGGAAAATGAGGTGAAATGTTCTGAACAGATGTGCAAAGACAGCAAATGTTACAGGGGTGATAACCCCTCCCTATGTTCTCCAAAAAGCTTAAAAATAGATTTTTTGGGGATGGAGCTACACTTCATAATGTACCTGTTCAGATTCTACTTAAGAACAAACCTACAGTCCGTGTCTTGTTTGCACCACCTATATACTGCTGTTCAGAGTATATAGGGTTGTAGGTATAGGGTTTTATTTTGGGTGCGGGGTCCCCCTTAATATCCATACAAGACCCAAAGGGGCTGGGGTGGGGGGGGGGGGGGGTGATGGGGTAGCCATGCCATTTTTCTCAAGGATTTTCAGCCATATGGCGGCCAGGACAAGACATGACATTAAAGCCGCAAGTGGTTTTAAATGGCTTCTTTTTTTCCTTTACAAATGTCATTTTGTGCAGGGACAGTTCTAAACACGGTAAACACATGCCACTTCACAGGCATACTTTAGACACCCCCCAGGTACCATATTTAAAGGAAAATTTCACTTTTTTTTTTTCACTTTATGCATCATTAAAATGACTGCTCCCGAAAAAACGTTAGTTTTTAAAAGTTCTTTTTGCATTGATATATGTCCCCTGGGGCAGGACCCGGGTCCCCAAACCTGTTTTATGACATTAACATGCATATTGGCCGTTGTAATTAGCAATTTTGATTTCGAACGTTCGCGTCCATTATAACGAATAGGGTTCGAAAATTTGCGCAAACTTTCGGTCCGTTCGAAGGTTCTGGTGCGAACCGAACCCGGGGGTGTTCGGCCCTTCCCACCAAAGTTGGATTACTGCACATGCTGAAACCTGCAAAAGTGAGTAGCATTTATATATATATATATATATATATATATATATATCGGGTCGAAGCCCTTCAACCGAGAGGCCTCCCAGAACTAGCCAGCTAGCCGATTGAGAGCTACAATGCGGTCGACAAGAGGGAGAGACTTGCCCTCAGCTAGAGTAAACATACCAAGACAGATATGAACCACATAAAGACAGCATAACATAGACCTGAGGTGTGCCCTGGTCAGCTGGACGATATGCCAAAAATGGGGGCATACCAAAGATAAGTAATTGATGATTGTGGAGAGAATGTGTTGAGAAGTGCCCTGAAAGGGGAATGGGTGGGAGCGTGCACTGGAACCGACAAGGGCCACAGATGAGTGGTCTGCTTATTTAGCCGCCCGGTCTCCTCCCATAAATTCAGGCCACCATACTACTGGCCTCCTTATATACACATATAAATGTATATATCTATATATATATATATATATATATATATATATATATATATGTATATATATATATCTATATATATATATATATATATATATATATATATACTGTATATATGGAGATCAGTATTGCCATACAGACTTATGTTATAATGAAAAGTAATAATGACCTTTTATTCTTGTATTTGATATTGAGGAGCAGTTGCCATATATAATATTTTAATAAATGGACTGTTTAAAATATGGGCAGTCAGATTAGTCACTTTGTATCACAGAATATTTCAGAAAATGAGCATGAAGATCTTGAGGGTGACTATGACTTCATTCGATGTGTTAAGTATACAGTTAGGTCCATATATATTTGGACACAGGGACAATTTTAATACTTTTGGCTCTGTATGCCACCAGAATAAAATTAAAACGAAACAATCCAAATTAATTTGAAGTGCATTTCAGCTTTAATTCAAGGGGTTGAACATAAATATCAAGAACAACTTTTAGGAACTGCAGAACTACAGAAAAAAGAAAAAAGAAAAAAAAGAAAAATGTATGATTAAAAGGCCAAGGATATAAATCAATTTTGTGTGCACCTTTGCAAATCCAGATACCATATGAAAGTAGCAGTGACATAATCACTATACTGAACATAACATGTGCATAAATGTTATAGGCTACAGGGGGGTGGATACAAGACCAGTCAACCTGAACAAAGAGAGAGAGCAGCAGTGACCAGTTTTCATTATGGGAAACTCCTGTAAAAAGACACCATTGTACACTGGATTACTGCACAGATACGAAAGACGTACACGCAGCACATCAGGATTCAACATATGCTTCTTATATTTAGACAACATTTGATTATCCTGGAGTTCAGCTCTTAAAGTGGAAGTAAACCCTTCCATATGACTTTGGCCTACAGGTAAGCCTAGATTAAGGCTTACCTGTAGGTCCAATAACTATCTCCTAAACCTACATGGTTTAGGAGATATTTAGCAATGAAAAGGCATTGCTGTCTACGGCGCATGCGCCGTAGACAGCGGCATGCAAGCGCACTGAGGGCGCACTGAATATGCCGAGATCACGGCTATATGCCGATCTCATGCGCATGCGCGGGAGTGACGTCTCGCCGCTCCAGCGAATGATAGCGCTGGAGCGGCGAGACCCGGAAGTCACTCCGGCCCTGGATGGCGGCGAAGAAGATCGAGGATAAGGACGGCTTTGGGGGCTTCGTTTTCAGGTAAGTTTTTCATAATGAGCTAGTATGCTATGCATACTAGCTCATTATGCCTTTGCCTTGCAGGGTGTCTTTTTTTTTTTTTACTTCCTCTTTAATTACACTGTCCCTATGTATAAAAGTTCTTACTTATATCTGTTCTTATTTGCTTAAATCTACTGCCCTGATTAAATGTAAACCATGGCATACCTCTAGCTAGGCCGTCTAACACTACCTGTATATAAAGGCTTGTCGCTGCTCTTTCACAGCTCTCTAGCAATAAGTAGATTGCAGCTGTGACACTTAACTTTTATCATATTATTTTTTTTCATCCCTTCCTTTTTTTTTAAATTGAGTTAAAATGAAAAACTTTATTGCCTAATTGACTGTCTTAAACCCAAAAGCAAACATTTATGATATTGCAGCTTACCAAATCTTAGATGTGATGGCTGCATTCGATTTTTTTGGGGGCTATTTTCATCTAGTGTTCCGACCAGCAAGTCTGTTGTTTTTCAGCTCAAGATCTCCAGCAGAATTTATCTGTGTCAATACCATCCCCATTTTGGACATGAGCTCCCCTGCGCTCCTTTGTATACACAGAGCTGAAGTAGATATTTAATAAATTTGCCTTCTCTTTGTCCCCAGTCACCCACTTTCATTTTGTAAAGGGTCTACGTGCTTAGACCTGACCTTTTTACTTGTAGCACTTCCCCAGCAGGGGTTACAGAAGACTGGATTTTTTTTTATAAAGACACAAGGAACAGTCTTTGAGCTTGGATTTTGTTTTTTATTAGGGGTAATGACTTTGATGGGGAATAGGAATTATGGGATGCCCAGCTTGATTGCAACAATAACAGGGACAACTTCCTCCCTATATACATGTTCCAGAACTGTCCTCCTCCTGAATACTGACAGTCTCTGATAATTAAAGATGCAAAAGTCAGCAAAATCCTTGCCCTTAGTAATTCTATCACTTGTGCACTCCGATCAATCTGGTTTTATGCCAGGTAAGAGCACTTTGATAACATCTGCCGATTGTATCTACATATTCATTAGGCAACCAATATGAAAGAAAGTGGGTTGGTACTCTCATTGGACGTGTTGACCGTTTGGTAACAGGGGAGCAAAGAGGAAGCAGGATCCCCAGGAAGTAGCTCACTTAGTAAAGTAAAGGGAAGTTAGTAAAGTTAGTAAAGTAGGTAGGAGTCCCGGCTGCGATCATGCCTCGGCAACCTCGCTAACACAGCTGGTAAAAAGAAGCTGGTGAGCTGTGGGAAGGTGAGAGTCTGGTGTTGTTATATTGGAGTGGGGATTGTCAGAAACATTTTACAGGAAGAGGGGGATTTTTTTTTTCTTTAAAAGAGATTCCTTTAAATTATACTTACCTAGGTGGATGGAGCATCGATCCAATGTTGCATCTGTCCCCAGCTGCTTCTAAGCCCAATAACAGAGCGATCAAAGACCACTGATTACTCAGTTCTCAGCCTTCAGTGAGCAAAGAGTGGTGACTGTCAGTCCCTGGCTCTGTCCCCCTCCCCCAAGCTCACTGGAATGCCAGGCTGTGGAGGGGGCAGGAGCAGCTGGCTCAGGGTCTCTGCGGCTCACTGAGAGGCTGAGCGAGCTGCTGGTCCAGGCATCTGGGTGATTCCTGACTTTAAAGTTAGGATCTTTCCACAGCCTGGACCTGCTGAACGATGTCAGCTGACAGCGGGCAATAGCTGGCTGTCAGCTAAAAATGGGTCACAAAAGTGCAGAATGAACTGCACTCCTCCCCAGGAGAAGTACAACCAAGCAGTATGCCGTCCCATCAGAGCACATGCACCAGAGACATCACCGGCTGCTTTCCATGTGAATATCTCCTAAACACCACAAGTTTAGGAGATATTCACTATACCTACAGATAAGCGTTATTGTAGGCTTACTTGTAGGTACAAGTAAAAGCTGGGTTTACTACAGTTTAAGACCGAATAAAAGCCAACCATATTGACCAGGTGCAAAGGGCACAATCCTGTGGTAGGCACAATATTTTTTATTTTTTCATCTCTTAAAACATTTCATAAAATTTCTTAGGACACATTTTTTTAAGGTTTAAATAAATCACTGAATTTACTGCCCACCACAATATGTTGCCCCTTGCACCTGCTCAACTTGCACAGTAAGGATAGCTAAAATCCAGTTTTGGGTCTCATTCATATATCCTACATGACCATGGTGCAGCAAGTATACTGCAAATACCTGCACCCGGGATCAGATGTTCTAATATCTGCTGAGCCTGTACACCTGAGTGATGGGTTGAAAAGAGCTAAGGCTGTCTGCTGCTGTAAACATGTATCCACATGTATCTGCACATCCAGTGGTTACCTGCAGGTAGGGACACATTTTTGCCCTTAGATAAAATCTCTCTGCATCCAGGGTCAGAAATGTGTCCCTAACAGCAGGTAACCACTGTGACCCACTGTTTGTTAGTGTGCTGCAGGAGTGCCGGCAAGGGATGGAGCTCATCCCAGCTCCTGTAGTCTCTGAGAGAAAAACATCCCTGGTGCCACACATCCATGGAGTCCTATGTAAATGTAGTAGTGATGGGAGAGACCTCAGCCTGTGTTCCTGCCAGGCCACACCCCAATGTGTTTTGCTTTGTCCCCTGGAGCTTAAACATGGGGACCACTGGATGTACGGATACATGTTAACAGCAGTGGCCATCACTCAGGTGAACAGGCTGAGCAGCTGACAAAAATGGAACATCTGGGATCCTGGCTGTAGGTATTCATGGTATATTTGCCATTCCATGGCCGTTTAGAACATATGAATGGGATCTAAAGGCTAGTTCACACGGTACCGTATATACTCGAGTATAAGCTGAGTTTTTCAGCACATTTTATTGTGCTGAAAGTGCCCCCCTCGGCTTATACTCGAGTCAATCACTTTTCTGCAGCAGAAAATTAAATTTTCCGACCCGACTTTGAGGCCCCGTATGCCGGGGCCTCTTGGTGCTAGGAACCCTAAATTTGGTGTGCAAACCAAGTCGAACCAACACTACAAGATATCCAAAGATGGGGTTCCATTTCAGAAAATGTTATTCCCTGCTGCAGAAAAGTGCTTGACATTTTCCGAACCGACTTTGGGGCCCCGTATCTCGGGGCTACTTGGTAATAGGAACTTTTTTTTAGAATCTTTGGATATGTTGTAGTGCTAGTTCGACTGAGTTTGCATACCAAATTTGGGGTTCCTAGCGCCAAGTGACCCCAAGATACGGGGCCCCAAATTCAGTTAACTGTGTCCATCTGCAATGTTATTTCTAAATTATAAATTTTGGCTGCAGATAGGGGGCATCTAGCAACCCTTAAGTACCAAGTTTTAAGTTTGGGGGACCCATGGCTACAAATAGGCACAGTGAGGCATGCAAATGGGCACAGTGAGGCTGCAAATGGGCATTGTTGACCCTCTTTTCCACTTACAGTAGCTGCGCATTTCTCACTCTAGGCTTATACTGGAGTCAATAAGTTTTTCAATTTTTTTGTGGTAAAATTAGATGCCTCGGCTTATATTCGGGTCGGCCTATACTCAAGTATATACAGAAGTTTTTTTTAGTTCAACCCAGCAAAAAACTAGGGAGCTTAGGAGGAGCTTGCTGTACTAATGAGTGCACTACCGCACCACAACTGCGTGCATTGTATTCTATTCAGTTGGGGATAATTTTTGCTGCGCTGCATTGCAAAGTCTCTTGGCCCCACTCTGCTTTCACATGTTTTTACCGTTCCTCCCCCAACATAAAAGTGTAAATGATGCCTTTAAGTTTAAAAGACCTGAACCCCCTCCCAGGAAAAAAATATATCTACAGCCTTGCCATGGGACCATTGGTGTAGCAAGTGATTGCTGTGTCAATATTCAAGGTAAACTTTGCCCTATAAGGAAGTCAGTTGTCCCGGTGGCATTAAGATGGTCCATTCACGCCTGCTGTGTCCAAGTTAATGCACCTTTAAAAGCAGCATTGTAAAACTCTTGCTTTTATTGCAAAAATATCTGGTTCTGATCCATGTTCAGGCACTTCCTGTAATAGGGTGCCAGTTATTTCCCCCTCTCCTTATTGTGCTCCTGCATTGTTACCATGTCACACAGGCTTCTGATAAAGAACTTATTACAAGTTAGTGTTTTAATCACATTATGCAGGTATGGTCTGCTGTTGCAATCACTAAGAAACGCACAATTAGATATTCCATGCAGCCCTTGCTGGAATGTATACATGTAGACAAGAAGTGGATGCAAAAGGGGCTAAGCAGCACTTAAAGGCAACAAAGGATTAAAGGTAAAGACAAGTACTTTTTTAAGGATAATGTTTATAATGCACAGTGCTTTGGCAAACTAAATGTCATTCAGATAGGGTTGACATCTACTTTAAAGCGAAACTAAACCCTCCTATCCTTTTGAGCCAAGGAAGCTGCCATCTTAGATTCTGTTTGATTTGCAACTGCCATCTGTCATGAATTTACAGTAATGTTCATGTCTGTCTGTCTGCTTACCTCTCTGCTGTGTTCAGCTTAGAGACCAGTCGCTGTTCACCTGTATGCTTAAGTAATCTTCCCTCAAGCATGGCTCCACACCAGCCTCTAACAGGAAACACTATATTAACCTGTGCACTGAAAACCAAGCCTTGCTGATCAATATTGTGTGTTTTGCTTCCTGCGTGCTTCTTGCCGTGTGTTCTACGTCTAATTCTGTTTACCGACCTTGGCTTGTTCTTTGACTATCCCTGTCTGCTTGATACCCCGACCTTTGACGTGTTCTCCTGTATATCCCTGTCTGCTCGATGCCCCGACCTTTGGCTTGTATCCTGACTATCCCTTGTTGTCCTGGACTGCTACTGCCTCTCTATCCTCCAGTAGTCTTCCATGAGCATGAGCTGAGAGACCCTGGGGGCTGTGACCTAGAGCCAGTTGCAGCGAAGGCCATCCTCACCGTTAGAGGCCCTGGTGAACACCTGCTGGCTCTTATGCCCCGTACACAGAATCGGATTTTCCGACAACAAATATTGGATGTGAGCTTGTTGTCTGAAAGTCCGACCATGTGTATGCTCCATCGAACATTTGTTGTCGGACTTTCCGCCAACAAATGTTGGCTAGCAGGTTCTCAAATTTTCCGCCGACAAAACTTTGTTGTTGGAATTTCCGATTGTGTGTACTCAAGTCCGACGCACAAAAGTGAATGGATGCTCAGAATCAAGCAGAAGGAGCCGAACTGGCTATTGAACTTCCTTTTTTCTTCTTGTACGTCACCACGTTCCCACGTTCGTAACTGTTGGCCAACATTTGTGTGACCGTGTGTATGCAAGACAAGTTGGAGCCAACATCCATCGAGCAAAATTCCATGGTTTTGTTGTCGAAAAGTCTGATTGTTGCTTACAGGGCATAAGACTCCGCGCCCTGGGGAATCTCATGCTCTAGCTCCCAGTGTGATCTGTGTTGGTGCTCCAGTGTACCTGCTTTCCTGAACCACCCAAAGCTCCATCCGCAACAGTCAGCCGTAGTGTCCACTACCTTAGCAGTGCACTCCTGACCCCAACGGTGTGCATCTGTCACGTGTGATCAGTTATGACACCAGCCATTTGATGGTTTGACAGTTTGGTTGACAGCACAAACAAATGTGACAGTTTGCAATCTCGGCATGCCAGAAATTTAACTGTTTTTTTGAAACTGGTAAATCAATGGGTTTAGTTCCACTTTAGGATTGAAAGGTTGTACTTTAATCCTATTGATGGCTATTACAGTATACCACTTTATTACTACATTTTTGTTATAACTTTTCCCGGATGTTTTTTAAATCCTTTCTATGTCAAAAAAATAACATATTCTGCACACATTGTACATATGAACATGCAAAGCAATGTGTAATAATGTTCAGGCTGCTCTTGTCTGTTGGCATGGCCCTCTGTGACAAATAACCTTGTGCGTTATTTGACAGAAATTTAGACATTCTTCCAAATGGAGCAATAGCATCAAACATTGCTCTAGCTGATTCCCTGCGATAAATAATGATTTGACAGTGAA
The DNA here is from genome assembly GCA_028564925.1 of Lithobates sylvaticus. Classification (NCBI taxonomy): domain Eukaryota; kingdom Metazoa; phylum Chordata; class Amphibia; order Anura; family Ranidae; genus Lithobates; species Lithobates sylvaticus. The sequence continues at coordinate 481,217,486 of CM053026.1, forward strand.
TGAGGATGCACTTAGCAAAGAAGGTTTTTGAGCCTCACATTTATCACTTTGAGAGAGGAATGACTAATCAAATGCTTAATTACCAAGTAACAAGGGGACATTAAAAAAGTGATAAATGCGAACATTTTCCCGAGAAACCTGTTCCTCTCTGTTTAACTGTCCAATAACACGAGCTCAAAAGGAAAAATTGCATTTGTATTCATGTGCTAAGTTGTAAACTAGTGCTTTTATAGACAAAATCCTTCTCTTTCTGGTGATGCACTTCACTGATATCAAATTAGACGTCTCTCTAAACCAATAAACTGTGAAGGGGAATGAAGGTCCTGTATAGCTCTGGAACATCAGTTACAAAGTGGGGAAAAGTTAACACTTTATCAAGCACCTTAAATGTCCAGAATCATTAGCTGCAGCCACAAAACAACGAAGTACCTTTAAATCAATGTGCACACACACACACACACACACACAGAAGAAGGAAAAGTGCTGCAATAGGCTTTTCCGCAAAGTGTGCAGTTTTTGGTAAAAATGCTTACTCAGTTTTTTCAGTGAACAACATGACCAGTTTCTAACAAAAAGAAAAAAAAATAGAGAAGCACTGAATATGAGGAAAATTGTTAGAAGTTTGAAACAAAACGCTTTTGTTATAGAGACTATCTATTTGCTAGTGATTTAATTGTTTGAAGAAAAATGTGGGCAAATGAAAGATGAAGAGCTCTACAAACACATTTTAGAAATCTGCTTTATAAAGTATTTTAATATATATTACCTGGATTTATTATTAGTGCTGGCTATTTTGTAATTTATTAACCACCTCAGCTCCGTAAGGTTTTATTCCCTTCATGACCAGGCCATTTTTTGCTATTTAGCACTGCGCTATTTTAACTGGTATTTTCGCAGTCATGCAACGCTGTACCCAAATGAAATGTATATCACTTTTTTGCACAAACAGAGCTTTCTTTTGGTGGTATTTGATCACCACTGAGTTTTTTATTTTTTATGATATAAAGGAAAAAAGAACGAAAATTCTGAAAAAAAAATAATATTTTTTAATTTCTGTTATAAAATATATGCAAATAAAAAATGTAAATAATCAAATGCTGACAAACTCCCCCTGTGTACCATCACAGCGGGTGTTGGTGGGGCACATGCATGCGCCCTAAACCCGGAAGCAAACAGGCAGCGACGTACCAGTACGTCGACGTGCCTGCACAGGTCACCCATCCCCAGTACATTGCAGGTGGGTGGTCTGGAAGTAGTTAAAGGCTATGTTTACCTTTAAGTAAAAAATAATAAATGCACTTATTTTTGCAAGAAAAAAATTTAATTTATAATTTTGTTTACAGTAAAGTATTGCACTCTTGTACATTCTCCCTCTATGGGCTATCTGTTGGATCTGCTGTGACAGCAGCTTTATGGGAAAGGAACCCCCGTCTGCCTTTACAGGGGTGTAAGGTGCTCTGGGGGTGTTGGAACATGTTACAAGTTACTTCCTAAATACGGGTGTAGCATGTAACATGTTACAAAGGTAAACTTATCCTTTAAACCGATGGCGACCAACCTACTCAGAAATTATTGATTTGTTTAAGTAAAACTGAAGGCAAAGCTTTTTTTTCCATTTTAGAGTGTATAAGGGTGGGGTTTAACCCTGTCCGTTTTTTTTTGTCATCTATGTTCCATTGGGGAGATTTCTCTTTACTTCCTGTCCCATGATCACAACAGGAAGTGAGCGAGAAACCCCGGTTGTCATTAGACCCTAATGCAGAACTCCATTTTTTTCTTTCTATTCCTGCTCTTGTGATCACTTAAAATTTTATATTTTCTTTTCACTTTCAGGGATAACAGTAACCAGGACAAATAGAGAGGGTGAATCTCCCTAACGGGGACACAGACAGTAATGAAAACCTGACATGGGTTCTACTACCTTTCTATCTAAAGATAAAAAAGCAGAAAATTGTTTCATACTTACCGTAATTTTCTTTTCCTGGTGCCTATCCATGGCAGCATACCCATGACAAGCTCCGCCTTGGCTCCTTCCTCAGGACCATGAATATTATAAAAGAAAAGGATGAGTGCTCTCATCAGTGCACCCAGCATTCTACGTAATATAGCATACCGAGGGGGGGGATCGTATGCTGCCATGGATAGGCACCGGGAAAAGAAAATTATGGTAAGTATGAAACAATTTTCTGTTTTTCTGGTGCATCCATGGCAGCATAGCTGTGACAAATAACTAGCTGAAATAGGTGGGATGATGCATAGTAACCACGTCCGGACCGCCGCCGGTATATGTCCTATTTTTGAAGAGGGATATCTTTGTTATGGCAGCAGCTAGCTAGCTTACGTTTGGTAAGCTCCTTTAAGTTGGGATCTGAATTATCGATTGGTGAGAAGAAATTCTTTGCTATACGAACCACTGCCGCGTCTACCTCCGGCAGACCGTCTGTCATTGCAGAATCTTGTTCTGACCATGGATAACGTTTTCCTAAGCAATTGAAAGGAAAAAACATTATTATAATTTTTTTTTTCTCTTCAACAATAACTCTGATATCATCCATCAGAGTAAGCCTATGTTTCCACTATTGCGACCTGAAAGTCGTACGATTTTGCCACAATTTTGATGCAACATGAAACAATGTCTGTGTATTCTTGAGGTCTATGGAGCTCAAGTCACATCAAAGTGGGACCAAAGTAGTGCAGGGACTACTCTGAAGTCGCTGCGGCTTGAAATCGCACATATAAACGGTACTCATTAGAAGTCATGGGGTACGACTTGTCATGCAACTCTGCAGTCCCATTTCGCATGTCAAGTCATACTAGTGGAAACCGAGCCGAAAGAAGGAAACCTGCTTCTTTAGAAATGGGACTACTTTTGACTACTCAGATGTAATATCAGCTTTCTTCCAGCCAATAGCTGGCTTTACAGCTAAACTAGGAAAAAGTTTGAGGGCTGAGCTCCTCTAAGTTATCTTCTGAGGTAATGTAAAATTTGCACCTATTCAAGATGGCCACCACAACCTCAGGCCAGACCCCGCATAGGATCTATGCGGCCCGCCCAATTCAGCCCGGTACACCGAGCCGGCTCCTGACGTCCGAGCATGTGCAGAGTGGGCAGGAAGACTCTGAGAGACTCAGAAAAGCCGGCGCGAGGTGCGCGCCGCCCACTATAGTAACCAGGAATAGGTTAAATATTAGGCTTGAGCAAATGCCAGTATTTAAATGCAAATAGTTAGTTAAGAGACAACTGCTGTCCAAAAAGGCCCAAAGAAGGGACTCCCTATCGTATCAGCGCATTTAGCTTACCAAGAATAGGGACTGCACCTGGGAGAGGCTTGAACCCAGCTGGAAGCTGCCGACTGCAGAGGTAAGGGACGTTTGACCACCATTCACTGACCATGAGGAAAAAAAGGAGAATGCTGGGAGTGCACTAGACCTTTTCTTTTATAATATTCACTGGTTCTGAGAGAGGAGCCAAGGAGGAGCTTGTCACAGGTATGTTGCCATGGATGGAGGCACCAGGAAAAAGTTTTGCCTTCAGTTACACTTTACAGATTGAATTTTTATTATACTTATTTGCTGCCTCCCAGATCTCAAATCGTTTCTCCACACAGTTTTATTATTGTAATGTATACCTTAGCCTAAAAAATACAAATTTGGAGCCAGTACAGGATATATATTGTAACATTAGATACAATATACTTGAAGGCAATATCTTTTTTTATTAACCTTAAAATATAGTAAAGATGTTTCCAGCATCAATAAAGAATATTGGCTGTTACTGTCACCACAGGAAGGAAACACACAGGCAGTGACTCTAAAAGGGAAATCTGTAGATCTCAGAAGGCAAGATTTATATTTCTCACACATCTTTGCTTTCTCTGCCTGCCCTTCATCCCTCCCAAAAAGTCTTGTGTTAGCCTAAATGTCAAGCACCAGACCGGGAAGCCAGATATTTTTATTGTACTTCATGCTTACTTCAACCTGCTTTTTAATCACCTTTTTCCACGTATCACTTAGATGCCATCTTCAGATTCAAACAGCCTCCAAAAGCTTTCCAAAACATAGGCATTAAACATTCCTGTACATATAGTTTCATAAGGTTGAATAAAGACAATAGTCCATCCAGTTCAACCTGTGTACGTGTGTCAGTGTCTCAGTGTTGCCAACCGTCAGTATTTTTACTGGCAGCCAGTAAAAAACAGGCAATTTTCTCCTGCCAGTAAAAATAAAAGTTTGCCAGTAAAAAAATATGGCTGTAACGCTCGGCCCAGAGCTAGCCGAGACCATACAAGTGCCTGCAACAGTGTGTTCGGGCATCTCTGGTGGAGGCAGTGCCTGAGTATGTCATGTTATGTCATGGTGCAGGGGAGCCAAGCAGAGTGGCCAGAGCCTTGTGTGTGGGTCTGCGGGATGGGAGCAGGGCAGGCCAGGTGCGGTACCATCAGTGCTGTTTGGACTGGAGGGACCACCTGGCTTGGAGAGAGACTGTCACTGTGACTCAGGAGGGGACGTGTCGTGTTGGTGATCTGTACTGCTGCACACTGGTTTCATTGTCACTGTGAGCGTCAATTTCATGTGTGTGTCCCTGAGCTACTTACATACTATATCAAAAATAAAATAATATGTTGTTTCCCTTATTATCTACCTTAAATCACATTGCTAATTACATATTGTACTTGTTTGTTGCCCAAATAGTGACATTTGTAGTTTAAATCTGTAATTTTGTAACTTTTGGAAATGCCAGTAAAAACTTGGCTATACCAGTAAATTTTGGGTGTTGTGTCAGTAAATGTCAATCTGTTAAGTTGGCAACACTGCAGTGTCTATACTTTTTCCCATTTCCCTATATGTTGTGATCTTTAAGATGCACATACAAGAGTCTCTTAAAAATATCTATACTCCCTGCAGCCACCACCAATTGTGGAAGAGAGTTCCACATCCTTATTGCCCTGACCAGTGGCGGCTGGTGCTCAAATTTTTTTTTGGGGGGGGTGGGCGCAAACAAACTGAAAAATTCAGAAAAAAAACATCAAATGCCACCTCACTGTGCCCATCAATCGCAGCCACTGTGCCCATCAATTGCAGCCTCCCTGTACCATCAAGCGCATCCACTATGCCCATCAATTAAAGCCCCACTGTACCATCAATTACGGCCATTGTGCCCATCAATTGCCGCCACACTGCCCATCAAAACGCAGCCACTGTGCCCCATCAAATGCTCCCACTGTGCCCCTTCAAACGCAGCCACTGTGCCATATCAGATGCTGCCAGTGTGCCCCCCGCCGTACCGCCGTCTGCACTTACCCTGTCCCGGTGGTACAGCTCCTTGATGGTCCTCGATGTCTTCTCCCATCCTCTCTTCCCGTCCTCTGCTGTGATTGGACGCCTGATAGGCGTCCAATCACAGCGCCTGTTGTTTCAGCCAATCAGGTGACGGATAACAGATTAGAGCACCTTATTGGTGGAGAGGCGGTTTAGTGTTAGGAAAGCGAATATTCATTTGCTTTTTTAGCACAGCAGAGGTCCCTTTTTTTAACGCCTTTTAGAGCCTACGGCTCTAATCAGGTGCTTAAAAAAAACTGCCACTGTAATTCAGGCCCCCAGCGCCCGAAAAAGGGTCCGGGCGCTTAAATAGGGGGTCGAAGCAGCGGCCATAGATAGATCCATGCAATAAATCTATCTATTGGAGCTAGAGGGGGTGGCAGGAAAGAGGGGGTGGCGCCCGTGCGCCCTTATGGACACACCGCCACTGGCCCTGACAGTGAAAAATGTCCTCACTTCACATCTGAAGTATAAAAAATCTGGCAAGCTTCATTTGTATATTTTACATTGAATAATTAGCAATTTATTTTGTAACATTATCTAGCATTATTAGGACTATGTATTTTAATGGGCAGTCACTCAGTAAAGTATTTTAATTGGCGGACAGTAAAGACAGCAAAGATTGCTTATACTTTCTACAGGGACTAGCCTCATTGCTACATAAGCCATTTTGTACATCATGTGACTGGCTCAGAAATGTGTGCACAGACCTTGAGATCAAATTGTTTGCATCCTTTGCACCAGGCATTTTGGTAGTAGTAATATGAAAATATTGAAAGTGAAAGCATTAAAGTGAAAACTCTGAAAAGTGATGCTGAAGCTGAATATTTGCTTATTGGAACCCTCACCTATTCATAAAGTCTCAAATTGGCCTTTTCTCAGATTTTCTTCTCCAGTATTAGCACCTCGATTTTTTACTTATCTATACGTCCATTTTTGGCATTCATTTTCCACTTTGTTTTTGCACCCCCATATTTTTATTTCCTCAATCTTTTCTAAAAGTAATCAGCATTGCTTTGAAGAACAATATGCCAGTTTCTTTCTACGTTAACCACCCCCTAAATGACCAGAGCACTTTTTACAATTGGCACTATGCTGCTTTAACTGGTAATTGCACGGCCATGCAATTCTGTACACAAACAAAATTTGCGTTTTTTTCCCCCCACAAATAGAGCTTTCTTTTGGTGGTATTTGGTCACCTCTGGGATTTTTATCTTTTGCGATATAAACGAAAAAAGACCGACATTTTTTTTTTTTATTCTTATATTTTCTACTTTTTGTTATAAAAAAAATCCAACAAACTTAATTTTTGTCATACATTTAGGCCAAAATGTATATAGCCATATGTCTTGGGTAAAAAAAAAAAAAAATAAGCGTCTTTTTATCGGTTTGCACAAAGGTATAGCGTGTACAAACTATGGTACATTTACTGCAATTTACGCAGCTTTTAGTTTATGACTGCCTATCTCATTTCTTGAGGTGCTAAAATGGCAGGGCAGTACAAAACCCCTCCAAATTACCCCTTTGGGGAAAGTAGACACCCCAAGGAATGTGCTGAGAGGCATGTTGAGCTCATTGAATATTTTTTTTTTTGTTGTCATAGGTGATTTAAAAATGACGAACAAAACCCCCAAAAAACATTCTGCTGCTTCTCCTGAGTATAAGCATACCACATGTGTGGGACTTTTTGGAAGCCTAGCCGCATACCGGACCCCAAAACCAATCACCACCCTGAGAATTTCTAGGGGCGTAAAGTGTTGAGTCCATGGAGTTTCGGGAAAATTAGAAATTATTTATTTATTTATTTTTTTACACAAAAATGATACAAAATGATATATTGCTCACACATGCCATGGGTATATGTGAAATTACACCCCAAAATACGTTCTGCTGCTTCTCCTGAGTACAGGGATACATGTGTGAGACTTCATGGGAGCCTAGCTGCGTACAGGACCCCGAAAACCAATCCCCGCCGTCAGGATTTCTAAGGGCATACATTTTTGATTTCACTTCCTCACTACCTATCACAGTTTTGGAGGCCGTGAAATGCCAAGATAGCACAAAACCCCCCAAATTACCCCATTTTGGAAAGTAGACACCTCAAGCTATTTGCTGAGAGGCATGGTGAGTATTTTGCAGATCTTTTGGAAATTTAGAAAAGAAAAAAAAATGTTCCAAAACAAATGAGAGCTGACAAATACTCATCATGCCTCTTAGCAAATACCTTGGGGTCTCTACTTTCCGAAAAGGGGTCATTTGGGGGGGTTTTGTGCTATCTTGGTATTTCATGGCCTCCGAAACTGTGATAGGTAGTGAGGAGTGAAATCAAAAATGTATGCTTTTAGAAATCCTGACGGCGGTGATTGGTTTTCGGGGTCCTGTACGCAGTTAGACTGCCAAAAAGTCTCACACATGTGGTATCCCCGTGCTCAGAAGAAGCAGCAGAATGTATTTTGGGGTGTAATTTCACATATACTCATGGCATGTTTGAGCAATATATCATTTAGTGACAACATTGTGTAAAAAAAGTGAGTAGGTGACTGTACGTGACTTTGCGCAGGCAGGCCGCCCTGCTGCAGTATATGTACGTGGGGCGGTCCGGAACTGGTTAAGCTAAAAGAATGGCTGTGAAAAATACAACTAGTAACTAGTATGGATGGAATTGGATAGAATGCGAAAGGGTTAGCACCGCTGAATGGTTGTTTTACTATCTGTTCCCCCACTAGAGAGATACTCTCTCAGAAGGTCCAGGTGTTATTTGTCTTGATTACAGAATGAGCAATAAAGACAATGAACACCAAAACCAACTGACAGGCTTTTGTTGATTTCAGCAAGTTTATAGGAATGGAAATCACATTTGAAGCAGGTCAAATGCAGGTCAGGAGGTCAATTTCAGGTCAAATGCACCTTTCAATGAATTCTGAATGATCTCAGAAATGTCTCAAAATTACGCCATTAACACAAGCCTAGGGCCATCAACACAGGCCCAAAGTCATGGGAAACCAAAACTGTATGAGTTGGCACAAGAACAGTAAAAGTAGGAACCTTCAGAGGGTATCGTGCATTTATAGGAAAGCAACCAACATCCCTTTTTTATAAATTCCAAAGAAACGTGCTTAAAATTTTTAAGACTGGCACCAATATATGTTACATTGTATAGACTGATTATGTTTTATTCCCTCTATCAGTATTCCTTCTTATAATCAACATATATTAAAAACCTATAAAATATATCATGAATCTGATAATGTCCTAAGAAGAGTTAAAGAGGGGACATATTGTATTCCAATTAAGAAGTAAAAGGAAATCTCCTTTACATGACAGATGGCAAAAAAAAAAAATCCTGATAGGGGTCTTAACTATTCCATATTCTATCCAAAACTAAGAGCGAAAAAAAGCTTTACATATACTTTAAAGGAAAACTGACACCTTTTAGATCAATACAAGAGTTTGAGATGATCTTCTTACTGTTTCACAAGTAGTTAACTTGCCTAGCAATAGAGATGTCAATGTCATACTCTACCCAAAGGGAACCAGAATAGGGGGTGGAACATGGGCCTCCAGCATTATGTCCTGTACCATGGTTCGTTATTCCCTAACTATTATACATACAAATTAAAAAGCAGTGCTATACATGCTGCATTTCCTGGGACTGGTTTGCCATTTGCAAACTTTTGAGGGCCTATAGCACACTGTACAGTATTATAAGACTTCTAAAAAAAAACGTATCCTGCTTAGGGTCCCATGTGGGTGGGCTCTAAGCTTACTGCAGTGGAGACTTAACTTTTTAGCTTATTAAACCTATTATGCATGGGGAAAACACAGGCAGTGTTTCTAGTTTTGATTGTTTCCACCACCAGGCTAGAGCGAGTAGTCTAATCTATCATCATTATGGGTTTGTTAAATAAAAAAAATAAAAACATGAAATAATGCTCCTTTAGGAAATGGTTTCTGTTGCTGTAATTAGTTGACAGCTTTACTGGACTGATTTACTCATGGAATGAATCTGATTGCCATGTATGATTTCAGGAAGGTTTTGTTTCTCCCAAAATGGTTACATTTGGAACTTGATAGACTTTTGTCTTTATTTTTTCTACCTTTGTATCTAAGCAACTATGTAATGCATTTAACAGGAACTTGAGAACAAGAACATGCATTGTGAATCCAGATCCTTTTTTGTTGTTTCCTTTTTATTTTTATTCCTGGGTCAATGACAATCTGGGTCAATTAAGTAAGTAACTGAAATTATTATAGGTAATATTACAGGAGGAGGCATTTAAAGTGACAAAGTTACACTTATTGCTATACTCATGCAACCATCTTAGATAAGCTGTGTGTTAAAATAGGTACTATATATGTTGTTGTCTAGATGTTCATGTTAAATGATCTGTTTGCAAGGTTATTTGGGGGCCATACCATATGCTCACCAAAGATAGCTGTGGGAAACAGGTTAGCATGGCACAACCACGTGGTCATGATGTCACTTCCCATGGTTCAGAATGTATTACAAACCACTATGTAAGCAACATAATTACGGTACTTTATTACAATTTAAATAGCCCACATTATTTTGAACTGGTGGTCTAATTACTAAGCACATTCACAAAGGAATACTTTAATGCAGTAAAACAGTGTATGTACAGTATACAATATATACATATAAAGTTCAGACAATGGAAGAAGAGGAGGAAGCAGGTAAAGCAGGTAAAGTGACTCTGTTGCTAGAATAGTAACTTGTAAATAAGCCCATCCTTTAAAGAAATGCTTTAATACTTACCTATGCCACCATGCACTTATTTATAGAATAATTGTTAAGATATGTTGTTGTATTACTGAAAACAGCCTCATCTCCCATCCCAACATCAGTCAGGTCAGAGAAATATATATGGGACTTTCAATGTGCCTTCCAGAGAAAATACAATTGATTAATTTTTTGCGAATAGTGTCTTTATTACAGCGAATCGCCAATAAAAATAATCATAAAATGTGTTTAAACATTGTAATAAAATACATTTTCATGTATACAATTGTACCATGTGAGGCATGAAGCTTCGACAGGATCCGCGCCTAACGGATACAAGATGATCAATTTCTACAAGATAAATGTACTATATGAATATACCAACATGTGACACAAAATAGAGAAAAACATAGAGAAATTAATATTCAACATAATCATACAACATATGTCGAGAAAAAAATAATATTTATATACATACATCTCTTGATACCTCCCAATTAAAAAGAACATGGGCAAAAGAAAATATTCCCTGGCTATATAAATCCCAACATGTGGGGGGAGGGGATACAAGAAGAGTTGCACCTACCACCTCCAGCCCACAGAGAAGATCGGACTTACTATTCATAATGTGGATAAATGTGTGTAGTAAGACGGCGCTAACTGTGTGTAATCTTGCAAATCACCAATAAGTGGGGGATAGGGACAGACACCCTCCTAGGCTTCAAACACACAGGAAGGCTCAAATCATTACACTTGCTCTCATTCAATAATTTGTATGCTGTGCCATATGTACTGTATATATAGAGATTACATACCCATAAAGGATTAACAACCAGCCAAATCATCTATATCTTAAGGGACTCATCTATTTTTCACCTACTCTGACCCAAAATGGAAGGCTCAAATGTGATAAAATCTGCAATATAAAATAACCATTTGTAATGCTATGATCCCAATATTTAGTCAGAGCCTAAATAGATTTTTAAAAACCTACCCCAAGACTATCCTTATAACAACCAGCTGTTTCGCTTTGCGTTTATCTATTAAGTTCTTGTGGTAAAACCAAGGAAGCTTAGACTTCTGAAGTGTATAAATGCTTTACTAAACAGGGAAAAATCTGCACATACAAACTGTAGGATGAACAATACAATACAATACAACTTATAGCTTCACTTATAAGCATGTATAATATGTACACATTAAGTAAACTAAACAATTACTCAACTTAGGGGTTAAGATGTCCTTCATAGTTCCTTGTTCAAAGTCCAACTCACAAAAGCGTCTCCAACGTTATCCAGCTCCTTGGAAGCCATCTTCTCCTTTGTCCTTCCAAAACACAACTGTTCCTCTGTCCCAAAACACATGTCTCTTTCAAACCCTCTCCATGCCCCTCCCACCCACTTCCTGTAAACACCAACTTCCTCTGCTCATCTTCTATCTGGTTTATTTACATATCAATGGAGGGGGAAGAGGCCTTCTGTGGACATGCTGTTACTAAATCTAAAACTCTATATTATTGCAATAAAGTCACTATACAAATGCCCATAGCAACACATACCACCTCTTGACTTTATAGGATAATATAGGAAACTTCTTAAAGCCTTTTGTCCAGGAAAGGGCAAAATAAACCCCCCGTATGGGATCTAAAGGCTAGTTCACACGGTACCGTATATTACTCGAGTATAAGCTATACTCGAGTCAATCACTTTTCTGCAGCAGAAAAATTAAATTTTCCGACCCGACTTTAAGGCCCCATATGTCGGGGCCTCTTGGTGCTAGGAACCCTAAATTTGGTGTGCAAACCAAGTCGAACCAACACTACAAGATATCCAAAGATGGGGTTCCATTTCAGAAAATGTCATTCCCTGCTGCAGAAAAGTGCTTGACATTTTCCGAACCGACTTTGGGGCCCCGTATCTCGGGGCTACTTGGTAATAGGAACTTTTTTTTAGAATCTTTGGATATGTTGTAGTGCTAGTTCGACTGAGTTGCATACCAAATTTGGGGTTCCTAGCGCCAAGTGACCCCAAGATATGGGGCCCCAAATTCGGTCAACTGTGTCCATCTGCAATGTTATTTCTAAATTATAAATTTTGGCTGCAGATAGGGGGCATCTAGGAACCCTTAACTACCAAGTTTTACGTTTGGGGGACCCATGGCTACAAATGGGCACAGTGAGGCATGCAAATGGGCACAGTGAGGCTGCAAATGGGCATTGTTGACCCTCTTTTCCATTTACAGTAGCTGCGCATTTCTCACCCTAGGCTTATACTGGAGTCAATACGTTTTTTCAATTTTTTTTTGGTAAAATTGGGTGCTTATATTCGGGTCGGCCTATACTCAAGTATATACAGTAATTTTTTTTTAGTTCAACCCAGCAAAAAACTAGGGAGCTTAGGAGGAGCTTGCTGTACTAATGAGTGCACTACCGCACCACAACTGCGTGCATTGTTTTCTATTCAGTTGAATGGGGATAATTTTTGCTGCGCTGCATTGCAAAGTCTCTTGGCCCCACTCTGCTGTCACATGTTTTTACCGTACCTCCCCCAACATAAAAGTGTAAATGATGCCTTTAAGTTTGAAAGACCTGAACCCCCTCCCAGGAAAAAAATATATCTACAGCCTTGCCATGGGACCAATGATATAGCAAGTGATTGCTGTGTCAGTATTCAAGGTAAACTTTGCCCTATAAGGAAGTTAGTTGTCCCGGTGGCATTAAGATGGTCCATTCACGCCTGCTGTGTCCAAGTTAAAGCAGCATTGTAAAACTCTTGCTTTTATTGCAAAAATATCTGGTTCTGATCCATGTTCAGGCACTTCCTGTAATAGGGTGCCAGTTTTTCCCCCTCTCCTAATTGTGCTCCTGCATTGTCACCATGTCACACTGATAAAGAACTTATTACAAGTTACTGTTTTAATCACATTATGCAGGTATGGTCTGCTGTTGCAATCACTAAGAAACGCACAATTAGATATTCCATGCAGCCCTTGCTGGAATGTATACATGTAGACAAGAAGTGGATGCAAAAGGGGCTACAGGGGCTAAGCAGCACTAAAAGGCAACAAAGGATTAAAGGTAAAGTACTTTTTTAAGGATAATGTTTATAATGCACAGTGCTTTGGCAAACTAAATGTCATTCAGATAGGGTTGACATCTACTTTAAACCGAAACTAAACCCTCCTATCCTTTTGAGCCAAGGAAGCTGCCATCTTAGATTCTGTTTGATTTGCAACTGCCATCTGTCATGAATTTACAGTAATGTTCATGTCTGTCTGTCTTCTTACCTCTCTGTTGTGTTCAGCTTAGAGACCAGTCGCTGTTCACCTGTATGCTTAAGTAATCTTCCCTCAAGCATGGCTCCACACCAGCCTCTAACAGAAAACACTATATTAACCTGTGCACGGCAAACCAAGCCTTGCTGATCAATATGTGTTTTGCTTCCTGTGTGCTTCTCTCCATGTGTTCTACGTCTAATTCTGTTTACTGACCTTGGCTTGTTCTTTGACTATCCCTGTCTGCTTGATACCCCGACCTTTGGCATGTTCTCCTGTCTATCCCTGTCTGCTCGATGCCCCGACCTTTGGCTTTTATCCTGACTATCCCTTGTTGTCCTGGACTGCTACTGCCTCTCTATCCTCCAGTTGTCTACCATGAGCATGAGCTGAGAGACCCTGGGGGCTGCGACCTGGAGCCAGTTGCAGCGAAGGCCATCCTCACCATTAGAGGTCCTGGTGAACACCTGCTGGCTCTTATGCCCCGTACACAGAATCGGATTTTCCGACAACAAATGTTAAATGTTGAATGTGAGCTTGTTGGCTGAAAGTCCGACCGTGTGTATGCTCCATCGAACATTGGTTGTCGGACTTTCTGCCAACAAATGTTGGCTAGCAGGTTCTCAAATTTTCCGCCAACAAAACTTTGTTGTTGGAATTTCCGATCGTGTGTACACAAGTCTGACGCACAAAAGTGCGCGCATGCTCGGAATCAAGCAGAAGGAGCCGAACTGGCTATTGAACTTCCTTTTTTCGTCTTGTACGCCACCACGTTCCCATGTTCGTAACTGTTGGCCAACATTTGTGTGACCGTGTGTATGCAAGACAAGTTGAAGCCCACATCCTTCGAGCAAAATTCCATGGTTTTGTAGTCGGAAAGTCTGATTGTTGCTTACAGGGCATAAGACTCCGTGCCCTGGGGAATCTCATGCTCTAGCTCCCAGTGTGATCTGTGTTGGTGCTCCAGTGTACCTGCTTTCCTGAACCACCCAGAGCTCCATCCGCAGCAGTCAGTCGTAGTGTCCACTACCTTAGCAGTGAACTCCTGACCCCAACGGTGTGCATCTGTCACGTGTGATCAGTTATGACACCAGCCATTTGATGGTTTGACAGTTTGGTTGACAGCACAAACAAATGTGACAGTTTGCAATCTCGGCATGCCAGAAATTTAACTGTTTTTTTGAAACTGGTAAATCAATGGGTTTAGTTCCACTTTAGGATTGAAAGGTTGTACTTTAATCCTATTGATGGCTATCACAGTATACCACTTTACTACTACATTTTTGTTATAACTTTTCCCGGATGTTTTTTAAATCCTTTCTATGTCAAAAAAATAACATATTCTGCACACATTGTACATATGAACATGCAAAGCAATGTGTAATAATGTTCAGGCTGCTCTTGTCTGTTGGCATGGCCCTCTGTGACAAATAACCTTGTGCGTTATTTGACAGAAATTTAGACATTCTTCCAAATGGAGCTATAGCATCAAACATTGCTCTAGCTGATTCCCTGCGATAAATAATGATTTGACAGTGAATGAGGATGCACTTAGCAAAGAAGGTTTTTGAGCCTCACATTTATCACTTTGAGAGAGGAATGACTAATCAAATGCTTAATTACCAAGTAACAAGGGGACATTAAAAAAGTGATAAATGCGAACATTTTCCCGAGAAACCTGTTCCTCTCTGTTTAACTGTCCAATAACACGAGCTCAAAAGGAAAAATTGCATTTGTATTCATGTGCTAAGTTGTAAACTAGTGCTTTTATAGACAAAATCCTTCTCTTTCTGGTGATGCACTTCACTGATATCAAATTAGACGTCTCTCTAAACCAATAAACTGTGAAGGGGAATGAAGGTCCTGTATAGCTCTGGAACATCAGTTACAAAGTGGGGAAAAGTTAACACTTTATCAAGCACCTTAAATGTCCAGAATCATTAGCTGCAGCCACAAAACAATGAAGTACCTTTAAATCAATGTGCACACACACACACACACACACAGAAGAAGGAAAAGTGCTGCAATAGGCTTTTCCGCAAAGTATGCAGTTTTTGGTAAAAATGCTTACTCGGTTTTTTCAGTGAACAACATGACCAGTTTCTAACAAAAAGAAAAAAAATGTAGAAGCACTGAATATGAGGAAAATTGTTAGAAGTTTGAAACAAAACGCTTTTGTTATAGATACTATCTATTTGCTAGTGATTTAATTGTTTGAAGAAAAATGTGGGCAAATGAATGATGAAGAGCTCTACAAACACATTTTAGAAATCTGCTTTATAAAGTATTTTAATATATATTACCAGGATTTATTATTACTGCTGGCTATTTTGTAATTTATTAACCACCTCAGCTCCGGAAGGTTTTATTCCCTTCATGACCAGGCCATTTTTTGCTATTTAGCACTGCGCTATTTTAACTGGTAATTTCGCAGTCATGCAACGCTGTACCCAAATTAAATGTATATCACTTTTTTGCACAAACAGAGCTTTCTTTTGGTGGTATTTGATCACCACTGAGTTTTTTATTTTTTATGATATAAAGGAAAAAAGAACGAAAATTCTGAAAAAAAAAAAATAATAATTTAATTTCTGTTATAAAATATATCCAATAAAAAAATGTAAATAATCAAATGCTGACAAACTCCCCCTGTGTACCATCACAGTGGGTGTTGGTGGGGCACATGCATGTGCCCTAAACCTGGAAGCAAACAGGCAGCGACGTACCAGTACGTCGATGTGCCTGCACAGGTCACCCATCCCCAGTACATTGCAGGTGGGTGGTCTGGAAGTAGTTAAAGGCTAAGTTTACCTTTAAGTAAAAAATAATAAATGCACTTATTTTTGCAAGAAAAAAATTAAATGTATAATTTTGTTTACATAGCAGCCTGCAAAGTATTGCACTCTTGTACATTCTCCCTATATGGGCTATCTGTTGGATCTTCTGTGACAGCAGCTGTATGGGAAAGGAACCCCCGCCTGCCTTTACAGGGGTGTAAGGTGCTCTGGGGGTGTTGGAACATGTTACAAGTTGCTTTCTAAATACGGGTGTAACATGTAACATGTTACAAAGGTAAATTTATCCTTTAAACCGATGGCGACCAACCTACTCAGAAATGATTGATTTGTTTAAGTAAAACTGAATTTTCCATTTTAGATTGTATAAGGGTGGGGTTTAACCCTGTCCTTTTTTTTGGTCATCTATGTTCCATTGGGGAGATTTCTCTTTACTTCCTGTTCCATGATCACAACAGGAAGTGAGCGAGAAATCCCTGGTTGTCATTAGGGTCTGCAAAACTCCATTTGAAATGTTTTCTTTCTATTCCTGCTCTTGTGATCACTTAAAATTTGAGATTTTCTTTTCACTTTTAGTGATAACAGTAACCAGGACAAATAGAGAGGGTGAATCTTCCTAACGGGGACACAGACAGTAATGAAAACCTGACATGGGTTCTACTACCTTTCTCTCTAAAGATAAAAATGCAGAAAATTGTTTCATACTTACCGTCATTTTCTTTTCCTGGTGCCTATCCATGGCAGCATACCCATGACAAGCTCCGTCTTGGCTCCTTCCTCAGGACCAGTGAATATTATAAAAGAAAAGGACGAGTGCACTCACGAGTGCACCCAGCATTCTACGTAATATAGCATACCGAGGGGGGGGGGGATCGTATGCTGCCATAGATAGGCACAGAGAAAAGAAAATTACGGTAAGTATGAAACAATTTTCTGTTTTCCTGGTGCCTCCATGGCAGCATAGCTGTGACAAATAACTAGCTGAAATTGGTGGGATGATGCATAGTAACCACTTCCGGACCGCCGCACGCCGATATATGTCCTATTTTTGAAGAGGGATATCTTTGTTATGGCAGCAGCTAGCTAGCTTACGTTTGGTAAGCTCCTTTAAGTTGGTGTCTGAATTATCGATTGGTGCAAAGAAATTCTTTGCTATACGAACCACTGCCGCGTCTACCTCCGGCAGACCGTCTGGCATTGCAGAATATTGTTCCGACCATGGATAAAGTTTTCCTAGGCAATTGAAAGGAAAAAACATTATTATAATTTTTTTCCTCTTCAACAATAACTCTGATACCATCCATCAGAGTAATGCCCTGTACACACGGTCGGAAAATCCGACGGAAAAGGTCTGATCGTATTATATTGTCGGAAAATCCGATCGTGTGGGGGCTCTGTCGGACTTTTGAGAGCAGGATCTCAAATTTTCCAAGAATAAAATCCGATCGGATTTTGTCCGATCGTTTGTAGAGAATTCCGATCTGACAAAGTGCCATGCATGCTCAGATCAAATTACGAGACAAAAGCTATTGGCTACTAGCCTGAACGTAGTCCCGTTGTAATGAATGAACGTCATCACGTTCGGAATGATCGGATTTTCCGACAACTTTGTCCGACCGTGTGTATGCAAAACCAGTTTCGGACAAAATCCGTTGGAAAAAATCTGACGGATTTTGTGGTCGGAATTTTCCGACCGTGTGTACGGGGGCTAAGCCTATGTTTCCACTATTGCGACCTGAAAGTCGCACAATTTTGCCACAATTTTGATGCAACTTGAAACAATGTCTGTGTATTCTTGAGGTCTATGGACCACAAGTCGCATCAAAGTGGGACCAAAGTAGTGCAGGAACTACTCTGAAGTCACTGCGACTTGAAATTATTACATATAAACGGTACTCATTGGAAGTCATGGGGTACGACTTGTCATGCAACTCTGCAGTCCCAAGTCACATGACAAGTCGCACTAGTGGAAACCAAGCCAAAAGAAGGAAACCTGCTTCTTTAGAAATGGGAAGTACATCTTTTGACTACTTAGATGTAGTATCAGCTTTCTTCCATCCAATAGCTGGCTTCACAGCATGGACATAGGGCTGAACTAGGAAAAAGTTGAAGTCCGAGGGCTGAGCTCTTCTGAGTTATCTTCTGAGGTAATATAAAATTTGCACCTATTCAAGATGGCCACCACGACCTCAGGCCAGACCGCCCATAGGATCTATGCAGCCCGCCCGACTCAGCCCGGTCCACCGCGCCAGCTCCTGACGTCCGAGCATGAGCAGAGGGGGCAGGAAAACTCTGAGAGACTCAGAAAAGCCGGCGCGAGGTGCGCGCCACCCACTATAGTAACCAGGAATGAAGGTACAATATTAGGCTTGAGCAAATGGCAGTATATAAATGCAGATAGTTAGTTAAGAGACAACTTCTGTCCAAAAAGACCCAAAGAAGGGACTCCCTATCTTATCAGCGCATTTAGCTTTCCAAGAATAGGGACTGCACCTGGGAGAGGCTTGAACCCAGCTGGAAGCTGCTGACTGCAGAGGTAAGGGACGTTTGACCACCATTCACTGACCATGAGGAAAAAAAAGGAGAATGCTGGGAGTGCACTAATCCTTTTCTTTTATAATATTCACTGGTTCTGAGAGAGGAGCCAAGGCTGAGTTTGTCACAGGTATGCTGCCATTGATGGAGGCACCAGGAAAAAGTTTTGCCTTCAGTTACACTTTACAGATTGAATTTTTATTATACTTATTTGCTGCCTCCCAGATCTCAAATTGTTTCTCCACACAGTTTTACTATTGTAATGTATACATTAGCCTAAAAAATAAAAATTTGGAGCCAGTACAGGATATATATTGTAACATTAGATACAATATACTTGTAGGCAAGATCTTTTTTTATTAACCTTAAAATATAGTAAAGATGTTTCCAGCATCAATAAAGAATATTGGCTGTTATTGTCACCACAGGAAGGAAACACACAGGCAGTGACTCTAAAAGGGAAATCTGTAGATCTCAGAAGGCAAGATTTATATTTCTCACACATATTTGCTTTCTCTGCCTGCCCTTCATCCCTCCCAAAAAGTCTTGTGTTAGCCTAAATGTCAAGCACCAGACCGGGAAGCCAAATATTTTTATTGTACTTCATGCTTTCTTCAACCTGCTTTTTAATCACTTTTTCCACGTACATTAAACATTCCTGTACATTCCTGTACATACAGTTTCATAAGGTTGAATAAAGACAATAGTCCATCCTGTTCCACCTGTGTACGTATGTCAGTGTCTATACTTTTTCCCATTTCCCTGTATGTTGTGATCTTTAAGATGCACATACAAGAGTCTCTTAAATATATCTATACTCCCTGCAGCCACCACCAATTGTGGAAGAGAGTTCCACTTCCTTATTGCCCTGACCAGTGGCGACTGGTGCTCAAAATGTTTTTTAGGGGGGGGCGCAAACAAACTGAAAAATTCAGGAAAAAAAACATCAAATGCCACCTCACTGTGCCCATCAAACGCATCCACTGTGCCCATCAATTAAAGCCTCACTGTACCATCAGTTGCGGCCACTGTGCCATCAAATGCAGCCACTGTGCCCATCAATTGCCGCCACTGTGCCCATCAAAACGCAGCCACTGTGCCCATCAAAATGCTCCCACTGTGCCCCTTCAAACGCAGCCACTGTGCCATATCAGATGCTGCCAGTGTGCCCCCCGCAGTACCGCCATCTGCACTTACCCTGTCGTGGTGGGACAGCTCCTTGATGCTCCTCGATGTCTTCTCCATCCTCTCTTCCCGTCCTCTGCTGTGATTGGACGCCTGATAGGCGTCCAATCACAGCGCCTGTTGTTTCAGCCAATCAGGTGACGGATAACAGATTAGAGCACCTTATTGGCAGAGAGGCGGTTTAGTGTTAGGAAAGCGAATATTCATTTGATTTTTTAACACAGCTGAGGTCACCGTTTTTAACGCCTTTTAGAGCTTACGGCTCTAATCAGGTGCTTCAAAAAAAACACCTGCCACTGTAATTCAGGCCCCCAGCGCCCGAAAAAGGGGCCGGGCGCCTAAATAGGGGGTCGAAGCAGTGGCCATAGATAGATCCATGCAATAAATCTATCTATTGGTGCTAGAGGGGGCGGCAGGAGAGAGGGGGTGGCGCCCGTGCGCCCTTATGGACACACCGCCACTGGCCCTGACAGTGAAAAATGTCCTCACTCCACATCTGAAGTATAAAAAATCTGGCAAGCTTCATTTGTATATTTTACATTGAATAATTAGCAATTTATTTTGTAACATTATCTAGCATTATTAGGACTATGTATTTTAATGGGCAGTCACTCAGTAAAGTATTTTAATTGGCGGACAGTAAAGACAGCAAAGATTGCTTATACTTTCAACAGGGACTAGCCTCATTGCTACATAAGCCATTTTGTACATCATGTGACTGGCTCAGAAATGTGTGCACAGACCTTGAGATCAAATTGTTTGCATCCTTTGCACCAGGCATTTTGGTAGTAGTAATATGAAAATATTGAAAGTGAAAGCATTAAAGTGAAAACTCTGAAAAGGGATGCTGAAGCTGAATATTTGCTTATTGGAACCCTCACCTATTCATAAAGTCTCAAATTGGCTTTTTCTCAGATTTTCTTCTCCAGTATTAGCACCTCGATTTTTTACTTATCTATACGTCCATTTTTGGCATTCATTTTCCACTTTGTTTTTGCACCCCCATATTTTTATTTCCTCAATCTTTTCTAAAAGTAATTAGCATTGCTTTGAAGAACAATATGCCAGTTTCTTTCTACGTTAACCACCCCCTTAATGACCAGAGCACTTTTTACAATTGGCACTGTGCTGCTTTAACTGGTACTTGCATGGTCATGCAATTCTGTACACCAACAAAATTTGCGTTTTTTTCCCCCACAAATAGAGCTTTGTTTTGGTGGTATTTGGTCACCTCTGGGATTTTTATCTTTTGCGATATAAAAGAAAAAAGACCGACATTGTTTTTTTTATTCTTATATTTTCTACTTTTTGTTATAAAAAAAATCCAACAAACTAAATTTTTGTCATACATTTAGGCCAAAATGTATATAGATTTCTAAGGGCATACATTTTTGATTTCACTTCCTCACTACCTATCACAGTTTTGGAGGCGGTGAAATGCCAAGATAGCACAAAACCCCCCAAATTACCCCATTTTGGAAAGCAGACACCTCAAGCTATTTGCTTAGAGGCATGGTGAGTATTTTGCAGATCTTTTGGAAATTTAGAAAAGAAAAAAAAATGTTTTTTCCTTTACTTTATTCATTTTCCAAAACAAATGAGAGCTGACAAATACTCATCATGCCCCTTAGCAAATACCTTGGGGTCTCTACTTTCCGAAAAGGGGTCATTTGGGGGGGGGGGGTTTGTGCTATCTTGGTATTTCAAGGCCTCCGAAACTGTCATAGGCAGTGAGGAGTGAAATCAAAAATGTATGCCCTTAGAAATCCTGACGGCGGTGATTGGTTTTCAGGGTCCTGTACGCAGTTAGACTGCCAAAAAGTCTCAAACATGTGGTATACCCGTGCTCAGGAGAAGCAGCAGAATGTATTTTGGGGTGTAATTTCACATATACTCATGGCATGTTTGAGCAATATATCATTTAGTGACAACATTGTGTAAAAAAAGTGAGTAGGTGACTGTACGTGACTTTGTGCAGGCATGCCGCCCTGCTGCAGTATATGTACGTGGGGCGGTCTGGAACTGGTTAAGCTAAAAGAATGACTGTGAAAAATACAACTAGTAACTAGTATGGATGGAATTGGATAGAATGTGAAAGGGTTAGCACCGCTGAATGGTTGTTTTACTATCTGTTCCCCCACTAGAGAGATACTCTCTCAGAAGGTCCAGGTGTTATTTATCTTCATGATCCTCAGAATGAGCAATAGAGACAATGAACACCAAAACCAACTGACAGGCTCTTGTTGATTTCAGCAAGTTTATGGGAATGGAAATCACACTTGAAGCAGGTCAAATGCAGGTCAAGAGGTCAATTTCAGGTCAAATGCACCTTTCAATGAATTCTGAATGATCTCAGAAATGTCTCAAACTTACGCCATTAACACAAGCCTAGGGCCATCAACACAGGCCCAAAGTCATGGGAAACCCAAACTGTATGAGTTGGCACAAGAACAGTAAAAGTAGGAACCTTCAGAGGGTATCATGCATTTATAGGAAAGCAACCAACATCCCTTTTTTATAAATTCCAAAGAAACGTGCTTAAAATTTTTAAGACTGGCACCAATATATGTTACATTGTATAGACTGATTATGTTTTATTCCCGCTATCAGTATTCCTTCTTATAATCAACATATATTAAAAACCTATAAAATATATCATGAATCTGATAATGTCCTAAGAAGAGTTAAAGAGGGGACATATTGTATTCCAATGAGGAATTAAAAGGAAATCTCCTTTACAAGACAGATGGCAAAAAAAAAAAAATAAAAAGAAAAAAAAAAAAAAAAATCCTGATAGGGGTCTTAACTATTCCATATTCTATCCAAAACTAAGAGGGAAAAAAAGCTTTACATATACTTTAAAGGAAAACTGACACCTTTTAGATTCAATACAAGAGTTTGAGATGATCTTCTTACTGTTTCACAAGTAGTTAACTTGCCTAGCAATAGAGATGTCAATGTCATACTCTACCCAAAGGGAACCCGAATAGGGGGTGGAACATGGGCCTCCAGCATTATGTCCTGTACCATGGTTCGTTATTCCCTAACTATTATACATACAAATTAAAAAGCAGTGCTATACATGCTGCATTTCCTGGGACTGGTTTGCCATTTGCAAACTTTTGAGGGCCTATAGCACACTGTACAGTATTATAAGACTTCTAAAAAAAAACGTATCCTGCTTAGGGTCCCATGTGGGGTGGGCTCTAAGCTTACTGCAGTGGAGACTTAACTTTTTAGCTTATTAAACCTATTATGCATGGGGAAAACACAGGCAGTGTTTCTAGTTTTGATTGTTTCCACCACCAGGCTAGAGCGAGTAGTCTAATCTATCATCATTATGGGTTTGTTAAATAAAAAAAATAAAAACATGAAATAATGCTCCTTTAGGAAATGGTTTCTGTTGCTGTAATTAGTTGACAGCTTTACTGGACTGATTTACTCATGGAATGAATCTGATTGCCATGTATGATTTCAGGAAGGTTTTGTTTCTCCCAAAGTGGTTACATTTGGAACTTGATAGACTTTTGTCTTTATTTTTTCTACCTTTGTATCTAAGCAACTATGTAATGCATTTAACAGGAACTTGAGAACAAGAACATGCATTGTGAATCCAGATCCTTTTTTGTTGTTTCCTTTTTATTTTAATTCCTGGGTCAATGACACTTAAGTAAGTAACTGAAATTATTATAGGTAATAATACAGGAGGAGGCATTTAAAGTGACAACGTTACACTTATTGCTATACTCATGCAACCATCTTAGATAAGCTGTGTGTTAAAATAGGTACTATATATGTTGTTGTCTAGATGTTCATGTTAAATGATCTGTTTGCAAGGTTATTTGGGGGCCATACCATATGCTCACCAAAGCTAGCTGTGGGAAACAGGTTAGCATGGCACAACCACGTGGTCATGATGTCACTTCCCATGGTTCTGAATGTATTACAAACCACTATGTAAGCAACATAATTACGGTACTTTATTACAATTTAAATAGCCCACATTATTTTGAACTGGTGGTCTAATTACCAAGCACATTTACAAAGGAATACTTTAATGCAGTAAAACAGTGTATGTACAGTATACAATATATACATATAAAGTTCAGACAATGGAAGAAGAGGAGGAATCAGGTACAGTGACTCTGTTGCTAGAATAGTAACTTGTAAATAAGCCCATTCTTTAAAGAAATGATTTAATACTTACCTATGCCACCATGCACTTATTTATAGAATAATTGTTAAGATATGTTGTTGTATTACTGAAAACAGCCTCATCTCCCATCCCAACATCAGTCAGGTCAGAGAAATATATACGGGACTTTCAATGTGCCTTCCAGAGAAAATACAATTAATAAATTTTTTGCGAATAGTGTCTTTATTACAGCGAATAGCCAATAAAAATAATCATAAAATGTGATTAAACATCGTAATACAATACATTTTTATGTATACAATTGTACCATGTG
The DNA here is from genome assembly GCA_028564925.1 of Lithobates sylvaticus. Classification (NCBI taxonomy): domain Eukaryota; kingdom Metazoa; phylum Chordata; class Amphibia; order Anura; family Ranidae; genus Lithobates; species Lithobates sylvaticus. The sequence continues at coordinate 481,241,803 of CM053026.1, forward strand.
AGGCATGAAGAATTGCTTCGACAGGATCCGCGCCTAAAGGATACAAGATGGTCAATTTCTACAAGATAAATGTACTATATGAATATACCAACATGTGACACAAAATAGAGAAAAACATAGAAAAATCATTAATATTCAACATAATCATACAACATATGTCGAGAAAAAAATATTTCCATACATACATCTCTTGATACCTCCCAATTAAAAAGAACATGGGCAAAAGAAAATATTCCCTGGCTATATAAATCCCAACATGTGGGGGGATACAAGAAGAGTGGCACCTACCACCTCCAGCCCACAGAGAAGAGCGGACTTACTATTTATAATGTGGATTAATGTGTGTAGTATGACGGCGCCAACTGTGTGTAATCTTGCAAATCATCAATAAGTGGGATATAGGGACAGACATCTTCCTAGGCTTCAAACACACATGAAGGCTCAAATCATTACACTTGCTCTCATTCAATAATTCGTATGCTGTGCCATATGTACTGTATATATAGAGATTACATACCCATAAAGGATTAACAACCAGCCAAATCATCTATATCTTAAGGGACTCATCTATTTTTCACCTACTCTGACCCAAAATGGAAGGCTCAAATGTGATAAAATCTGCAATATAAAATTACCATTTGTAGTGCTATGATCCCAATATTTAGTCAGAGCCTAAATAGATTTTTAAAAACCTACCCCAAGACTATCCTTATAACAACCAGCTTGTAAATTTTATTAATACAATGCTGAATAAACATTACATTAAAATATTGGATCCCGGTGTAATAAAAATGTACCTCTGTTCCAATTGACATGCCCATCAGGCTCATACAATCTAAAAATAGTATAGATTTTAGAAAAATTTAAATCGGTCTGATAGTATCAAGATGGCACCACAGCTTGTGTAAGCATCAGTCCTCTCCCTTAAATATGTTGGCAATGACAGCGCCCCTCACCCCACCATGGTCCCTCCTCTGATAACGAACCGCCGCTCTGAACCATGTTGAATCGTTCTCTCCCATATCAATGTCACCTCTGGCAGAAGCAACTGCCAGGCGCCAAATCTAAGGTCAGATCACCCAGAATCAGAAGTGACGACAATGAACTCACACCGCATATCTCCTCAGCCAGTAAAAAATGTATTGCAAGGCCCAAACTCGTAATAAGTAACAACAAATGCATTTAGCAATCAGTAAACAAAAAGTTATATCCCTCTAAGACATATAGAAAACTCAATTCATAATGCACTCCACAGATCCTCCTCGCTCTGTTGCAGGCAGAACTAAAGCTTGCTGAATAGTCTTCACAAGCTCATACTTTTAGGGGTGCCAGGACCCCATCTTCACTTTTTGAGTTAATCTGTAAGCCCCTGTACAGCAACAACTGAAATTGTCAGATGCTGAAGGTTCCCGAACCAATGTAGATCCACAACTGCTTACTATTCAAAATTCTTTAGCAATTTGTCCAGCAAGGAACAGCTATCTTTTAGTAAAAAGGCAGAAGAACCCAATGATTCTGCTGCTGGCAACACTTTGCCTGGCCAGTGTTACAGGGGCCTTCTGTAAGAGTGAGTGACAAAATGTACAATGGTGATGTTATTTAACTTTTACTGAACAAAGTCGGACTTCTCCTATTTTCTTTCTGTTTCTTCTAGTGGAGGCCTGTCCATTAGGGGCGCAAAGGCGCCGCCCCCATCCTATATGCAGGGTGCCAGATGCATGGATTTCAATGGGGGGGGGGGTTTAAGCCAGTGGCTCTAATAGGCTTCAAAAAAGGGTGGGCTCGTGAGCGCAAAGCACTGCACTCCGAGCCCTATTATAACACTGATTCGAGCCAATCAGGGAGCGGGTCGTGAGACCCGTTTCCCAATTGGCAGAAACGAGAAGCCATCTTATTGGCCTATGAGGAAGAGGAGAGAGGAGACGTACGGCCGAGGAGACGCATGGGAAGCCCGACCGACAGAGCTAGGACATGGAGGAGACTGAGGGGCGAAGTCACTGTCTCTACCTGTCAGCACAGGGTGAGTGAGCTGGCAACCGGGGGAGGGGGTATGGTCATGGTGCGGGCTAGATCGATGGGGGGGCGTGGTCAGGTCAGCCGCCACTGGTCTCTTCCTTTACCTGTAATCGGTGCAATATGCAATGACAATCTGATTGACCTAATGGTAGCAATGAGAAGACTTGTGTTTTAAGCAAAAAGTGATTTGCTACAGTTGTCAAAAATGTAACCAAACAATTGTTTCTAGATGCTAGAATAATTGTTAAGATGCTGTATGGTGTTGTATTAGTCCATTAGCTTATTATTTGTTTGACCAACATATTTCTTCCTACATGGGCAAATTAAGCCATAAGTGACCTCTTGTGTGCAACAAATAGTATATTTAAGAATCTTATCTTGCTTCGTCTGAAATCTCTCTAATGGTGTAGACAGCACAACAATAACTCGATTAAAATAAAAAAGTGGTTTTAGCTATTCTCTGTCTACACTGTCCACACTTAAAAAAAAAAACTGGGTTTAAACGCACTGTAAAATATGCAAAATGCCAAAATAAAACAAATTTAAAACATTGCATCCCCACTTCTCTTATATATGCTGCATATAGTTTGTAAAAAATATCAGGGTAAATATCTCTTATTAAAGAGGATCTCCAGTTTTAACAAAAAAAAAAAAAAAAAAAAAATTGATGGCTCTGGATCCTGGGACATGGTATGTGTGTTTTTTTTTAATTAAAAGTCAGCAGCTACAGTATTTGTAGCTGCTGACTTTAAAAAAAAAAAAAGCACACTTACCTGTCCCAGGATCCAGATCCATCCTCAACCCAGACTGGTCTTTCGCCAAGCCTCGGGTCCCCGGTACTGGCATGCTTACTAGGGGAAGCCGGCTGTGGCTCCCTTTGGCTTTACAGCCAGCTTCTCACTGTGCATGTGTGAGCCGTGTTGCATTTTGTAAATAGTCCCGCAGCCTCCTGGGAAATGTAAGAGGGAGTTGGTACCTGCTAAAACTAGGAATCTGCTCCCCTCTCCCCTACAAAAAAACCCTCCAAAAGTGGGAGAGGAGGGGGGAAGGTGGTGTAAAGGGGGAACTTCCCTTTAGGGTCATATGACCGCAAAGCTCTGATTACTAAATGGGTGACTTCTCCAGTTGATGGGGGGAACTATAACTTCCGCCGACAATGACTAGAGCAGTGGAAAGCAAATGGGTGATGTCACAACTCACAACTATCATTTAGCCCCATTGTCAGCCCGTACATTTACACAGAGGGCCCAGAGCCTTGCAGTCATGTGATCACTCACAAGAAAATTTAAAAAAGGTATTTAAAAACTGTATGCAGTATGTATAAGATTAGTGAGAAGGCAACGTACATAAGTTATTTTAGCTTTTTTCTTCAACTTTAAATGTAAATCAAATGCAGCTGAACTTTTTGATTACTCCAAGTTTTTAATGCATTCCCCATCTCTGTTTAGGGAAGATTATACCCATTTTGATTAGATCTAATTAGACTTGTCAGTTTTCTTGCAGTACAATACATGGATTGTACAGTTTAAATTTCATACCTTCCTGTCTTCAAAATAGTGACATATTTTACTTGTTTCAAAACAGCACATTTGGAAAGAGATAACTCGAAGGCCTCATGCCTTCGGGCAAGCAATGTAATGTGTTTTTATCTGTATCATTTTACCCACAGCTTGAGGGGAAAGGTCAAAGATAACATTCAGATCGTCTTGCTACAATAATTGGCCTGATTTGCTACCTATGGTTATATTCAGTGTATTTAAGGGGATGCTGGAGTAAGTATACCAACTTACTCCAGCACTTACCTTTTTCTCAGCTTCCATGCTGCAGCAACAGCCTTTCAAAAAGATTCAAGGAAATGGGGAGAAGCCAAGATCTTGTGAGAAGATACTCCAGTACACTCCAAAGCCCCAAACACACGGTCGGATTTTCCAATGGATTCTGTCCTATCAGACAATGTTGTCGGAAATTCCGACCGTGTGTAGGCACCATCGGACAGTTTCCATCGGATTGTCCGACGGACAAAGTCCTATCTCCTGCTGGATAGATTTTTTGACAACAAAGTCCGATCACACCAAATCCGATCGTGTGTAGCGAATTCCGACGGACAAAGTGCTACGCATGCTCAGATCACATTACAAGACCAAAGCTATTGGCTACTAGCCTCTACGTAGTCCCGTCGTAGGCAACAAACGTCACCACGTTCAGAATGATCGGATTTTCCGACAACTTTGTCCGACCGTGTGTACGCAAAACCAACATCGGACAAAGTACGACGGACATGATCCGACGGACCTGGTCCTCGGATAATCCGAGCGTGTGTATGGGGCTCAAGAGTGTCTTCTCCTGAGTTTTGAGATACGCAACATTCCCTGGGATCTTGCTGGAGAGGTAAGTACATCAACTAACTTTTTAAGAGATTATATTTTAAGCCATTTTTTTTTTTTTGTTTTGGCTACAGTAAAGGAGAGTTAAAACCTCTGTCTGCATCCCTGTTAGGGAATTTCAATTTCTTTGTTTGTCCTATGACCATTGTCAATAGAATTGAAAGTGAAGGTAAAGTGGCTGTAAACTTCTGACATGAAAAATGAATGAGACATATCCTTCTGTAGTATACTGCATGCGTTCTTCAATCCAAAACACTGAGTGGTTTTATAGAGGTTCTATCTGCAGTCTGGTTCCTCTGCTATCTGCATGGGTAATTTCTGACAGGCTGTGCTGACTCTAAGTAATAGAGGGTGGTGGGAGAGGGGAGCTCCAGCACACACCCTGTGATTTACAGCCTCAGTTGTTCATGTTTCCTAATGAGAATGTGTAGAGGAGGGTGTGTCCATTCCCACCACTCAGATCACAGAGTACACTCAGCTCTCCTCCCTGAGCTGTGTGACATCAGATCCCCACCCCCCGCCTCTGGAGTCTCAGAAATGCTGTGTACATTGTAGACTTTGAACTGATGTAGATGAGAGAGGCTGCAGATAAACAGGCATACCTTACGTAAATTGATTTATTTTTTAATTCTGTGTATCACCTGAAGCTAGTCACTGCACTGGATATATGTAAGGGTTTTGAGTTGTCATCAGAACAGGAATAGAGGTGCAAACTTTAATGAGCACACCTTGGTAACACCATGGGTCAACTTGGTATCAAGGCATTTCTGTAACATTGAAGAGATTTCCTCTGACTTTCTGTAGTGCTTTGTTAAAGCCTGGCTTTACCAATTTCCAGCTCTAATCTAAGTCTAATATAGACTCACCAGCCCCTTTATTAGGTACACCTCTTCAATTGCTTGGTAACACAAATTGCTAATCAGCCAATCACATGACAGCAACTCAATGCATTTAGGCATCTAGACGTGGTGAAGACGACTTGCTGAAGTTCAAATTGAGCATCAGAACGGGGAAGTAAGGGGAATTAAGTGACTTTGAACGTGTCATTGTTGTTGGTGCCAGACAGGCAGGTCTGAGTATTTCAAAAACTGCTGATCTACTGGGATTTTCACAACCATCTCTAGGGTTTACAGAGAATGGTCCAAAAAAAGAGAAAATATCCAGTGAGCTGCAGTTGTGTGGACAAAAATGCCTTGTTAATGTCAGAGGTCAGAGGAGAATGGGCAGACTGGTTTTAGATGATAGAAAGGGAACAGTAACTCAAATAACCACTCATTACAACCAAGGTATGCTGAATACCATCTCTGAATGCACAACACATCGAACTTTGAAACAGGACTACAGAAGACCACACCGGGTGCCACTCCTGTCAGTATGGACCAAAATCTCTGAGTGTGTGTGTGTGTGTGTATATATATATATATATATATATATATATATATATATATATAATGTGTACTTTAAGGAGTAAACTTAATGATTGGTTGGGGAGGCTTGGATTATGAGATAGGGGAGTCAGGTTTGATGTTAAAGAGGTTGTAAACCTCTCTGTGGAAGTTGTACCTATAGGGAAGCCCAGAATAAGGCTTACCTATAGGTACTGTAAATATCTGCTAAACATGTGCCATTTAGGAAATACTTACTGTGTTTTACACCGATGATGTCATCAGCGCATGCACTGTAAAGAAACGGCTCCCTGCGCCGTTTATTCACGAGCAAGTGCCGTGAATGGCAGCTTGCATGCACACGTGGAGGAGTGACGTCACCCGGCTCCGGCCAGTCACAGAGCCGGAGTTCGCAGCCCTTGAAGGAGCAATGGTGAACATGGATGCAGCCTGCAACAGGGACGGTGCGGGCCTTGTTTGCAGGTAAGTGTCACATAATGCTGGTATGCGATGCAGACTAGCACATTATGCTTTTACTTTGCAGGGGCAAAGGAAGGAAGTAAAACCCATCAGGGTTTACTTCCTCTTTAAAGGTATGGTAAACTTTGTTTTTTTTGTTCTTTTATTAAAACAACAAACATGTTATGCTTACCTGCTCTGTGCAATGGTTTTGCATAAAGCAACCATGATTCCCCTCTTCTCGGGTCCCCCGCTGGCACTCCTGGCTCCGTTTTCTATGAGGGCCCCCGTGCATGCTCACTCCTAAACACTGCTATGTGTGTTCATAAGACACACTAAGCAGGGCTCGGCCCTGTCCCCTGCTCCCTCTTCACTGGATCTTATTGAAAGCAGCAGGAGCCACTGGTCCCCGCTGTTGTATATGAGCCAGTGAGGAGCGAGAGAGCCTCAGCTCTTGTGCACATCGCCCGATCAAAATCAGGCTCAGGTATTTAGGGTGTGGGGGGGGGGGGGGTTGTTTGCAGGAGGAACAATATGCATAGGGTTTTTTTACCTTATCGCATAGAATGCAGTATGGTAAAAAAAAACTTGTCAGGGAGATTAAGTACTAATGTTTAATTATACGGTTAGATAAAGTTTAAGGGTTCAGATACAGGAAATGCTAACTTCAAGCAGAGCCCCACCCTAAAATGGAACTTCCGCTCGTCGGATTCCTCCCCCCTTCTGGTGTCACAATTGGCACCTTTCGGGGGGAGGAGGGAAAGGATACCTGTCTTTGACAGGTATCCTTTCCCACTTCCGGAAGTACGCCACGACACGATGCGGCCATGACGTCACCGCGGGGCTCCCTCCTCCTCCTCCCTCGGCCGCCAGGCTAAGAGGAGAGAGGAGCGGGGCCTCGCGCATGCGCAGTAGGGTGAACATGGATGCGGCCTGCAAGGGGGACGGTGTGAAGCCAAAAGGCTACACTGCCGGGTTACCTTACCCGCAATGGCGGCGGCAGCACCCGACAGCTGATGGAGACATCAGCTGCGGTGCCGACATCGAGGGACTGCAGGACAGGTAAGTGTCCATTTATTAAAAGCCAGCAGCTGCAGTATGTGTAGCTGCTGGCTTTTAATTTTTTTTTTCCGGAACACCCCTTTAAATTCAGATCAATTAAAATCTTTGCCAATGTATCAGCATTAGACATATCTATATTTCTTTGGACTTGCGTATTTCTTATTTTGTTTGCAAAAAAGATGGATTTTCTCTACATTTATTTTTCGCTGCAAGCACACATAACCTGAGAATATGTGAACATTGTATTCAACAATACCAATCTTATATATTTTTCTGACAATTCTTTATTCAAACAATGAAGTCATTTGGATGCTACAACCCACAGGTTAAAATATCCTTACGTCTCATGTACAATAGCACTCCTGTGTTTAGCTTTTCTAAATGCAGAAGAAGTTATCTAGAAACTTTTATTTTTAAATCCCCCTGTGGCTCCCCTGCAGCACCCAAAGTCAGTGGGAGGGAAGAAGAGGAGAAGCCCACAGCTGCAGGGGAGCCACAAGGGATCAGTGCTGTGGTGGGGGGGGCTCAGTTTTACTTGGGATCAGCTGAATCACTCCCAGAGTGCAGTGTGTGGCAGGGCACAGTGGGCCTTCCTTCCCACGCGATGATACACCACTGTACCTCACTGAATATGCCAATATTTGTCCCAGAGTTCAATCTCATAAAGTCTTCAGTACTGGTCATTAAGGCAAGCAGCCATTGTAGTCAAATGGAATTACCAGTTTGAAGACTGGATTATTTATGTGCCTCTGAACAGTTACTGCTTAGGGCTGGAGATGAGCAAAAGAATTATAGAAGCAATCATATCCGAAAATAAATGTCTTTTTGAAATTCCTCTTTGCATGTATTAGACTTATTGCTTTATTTGTGTCAAAGTGCTTCCATGGTCTCAGTATATATATAATGATTCAACTTCAGATCTTATTTTTAAGTTTTTATAACAGCAGTGAGGAGATTGATAACATCAATCAGATGTCAGTTAGTCTGACAATAATATTCATTTAATATACATTTTCCACATTTGTATGACTGTGTTTATTTGACTTGCTCCCTATTCTAAAAATAAATTGTATAAATGCAACTCTGTAATATTTTTTAGCCTACATAAAGAAAATAAGAAAAGCTTATATAGCATAAAAATAATGACTTCCTGGGACCCATGTACATTTTAGGTACAAAGTGCCCATACTAGGCATAAAATCTATCTAGTTATGATTTAAAACATAAAACAGAATGCATATTAGGAAAGGGCTGCTGGTAGAGAACACACTCAATGTAAGCTCTTTGAATGCAGTATAACTTGTAAAGAAAATGTTGTTATTCAGGTCTTAATTTTGGCTACATGCACCAGTACAACATATTAAAAATAAACGTTAATATCGTATTTGGTAAACTAATGGAAACCTGTGATGAAAGCAACACAAAGGTTGTGATTGCGGATATCTCCTGCAAATGTTACTTCCCAGTTCCCAGGCTGTCATTCTGACCCTCTTACTTCAATACTTTGAGTTATAGACCCAGAACGTATGTAGTAAGGACCAATGACTTTTTTTTAACCTTCCATGACTGCATAATGTTCTAGGTTAGTGACACAGAAAGTATTAAAGACAGGAAGTCAACATAATGCAAATGCAACTAGCATTTGTAGAAGGTCAGCAATCCCATCCTCCATGATTTCCCCATGACAGGTTTACTTTTTTTTTATTCTCTTGTATTGAGTTTTGCAAAATAGAAGACGGAGATCCGATACAGTCCACAGATACACACTCATTAACAATCATCTTGACAGGTTTACTTTAAAAGGTGCCCAAAGTGCAGATGAATTACTATTATGTTTGTTAGACTAATGCTGCGTACACATGGTCAGATTTTCCGATTGGAAATGTTGGATGTGAGCTTGTTGTTGGAAAGTCCGACCGTTTGTATGCTCCATTGAACATTTGCTGTCGGACTTTCCGCCAACAAATGTTTGCTAGCAGGTTCTCAAATTTTCTGCCAACAAAACTTTGTTGTCGGAAAGTCCGATCTTGTGTACACAAGTCCGTCGCACAAAAGTTCACGCATGCTCGGAATCAAGCAGAAGGAGCCGTACTGGCTATTGAACTTCCTTTTTCTCGGTTGGTCGTACGTCTTGTACGTCACCGCGTTCCTACGTTCGGAATTGTTGGCCAACATTTGTGTGACCGTGTGTGCGAGAAAAGTTTGAGCCAACATCCTTCGAAAAAAAAATCCATGGTTTTTGTTGGCGGAAAGTCGATCGTGTGTACGTGGCATTAGGTTGCCAAAGGTCTCTATTCACCTCAGTCCACCTGCAAGCAGCCCAGGGTCTGCTGCCTATATGCAAACACTGTCCAGTGGAGTGTCTGCATATTTCAGATAACTAACTCATCATTAGTAAAGTCAGTAGTGTGGAATATAGAGTATCTCTTGTCTCTAATAAGTAACCATTGAATGCCAATGACCTATTTCACACTCATTGACTCCTGAAACCAATTAAATATGGGCACTTAATCAGTTCTAAATTGTAAGAGTAGTAAAACTCTGGAATATCCTGCCAAACCATAAGGTGATGAGAGGTAGAATAAATTAATTTAAATAGGGAAATAATGCTTTGCTTACTAAACAGACATCTTCAGCTATAATTAGTAGAATGTATTGTTGGGTGATAAACTGATAAAATAATTCTGAATGCTACTCACAGAGTTAAAAGTAACTTTTCTCATATTGTTTCTTTTGCCCTCTTCTGCATCAACAGTACAGGGATAGTGTTCAAATAGGCAAAATTTTGGGAATCTACTATGTTACGATACCAATAAAAATGCAGACTGATGAAATTTTAGGTAATTCTTTTCTTTTAGGCACATCAGTAGAACCCTTTTTTAAAGGTTGTACAGGTTTGACTGACAGTCTGGACTATTGCAGTCATTGAGGGCAAAGTATGAATATCTTGTTCCATATAATGAAAATCTGTCCATGTAGGTCAAGCCATAGTGGTGGCCAGACATCAAGCAAAATCTTAGTAGAGGCAATTTCCTTATCTCAAGAATAGGGAAGAATACCTAAATTGCTTTTCCCGTCAGTTGCCTTGTTTGAAAGTAACAAATGAGCTTTGATATCCAGGAAAACAAACTTGATGTTAAGAGAAAATTCTCCAAGGGCTTAAATGATGTAGCAGCTTATGTCTGCCTAAAATTAATAGAACGTTTTACAATCTTTACAAGCTATCCATTGTGAACTTACATTTTTAATAACTATAATGTGTTCTTCACAATCTAATTGAAATTGCAAGTTCATATCACCACTCACTTGAACATTTCTACTTTTAGTTTCACTAATGTTTTCTATTGCTGACCATAGGCTTATTGTGATCATGGGCTGTCTGTGTTGCCAGCAGGGGGTCCATGACTCTAACCTCAATGAAGCTCCAGCGTGTCAGGTCTTCACCACAGTCACTGATGGTGACTAAGGATGAGCCGAACATCCCCCCGAAACGGTTCGCACCAGAACATGCGAACAGGCAAAAAATTTGGACGAACACGCAAACACTGTTAAGGTCTATGGGACACGAACATGAAAAATCAAAAGTGCTAATTTTTAAGGCTTAAGTTATTGTCATAAAAAGTGTTTGGGGACACGGGTCCTGCCCCGGGGGACACGGGTCCTGCCCGGGGGACATGTATCAATGCAAAAAAAAGTTTTAAAAAATGCAGTTTTTTCGGGAGCAGTGATTTTAATAATGCTTAAAGTGAAACAATAAAAATGAAATATTCCTTTAACTATCGTGCATGGGGGGTGTCTATAGTATGCCTGTAAAATGGCGAAGTTTTCCTGTGTTTGGAACAATACCACAGCAAAATTTAATTTTTAAAGAAAAAAAGTAATTTAAAACTGATCGCAGTTGTAATGAATTGTCAGGTCTTGGGAATATAGATAAAACTCATTGAAAAAAATGGAATGGGTCCCCCCCCCCCCAGTCCATTACCAGGCCCTTTGGATCTGGTATGAATATTAAGGGGAACCCTGAACCAAAAAAAAAAAAATTGCGTGGGGTCCCCCCAAAATCCATACCAGGCCCTTCAAGTCTGCTATGAAAATTAAGGGGAACCCTGTGCCAAATTTGAAAAAAATAATATGTAGGGCCCCACTAAAATCCATACCAGACCCTTATCCAAGCAAGTAACCTGGCAGGCCGCAGGAAAAGAGGGGGGATGAGAGAGCGCCCCCCCCGAAACGTACCAGGCCACACGCCCTCAACATGGGGAGGGTACTTTGGAGTAGCCACCCAAAGCACCTTTTCCCCATGTTGATGGGGACAAGGGCCTCATCCCCACAACCCTTGCCCAGTGGTTGTGGGGGTATGCAGGTGGGGGGATTATCGGAATCTGGAAGCCCCCTTTAACAAGGGGACCCCCAGATCCCGGCCTCCCCCCATGTGAATTGGTAAGGCCTACCATTTCACACAAAAAAAGTGTCAAAAATAGTTAAAAAGACAGAAGACACTTTGGGACAAGTCCTTTATTAAAAGATAAAAAAAATAAAAATGTCCCACGATGTAAATCCATCTCACACCACCAACGAGCCATGGGAGGCTCTTCTTTGTGACAGCTGTTATATAGTTGAGCATGGGGCCACTCGGTGACGTAAACGAGTGACCCTGCCATCCTCTGATGTCACGTGGCTGTGGCTTCTTTTTTCTTTTTCGGCTCGTCATGGGCGTGGGATGGGTTTACATTATGGGGCATTTTTATTTTTGTATCTTTTAATAAAGGACTTGCCCCTAAGTCTCTCCTGTCTTTTTTACTATTTTTGACACTTCTTTTGTGAAATGGTAGGGGTACAATTTACCTCTTACCAATTCACAATTCACAATTCAGGCCGGGATCTGGGGGTCCCCTTGTTAAAGGGGGCTTCCAGATTCCAATAAGCCCCCCGCCCGCAGACCCCCACAACCATTGGGCAAGGGTTGTGGGGATGAGGCCCTTGTCCCCATCAACATGGAGACAAGGTGTTTTGGGGGGCTACTCCAAAGCACCCTCCCCATGTTGAGGGCATGTGGCCTGGTTCAGGCGCTCTATCTCCCCCCTCTTTTCCTGCGGCCTGCCAGGTTGCATACTCGGATAAGGGTCTGGTATGGATTTTGGGGGAGCCTACGCTATTTTTTTTATTTGGTGCAGGGTTCCCCTTAATAACCATAATAGACCTGAAGGGCCTGGCATGGATTTTGAGAGAACCCCCACGCAATTTGTTTTTACATTTTTGGTTCAGGGTTACCCTTAATATTCATACCAGACCCAAAGGGCCTGGTGATGGACTGAGGGGGGGAACCCATGTCATTTTTTTCAATGAGTTTTATCTATATTGCCGAGACCCGACAATTCATTATAGCCGCGATCAGTTTTAAATTACCTTTAGAAATGTAATTTTGCTGTAGCACTGTTCTAAACACGGGAAAACTGTGCCACTTTACAGGCATACTATAGACACCCCCCAAGCACAATATTCAAAGGAATATTTCCTCTTTATTGTTTCACTTTAAGCATTATTAAAATCACTGCTCCTAAAAAAGAAATTTTTAAAACTTTTTTTTGCATTGATACATGTCCCCTGGGGCAGGATCTGGGTCCCCAAACACTTTTTATGACAATAACTTGCATATAAGCCTTAAAGATTAGCACTTTTGTTTTTTCATGTTAGTGTCCCATAGACTTTAACGGTGTTCGGTGTTTCGAATTTGCCACGAACACCGCATAATGTTCGTTGTTCGCCAAACGTCCAAACAACCAAAGTTCGCCCGAACTTATGCTCGGGCTAAACCGTTCGCCCATCCCTAATGGTGACACGCCACAACCGTCAGAAAACCCAGACAGCCAACTTGCAGATGGAACCAAGTATAGCAGAAAAAGATAAAATCAGAGACAGACTGGAAATCAAGGCAGGTGACAGATGTGATTCAAAAGCATGGTCAGAGTAGGTAGCAGCAGAATCTGTGTGTGGTGGTAAACAAACACTGTTAATCATGTGCACACTATATTAACTGACCTCACTTTAAAGCCTGTCAGTTGGGACCAGCGTGCAGGTCCAGCAGAAAAGGGAGGGCGAGTGATCAACAACTGCTGTACAGTGGTAAGTGGTTTGGAAAACACATGGATAGATGTTGTAATTTAGCCACCTTAAAAATTTACGAAATTAAGTGGCCTTTCCACAGCACAGGGTAATACTAAATATTTATGTGTGATAGAAATAGCATCAGCTCACATGGCCACTTACACAAAACTGAGCTCATACTTTGTTTTCAGATTCACAATGCCAACTATGACATCCACATTGTTTCTCCATAGAATGATACTTTACTAGGAGAATCAAGGTCATTCAAATATTTGGCCAACTGCCTTGATCTCATTTCATAGCTGGCAATTCCCAAATCATTTTGGAAGCTTTCATACTGAGATACTAAATACCAATGCAGGCCAAATGACTCAAATCTGACAGTAAATTGGGGCCACAGTCTTTATTTCTAATAAATGGGATTTATTACAATAAAAAAAATATTGCTTGCAACTTCTGAACTTGCCTATAACTTCTAAAGAACGGAAATGTTTGTTTTACAAGCAGACACCAGAGAATGAAGCTTGTAAACTAGTAAGAAAATATAACTGCAACAGAAAAGGCTGCAGACAAAGAAATCTGCATGTCTACGAGTTCAAAACAGATAAATGAACATCAATTTCCTTGTGCAGTCACCCCCATGAAATACCACCTGCTCTGGTTTATAGTCCAACAATTGCAGAGTAGAACAGCAGAACAAAGGGTCTTAACTCCTGTTTCACCAGAATAAAAAGCATGAAACTATCAGTAGCAATAATAGTTTGAGTTTTTTTATGTACTGTGTTTACTTGTAGGGAAAGTATATTGAAGCTTAAAAGCTTAAATGTTCTACAATAGGCACATGACAGAAATATTGAAGTCATATTTATATATTTATATTAAAGTAACTATAAGAGCTCGTTTACACTTGCTTCGACTTTAACACACGATAAAGCACCTACTGCTTAAACATGTGGTTTATTACACCATCCTCTCTGTCACTGCCGGGCACAATGGTGAAAGAGGCTGGCGGAAAAAACCTTAGAGCACAGTGGGAGACCGGGCAATCAACATAACCAGAAATGTGCTAGATGCTAACCATTCTTCAGCAAGCTTCTCACCTCAACACAGCAAAGTATGTTGGCAAGGTGACAGGTAAGTACGAATTGTTTGCATTGTTTTAAGAATGAAAAGGTTTTAACTAGGAAACCATAGACTAGTAAGCTTGGGATCTGTTATAAAAAAGATATTTCAAAGGTCGTCAATGATTGGTTTGTAAAAGTATACAGTAAGAAATAATCTAATAGCATAGTTTCACTAGAGGTTCATAAAAGACAGGTCTAACACGATCAGGTTTCACAAGGCTTTACCTTCAAATAAGGATAATGGAAATTCCACTGATGTGATACTTCTGGTTTGTGCAAATATATTTGAAAAAATCCTTCATAGAAGCAAGTTGCTTCTTTAAAAAAAATAAAAAATAAAAACATGTTGCTCCATAGGAACTGGGCAAGTGATAGGGAGAATTTTTGTCCAAAAAACAAACAAACGTAATTAAAGAACAGAAACCAAAGTGTATTTGCAATTGGGACAAACTTTACTAAAAATAGCAGTGTAGAATTGGCATTAATGCTAGTTCTTTTCATACTTTTTCTTAATAGCTAATGCCTGGAAATGACAGTAATGTTGTCATTTTTGCTGATGACACAAAATGAACTAGAAATCTTTTAAAACTCAGCATTTTATTGGCATATACAAGAAGGATCTTGACATAAAAGCAACATAAGCAGTTAAATATAAGAACTTTATATGAAATGTAAATGATAGATGTAAGAGTATGCACCTAGATAAAAGAATATAGCTATGCCCCCTAGACACCGGGGTTGATTTTTTAAAGGAACAAAGAATATTCACTGCACATAGTGAATAAACTAAAGAATTATGCAAGCCAAAACAAATGTTTTTAAACTTCTCCTGGCCATAATCGGGTAATCAAATACCCAATCACTAAGCTAAGTGAACAGTTATTTTAATACAAGAAAATTAGTAAATCAACCCCATTGAATCAAATACAGCTCGGCAGAAGATGTCTGGCTAGAGACAGACTTTAGAATACTGGCAAAGAATAAGGTAAGCAGCATCACCACTCAATATTCTGTAAAGACTTAAAAAGCAAATAAAATAAGGGATAATGGGCTCTATTCATGAAGCGGTTTCTACCGCTTTGAGAAATTCGGTAAAACACTGCATAGCATTTTTCAAAACTTTTTTTGTCTTTCACTAAAAAACACTTCTAAAATACTGCATGCAATTTTTTTTCTAAAATATGTGGTATTTATCTCATGAAACCATGCAATATTTTATCTCATGCGATATCCAGTGGGATGGATGCAGTCGAGAAGAATTAGAACCCCTGTCAGTTTTTTTGTGCTAATAAAGAGGTAACATGGTTTAAAATGAAGAAATATGCCAACTGACTAAGTCAGTGCAGTCCCTGCAGCATATGTATTAATACAAAAGAAAAAAGGTGACTAGAATACCAGTCAAAGGGAAGCTGCTTTTACTAGACACACGTGGTGTATCAAAAACAAGTTAAATTAAGAAAATACAAAATATGTCCATAAATGTGTAATATTGAATGAAAATAATATAAAAATTCACACACATATATAAATACCCTTCTCCCACCAATAAAAAAATACATTGTTGTTTTTTATATTGGTGGAAGAAGGGTATTTATACACGTACGTGATTTTTTATATGATTTTCAGTATTTGACATTTATAAATATATTTTGTATTTACTGAAAGTATAACTAAAGGAAAACCTTTTTTTTTTAAGAGTTGAATAGGATGGAGAGGTATTAGAACACCTATTAGGTTTTTACTGCTGTATGTGTTTTATTTATCCTGTTTACCATTATCATTGAAAGTGAAATGAAAATAAAATAAAATCCCAAATTTTGGGTTGTCCCCCAGAAAAGTAATAGAGGGGAAAATTTCCAATGGGAACACTAGTTCTGGTGACCTGGGAGACCCCAAGAGATTCCATTAATAACCCTCCATTACTTTATCCAAAATGAAATAGAAATAGAATAGAATAGAAATATATATAAATAAATAAATAGAAATAAAAATAGAAATAGAACCCAAAATCCAAGGAGCACCTTTAGGCTTTCTAAGGGAATAAATTATGCATATAATTTCCTGAATATCTATCACATTTGTGGAGGCCCTGGAGCACAATGACAGTGGAAATACTAATAAAATAACCACATTTTGGAAAGCAAACACCACAAGGTATTTTGTAGGAGGTGTAGTGAGTCTTTTGAATACTTCATTTTTTTGCAACAAGTGATCAGGAACACTGTAACTGGTGTGGCAGAGATCAGGGACACTATACATGGTGTGGCGGTGATCAGGAACACTGTAACTGGTGCAGTGGTGATCAGGAACACTGTAACTGGGGCGGCGGTGATCAACACTGTAACTGGTGTGGCGGTGATCAGGGACATTGTAACTGGTGTGGCGATGATCAGGGACACTGTAACTGGTGTGGCGGTGATCAGGAACACTGTAACTGGTGTGGCGGTGATCAGGGACACTGTAAGGCCCCCTTCAAACGGCCAGGTTGGTGTGACCGCAGGATTCCTGTGTCAAGAATCTGTGGATTCTTGCTGCTGGAATGACTAGGTTATGTGATCAGCAGCGGCCACTGAGTCC